>OX359267.1:33138497-33448497 GCA_947179155.2 Hedera helix
GCAGCTTGCCAAACAAATGCTAAGAGAAAAAAGAACAAAGCTATGACTGGCATAAGATCTACGATTGGATTCATAAAAGCATAGGCCTCAGGCAATTTGGCGAAGAAAAGACTACTCGAATAAAGGGCAGAATTAAGACAGATACAGATAAAACTAAAGATATTAAGCATACGAGACATTTTGTTCTTGGAGATAATTGCATCTTGATTCAGTTATTGATATAAGGAAAAATGAAGTTAAAGTACGGTAGACAAAAAATCCTTCTTTTTCTTTGAACGCACCCAATCAAAAATCCCCCAATTCTCACAGGAGAATAGAAGAAATCATAATTTCATAGAATATCTTAATTGAATTCTATGTAATGATTAATGAATTCAATTAAATTCTATATCTACACGTGTTAAAATCCTAGCAAGAATCTAATCTATTTTCTAAAGATTTTCTATAGATATTTGGACTGGAATTGACCAAAACCTAATACTAACATTATTCTTTATTATTGTTGAATAGAAATCTAAATGGGGCGTGGCCAAGTGGTAAGGCAACGGGTTTTGGTCCCGCTACCAATACCTATAAGAGCATGGTAATCTACTGCATGTACTTTAACCTTATTGTTCTGCACTCTTATAAATGTCTCGTAAAGGCTTAGTTAGTAATCGGTTCTCAAGCCCTTGTAAAACTCAGGCATTTTACGTGGAAGCCTGTGAATCTGGGAGTATGTTTGAGGGCCTTCTTCCTGAAGGTTTAAATATATATGCATCCACAGCAGCAAATGCAGTTGAAAACAGTTATGGAATATATTGTCCAAATGATTATCATTATGTTCTCCTTGAATATGACACATGTTTGGGAGACCTATATAGTATTGCTTGGATGGAGGAAAGGTATGGAATACTTTTGTATACGGCCATATCATTTAATATGTCTAGTTAAGATTTTAGCCAGAATTAATATTCTGTAATGCTCTCTTAATCAGCCCAGGGCTGCTGCAGTGAGTTTATACATATTAGGAGATAATGCTTGTTACAGTAGATTGTTACACATAACAGAGATAAGTCCTAGAGATGTGAAATACAACAGTCCTAACAGCTTTGTACAACTATGTATAAGTGTCCTAAATACTTGTGTCAACATGTCTCTGTTCATATGGTTACCTATATTTGGTTGCTGAGAAATTATGACAGTATCAAAATCCATGTATTATAATGTCAAATAAGAAAGTACAAGTATTATACATCAGTGTCTAGCTAATTGTGTTTCTCTTTGGTGATTGTTTAATATTTCATGCATTGGGTAGTGACAAACATGATTTATGTTGTGAAATGCTGGAGCAGCAATTTGAAGTGGAAAATATTTTGATTTTCACAGTTGAAATTGGCAGGAACTTGTCCATAAGTTGATAGAATTTGAAACATTCTTGTGAAAGTATTGAAATAATCTGTTTTAGAGTCGACCGTCATGAACTCCTAGTTAATTTATAATATATTAATGCAGCATCAGTTTTCTCCAGTTCTAACAATATGCTTGTATTCCACAGGTGAGGAGGAGGACAACTGCTGAGAATTCAGATCATGGCTCCCATGGTACGCAATGAGTATAAAATTAATGTATTTAATACCCTTAGGGTTAATACTATTCTATTGTTTCCATAATTAAATCTAATTCTCAAGCTGTGCTACTAAGTGTTCTGTTGTCTGTACTTCCAGAATTTATGCCCTAACTTTTCATTCTTCTTATTTTTTCTTACGTACATACTTATAAATATGTTACCATTTTGTTTCTGCTATTGCATATGCAATAACAAAATGGTTGTTGTGAAGTTTTTCTTTATATCTTCTAAAGCCTTGACTTTATTGCTCATATACTATTTTGTGATGTTTCCTTGCCTTCAGCTGGTGTCATGTTTTGTCCTTGTCGGTCATTTTGATATGTAATAATAATTGGCTAGTTGTTTGTAGGTACAATTGCAAAAGGAGCAGCTCTGTTGCATCAAGATGCCATTGAAATGTGATTATAAATCTTTTTATTTTTTCCATATTCTTTTTTTTTTACTTTTGGTTAACTATAATTTGATGTATTTAACAAATTGTGATGTAAATTATATAAATTTATTTAGGATTGTTATAGGACATTGTATTGTGTTGAATAATAATTTTATTAATAATATATTTTTTAATATTTAGAAGGCCTATAATGACAGTTGGTGACCGTCGCTATAGATCTCTTTTTAGTGACAGTTAGAATTGTCACTATTGATAGCACTGGCGGTCAGTAAAAAAATGTAAGCGCGTTTTTGGGCTAGGCCCGACCGTCGGTATATATATGTAGGACTGTTGCAATAGGTTTTACCGACGGCCGGCGACGGTCAGGCTACAGTCGTTAATACCTTTAGCGAAGGTCTTTTGGCCTATAGCGATGGTCGACGACCGTCGCTATAGGCCAGATTTCTAGTAGTGCTGTGGCGCAAATACAATGTTCATTAAGCTTTAAAATGTGGCTGGAGCATTAGTTAGTCTAAAGTGCATTACTTTAAATTCATAAAAGCCTGTAAGGGTCCTAAAAGTTGTCTTAAGAATATCTGGGGGGTATACCTGATCTGGAGGTACCCAGATCTCAAATCCAATTTGGAATACCACTTTGATCCATATAGTTCATCCAATAGTTCATCAATTGTAGGGATTGAGAACTTGTCCTTAACAGTAGCATCATTGAGAGCTCTGTAGTCAATAGAGATTCTCCATGTATTGTCATGCTTCTTGAATAACAAAATTGGGAAAGCAAATGGTGTATTGCTGGGTTGAATCACCTCAAATTTTAATAGTTCAACAACTATTTTAATCTCAACTTTCTGAACATATGGATACCTATAAGGCCTGAGATTAATAAGTTGACTTCCTTCCTTGAGATTAATATGGTGGTCATGAGATCTCATTGGAGGTAAATTTTTAGGTTCAACAAGAATATCAGCAAAAGATGATAACAACTTTTCCAAGTTGGGGTAAGGTACCTCAGATGAGTTGCGGTTAGAAGTTCCAATTGAACTGCAATATGCACTTCAGTAACACCATACAAGTACCAAAAATAACCACGGGTAGTAGTTTGCAAAACTTTATTGAATTCTCCTGAATGCATTAAATGGATAGTAGGGGTAACATTTGTGTCAACTCCTTGGAGTACCACTGATTCATTATCTTGATAGAACTGAAGCTATAATTTATTGAAGTTAAAAGTAACTAGACTAACTGTTTTCAATCATTGTACCCCTAACACAACATCTATTATGGGAAGGACATTCATCTCAGTATGGAATGGTTGGACTTCCCACTTAAAATCAATACAAATGTGAGTACTATGTACCTTGAATCCATCAGCTACTGACACTATTATTGGATTAATATCTTGCAATTTAACCTTCAACCTCTTAGCATCCTGTGAATCTAAGAAGTTACCAATACTTCCACTATCAATGAGAATGTTAATGGGTTTGCTGTTTACTTTGCCTTGCATCATAATAGTATTATTAACATTGTGACCGGACAATTCATGATCCCTGCAACAACTCTGGTGCCTCTACTACATGCTCCTCTAAATCTAAAGATAGGGTTGTAGCCAAAGAAGGAATTATCATGAACAGATGAGGCTTGAACACATGCCCTAGTCCATAAGGCTCATCACATGAAAAGCACAGGCCTTTTTTCCTTTTTGCATTGAATTTTTTCTAGTCATATTCTTAATAGGTAAAGATTTCTTAATCTCATTCATTCTAACTCTATTCATATTCTTAAGGAGTTTACTTGGTTTACCTTATTTTATTATTGATTGTAGCAATTCATGTTGTTCTTTTTACCATTGATGAAAATCTTTCATATGTTTCAGGGATCAATATTAGTAAGCATGTCTGTATTCTAGACTCTTTTCTGTTTCATATGTACCCACCTAACTTCAGGTGAAAAAGTAGAGACAATTAAAAGAAATGCTGATGTTCATGAAATACAGTACGACTCATTTTAATTCCTTTTCAACCATTAGACTTCCCAAAAGCATCCATGATCATGAGTGAGTTCATGGCATCTGATTTCCACTTGGACCTTTTTTTCCTCATTTTTTGAACTTATGGTCTTACTTTCCTTAGCCTCTCTTCCTATCTCTCTAATAAGAGATATAGATGTGATGTCATTTTGTTCACTCTTGTACACATTGTGTGAGGCTATTAATATATATGGGGTGCATTTCTTAATTCAGCAGCTAAATTCAGAAAATTCTAAAGAGCATATATCAACCCAAAAACACAGTTGAATTCATGAGTTAGGTCCGGGAAAGAACTACCAAATCCCATTACCTCCATTTTCTAGCGTCCTTGTTTTGGCATAGTTTTCCTTAAGAATTCGAGCAGGCCAGATTTACACTCCCCTGACTATAAAAAAAGCCACAATCGATTGTTCTCATTTTACATTTTCTTTGGAGAATGTCTTAGAAAAATAGGAAATACAATTTAGTCTTGTAGCATAAGATATTGTTCAATTTATCTTTCTATAGCAGATTTTGATATTCTCAATTCTTTAGTCATTTAGAGAACTGATCTAACATCACACTTTTACTTTGCAGGCGAATAATTTGGCTGGGTGATCTTAATTACCGTATAAATTTGTCATATGAAAAAACATAGCAGCTAATCTCTAAAAAGGATTGGTCCAAGTTAGTTGAGTGCGATCAGGTAGATTATATTACTCTTTGAATTAATTTGAAAATCAGAGTGTGTCAATATCAATATTTATTTCTACTGCTAATTTATGAAGTTGTAGTACACCATTTTGTATAGCTCATACTCATTTCTTTGTCTAATTCCTAGACGTAATTCTCAGAGTTGGCATGGCTACTCTATAAGTTTAGAACTTGAGGACTATGATGGATTTTGTTATTGTGAAACATATTGAATTTGTGTTGTGCCATATAGCTTAGCTATAAGTATATTGTCTTAATTAAGTATTTGCTTGTATTTTGGGAATTATAAAGTTCCACGATAATCTGGGTAGGGACCCAATTTGACCTGTTTTCTTTTTATTAAGGTTCATTAAATTATGTGCAAAAACTTGTCTAGGATCATTGTAACCAATTATGACGGAAGACATACAACCTTCATTTGTTTTGTATTTTTGTATTATGCGTAAGCTGAAGAGATTTAGAATTGGTTGATGTAATGCAACTCCTCATATGGTTCACTAGATGTAGGTAGTGGATGGCCTATCTATTCATGTTTTATGAAGGTTATAGGAGTATGTCATGGTTCAGTTTGGGGTCTTGATGTTGATTTAGATTCATCTCATCATTAAGATGTAACTGCTTATATCTATTCTAAAATTTAGCAACGAGGCATTTAAGTAGCTGGTATGGGTAAGTGATTGAGGGTGTCGGTTCATTGAGGCAGTTACCAACTTTTGAATGATATCATATATGTGCTAATTTGTTTTGATGTCTTATTGCTTAATTCATCAACATCTTCCTATCGTGGCAGCTTGTTCGAGAACTTAGAAAAGGTCATGCGTTTGATGGATGGTTAGAAGGTACTTTAAAATTTCCACCAACTTATAAATACGAGTTGAATTCAGATAAGTATTATGGAGAAGATCCAAAAATTAGGAGACGCACGTATGATCGTTCTTGTCCTAGGGTTGAATTGACATTTACCAAACATAATTTCATTGGTTGCCTTACTTCTTATAGATGGGTTCCTTGTTTATGTTTGACTAACTTCGTAATTTTGAACAAAAATGTATACTGATAATAGTACATAAAATATAATCTATTAGTTGCATTATTCATTCTTTACGTTTCTTTCTTCTTCTTCTTCTTCTTCTTCTTCTTCTTCTTCTTCTCCTCTCTCTCTCAGCTCTTCTTGTTTATTAGTTTGCATGAATAAATATATTCTGGAGTATGTGTTTGTTTTTTTTTTTGTTAACATGGACTGAGTCAACAAAATTTGGGAGTATTACATTTTATATTCAATTTTCAACCTTGCGTATCTTATTGTCTCAAAATTTATGTCCACAAATTGCTCATTCTCACTTGTTTCCTCAATGGTCAAGTCCTGAGTAATGTAAGACCCAAGGATATGTGTGTTTGCAAAAATGATAGGTGGGATATAATCATAGGATTATTTGTACTAATTTATTACCATTCCGGACTAATCATAACTCTGGACTATTTTTTCCATGATTAGTCCGTCATTTAATATCATGGACTAGATTTTATCATTTCCAAAGCCATTTGATGAGGGATTATAAGTCCAAGTGGAAAGGTAGTGTTATATAATACTCCTTTTAGGCCCTCGGGATTATAAATATTCTCATGGATTATAATCCCAAGACTACTAATCCTAGGATTAAATAATTCTATGCACATGTTTGTTTTGAATGGGGTAACTTAAAATAATTTCATTGTGTTTGTTTTGTCCGGGATTATTTAAAATATTGGATAAAAATTTACTGTTTAGACTGTAATACTCTTATCATTAATAACAAAGATATCACATTCTCAATAGTTTGAGTATAGATGGATAGACTAGGATACATTGGTCATTTTAAACAAAGATAAAGGCTAATTTTGTCCACAAATTTTTAATTCCTAAGAATAGGGATTATAATACCTGGTTGAATATGGTATTAAATAGTCCCCTCTTTCAAGTCATTTTATTATCTCGGGACTAATAGTCTCAAGCCTAATTTTTAAAACGAACAAGGGACTTGGGATTAATAGTCTAATCCTAAGTGTTATCTTTACAATCAAACATAGCCTTAAGGTAACAAATGACCTTAGAAATGATCAAAAATAGTCCAAGGATTAAATAATGAACAAATCATGGGATAAAATTGTCTGAAGTAGTAATAAAATAATACAAATAGTCTTATCCCACCCATCATTTTTACAAACAAACGTAGTCCAAATGTTTATAAGATGGACAAAATAAATTGTACTTTATTCTTTTCATGCTTGCTGAATTACCCGTGTATCTTCTTTGGTAATGATAAGAAAAACATGTGTATCTTAGACTAGAAACATGCTGATTTTTTTTTTTTTTGAAAAAAAATAAAGGTTATACTTTTCATGGTTTCTAAACATGCGACCATATGTGATGTTAAAAGAAGGTTCTGTAGTTGAACAGTTACTTTGGTTACTTATGGATGGACCTACAAGGATTATTATCTTATTCTGGTAAAAAAACCTATAAGGTATTAAGAATATAAAGTTAGCAATTAGTTTAAATTGATCCTAATTTTCTCTCTCTCCCTCTCTTTCTCTCTCTCTCTAAGTATATATACATATATTAAATGTTTTGTATACGTGTCTGTATAATATAAACATATATACAAACACATATGACCAGGGACATGTATTCATAAAAACCTAAGGCTTTGAACTAGTTCTAACGTCTAACGATGAAAATATAATCATTATTGTCATCACAAAACATAAAATATAAGGTTGGGAAATACAAGCCTACTTTATTCTAAATGTTCTAAGCTCTAGCTTGTTTCTGTAGTACATTTTTAATTTATTCCTTTAGTCTCTTAAATATTAGTTGATGTCTAACACTTCACTGTACTGCATATCTTTTCTTTCAGGTGCATCTGCATTCTTTCATTTGGGAAGGGGATGAGACATATGAGTTATAGGAGGACTGAGCTCAAAATTTCTAATCATCGCCCTGTGTCTGCATCATATATGGTAGAGGTTGAGGTGTTCTGTCCAAGGAAGTTACAAAGGGCACTCACATTCACTAATACAGAAGTTGAAGATAACGAAGTTGTTTCCAATATGGGACTTGATGGTGGAATGAGTCGGTTACGATTGGGCGAGGTAAGTACTCCACTCTATATTTCAAGTTGCAAGAATGACTAATATTTTCAATGGTACTATAATAGTGGCTCTGATACTTCATTCAAAAATAAATTTAAAAAAGAAAAAATCTACTAAACCTAATGCATGTGTTTGTTGTCACTTAAATTTGAACATTTAAAGGTGTGTCTTATAAGCTTGTAATGAAACTTTTTAAAAGGTTTTTGCATTTCTCAAAAAAATAAAAATAGTATTATACTGAATTGATATTAAGACGCTGTTTAGACTTTTGTGACGTTACAACTAGAGATGAAAAGAGCATTGTAAGAAAAAAAATGGGTAGAAAATCACTAACCATATCCATCTCAACTTAATATTTCCCCTTGTGTTTGTCACTAATTATTTCACATGTTTTATAAGTATGATAATCACAATCATATGCCAATTTCCAAATTCACTATTTAACTGGTTTGAGGCTTATTTTGGGATCATAGACCTTAAATTTCCAAGGTAAATACACTTTATATCAACAAGATAATTGATACATCAACTACATACGATCCAATTGGAATCTTCATAAACATCACTCTTTGAAATTTGACAAGTTGAAGTATAATTTTTTTTATATGGAATTTGCATTGGAAACTAGAAAGGGAATCTTAGATTATAACTGGACTCAACAATCTGTAACAAAAATTTAAAAATATGAGGACTGAAGATTATAAGTTTTAGCCAAGTGACTGTATATTTAGTCAAACCGGCATAGTTAGTCTCAAGATAATCGATGACCTATATATGTCCATCTGAATTAAATGTCATCAAGTCAAAATCATACCTCTACACACACTTCAGACATGCAAGTACAAAAGAATTTTTCCCTTATGTTATTAACAATATATTTGTAAGATTGCTCTAAGTAGTAAAATAAGGATGGCTGTGTTAGAATTCAAGTTGTAGGGCTAGAGCTTGGTACAAAGAAATTATTATAGCAGAACGTTTTGTCATTGCCACAACTAGATCACACGCCACATGTTTGGTAGGGCCTCCTAATTTTCGTCTATACTTTGTTCCATTGACAGCTCTTTGGTTCACATATAGGGTGATTTGAAGATAAATAAGTGATTTTAATGGGGAACGATTTCACACAGAGAACTCAAAACTCAAATAATTCTATATCAATGAATGAATACTAATGGGTGTTTACATCCATATTTATAGTACTCTCAATCCACTCTCCTAATCTAATTAAAACTCTAAAAGATAAGTAGAAGATAACAGATAACTCCTAATTAAAATACAACTCTATCTAAAATACAACTTCTAATTAAATCAAAACACCTAATTAGACCTTAATTAGGCTTCCATAACCTTTTGTATTAATCCAACCAGCTTTCTCATCCTGCATCAGTTCTCCTCCGCTACGAAAAACTTGACTCCGTCAAGTTAGGAATACAAGAACAACCACGTCGGATCACTAACGAATTCTTCGTAAGCTTCAATCCAACTATATCTAGAGCACAAGTGAGTGTAAACTTTGTGTTCCCCTTCATAATCGAGTAAGTATTCGCACGAGCATCGTGATATGCATGACGATTCCATAGCCATGTACGTTCTAAGATGAGGTGGCAAACCTTAAGGGGCAGAATATCACACATAGCCGTATCCTTAAGTTTACCAACTGAAAACGTAACCAAACATCTCTGAGTAAACCACAATTTGGTATTGGTAACCCAAGCAACATCATACGGGTCTGGATGAGGCTCTACTTTTAGCCCAAGTTTCTTAACTGCATCCTCGGCAATGACATCCGTACAAGTCCCCATATCAATCACAAGAGAACATATGTATCCTACACACCTGACTCGTGTCTGAAATATCCGCCCACGATGGAGTTTAGGATCATCATTTTTCTTTTGAGTAACTAATAGAGGTCGAAGAACACCTAAACATCCCTTCAATATGCTCATCCTCGATGTCTAACAACGGGCACACCTCTTCGTTTATATCAGTGTTCTCATAGTCCTTGTTAACAACAACTCTAGAATGAGGGGATGCAACATTCATCTTTGGAGATGGACACTCGAAGGACATGTGACCAAAACCACGGCAGTTAAAACACCGAGTGGTAGGATTGCTGCTAGCACTGGAAGAACCTGTGGTACGATTGGGCCTGCTAGCAGCTGAAGAATTTGTAGATGACCAATCCACTGACCTGCTTCTAAGAGGCTCCACAAAAGTCCTCTCACTCTGAGTCTGCACTGGTACTGGAGGCCGAACAGAATTCCTCCTCAGGGTATCTTCCACCTGGTTGGCAACTTGAACAGCATCATCCAAGAGTAGAATTTTTCTAGAAGCTACCCCACTAGCGATCTCATGATTCAATCCCCGACGGTACATGGAGATTAGAACATCTTCAATCCATGGAAATTCTGACCTTGTAACCAAACTGTAGTATGTAGATGTGTACTCAACTATAGATTTACTTTCTTGCACCAATTTCGTCAACTGTAAACATGTCTTTTGCTTGTAATCTGGAGGCACAAACCTTCGTGCCATTGCAACTTTCATATCCTCCCATATTCGTGCAACTGTGTATAGATTCCGTTGATGATGATCCCACCAAATACGGGTTGTCCTTTTTAACTTCGCATCAGCAAATAAAAGCTTTCTTTCGTCAGATAGTTCGTACCAACGGAAGAAACTTTCCAAACTGTGAATCCAATCGAAAAATGACTCAGACCCTTGATCTCCATTAAAATCACCAACGTCCAATTTAGCTCCTCTATCCACTGCATTCAATCTGGGGTTCGGCACATGAAAAATAGGTCCTTGTCATAGTATCTCATTAGGACTTGAAGGTGGATTTTCCAAATTCCGACGAGCATCTTCTTGTCCTTTATTTACGCGCTCCGTGAGGACATCAATTTTTGCTGTAAGTGCAGTAATAGTTGTCTGAACATTTGCCGCATTTGCTGCAAATGCTGCGATGGAATCTTCAATTTTTGTAAAACGCTCAGTTTGCTATGACATGCAAACGTCAAGCCTAGCGTTGACTTCTCCGGCATTCACCATGATTCCTGAAAATAAAAATATATATATTTCTTCTTTTTTTTTGTTTTTTTTTACAGGGACTAAAGTGAATTTTTTTTCTTCCTTTAGGGGCTAGGATGTAAAAGTTGAAAGTACAGGGGCTATGATGAAATTAATGAAACTTTAGGGGCCAAACTATAAAAATATAAAAGTTCAGGGGTGTATACGTAAAAAGTTAAAAGTTTATGGGGTATTTCAAAATTCTTACCAAACCTTGGGGTACAAACTGAAATTTGCCAAGATATTATCAACAGATCAGTTCAGCAATAGAGTTGTGCGTTCTTTTTTGTTCTTTCTTCTTCTGTTTTCTTTACTTCTTTCTTCTTTCGCCTAGTGGGCAGTTTGGCTGGGGCTATCAAAGTTTGCGGCAGGAGGCACGACGGCAACGGCTGCTCTAAGGTATGTTTTCTCTCTCTTCGATTTTCTTTTTCTGATTTCTTCTTCTCCTATGATGCTTCTACCCTCTTTTTTTTTTTACCGTATTGTGAAATTGATGGGTCACGATTTGGATGGGCTTGTGGTTGCGGGTGTCTACGGTCACGATCTGGGGGTTCTGATTATAGTGTCTGCAGTCAAGAGTTAGGGTTTTGGGGATTTGTTGGCTTTGCGGCAAAAGACTATTGTTAAGGTTTGGGTTTAGTAACGGCAGATGGTGGCTTAAGTTTTGGGTTTGGCCTTAGATGGTGACAGAAAGGGTGTTCGGGTTTGGTTGGCAGCAGAAAAGGGTAGGGGATTAGAAAACATTGTGGAAATAATAATTTTCATAATTTATTTATTGTATAGACGTATATAATTACAACGTTTACTCAATGTAGAATAATTAAGTTTTCTTGATAACCACGAATTGTATTTTTAATACGTACATATTTACATAGGAATGTATGATTCTATAAAAATTTATTTTTTTATTGCAATATTTTTAAATTTAGAAAAGTTAATAGGTGTATGAGTCACTGGTTCAATCAATGGTCGAACTGTTATTAAATCAATCATGTCATAATTATGTATTAAATAGATTAATAAATATTATCATGATTGCACTAACAATTTCTATTTCACAAAATCTTTTGTATCTCAATAATTTTTTTATTTTAACTACATGGAGAATTAATTTTTTTTACAAAAATAACTTTAAGATATTAGAAAAAATTAAAATTCATTTTTCTTCTTTCAAAACAGATTTGGGTTGGTAATTTAGTTTGTGTCACATTTAAAATTTGTTTGAAACTCATAATTTCTATTCCTCGTCTGCCTCCTGAGTCTTGATTGTGTTTAAAGGGACATAATACAAAATATTTGATCCTTCTCCCGTACAGCTAAATATTTTTGATATTAAAAAAAGACTTGAGTTGTAATAATATTATATTTAAGTGGATCCAGTACAAAGCCTAATATATACCATCATAAGACCTTTAACTGTATTCTACCGTAACCAGAAATATAAAGTATTATTTGTTTTCATACTCTATTCTTGATATATATAAATCAAACATAAATAAAAAATAAAAAAAACACATAGAATAGAGCCAATTTGGTGGTAATCTAGTATTAAGCTAGTATAATTAATTTGAGGATACATAAAAGGTAAAAATAATATAATGGAGGTTGTTTGGGATACATCAAATACATAAAAGTAATATGATCAGCTCAACCAGTCATTATTGCCATTGGATTGAAAAAGATACAATTAAAAAAGGGATGAAGATTGACTTACCAACAGTTGGGCTGACCCATTTGGATACTTCCCATCTATTGGGCTGAAAAAGTAACATTCTTTCTCTCCAAACACTTCTTTACCGATACCTAGAATTAATTAATTAAAACACCATGAATTCAATAAGCCAATAAATAAAATTAAGCATTATTTACCTAACAAATTAAGCATTATTTACTTAACAATTAAAAAAAGAATGAAGATTGACTTACCATCAGTCATCATGAATTACGTGAGGAATATGGGCTATCTTGTACCATTCTGGGCCACTTTCTTTAGCACATCTCTTTGAGAGAAGTTTACAATCCCAAATGTTCAGATGTTTCAAGTCTCTGAGGCTCTTCATTGCTTCCAATGTGGGCATCCTAACCAAATTTCGGCATCGGGAAAGCACCAGATTTCGAAGAGATGAGAGATTTCCTAGCCAATCAGGGAGAGCCTCCAGCCCATCAAATTCTCTCATTACTAAATAAGTCAATGAGGAGAGGTGTTGTAGTTGCTCAGGTAGCGACTTGAGCTTTGGCCATCCGATCAGATCTAGATCATTTAGGGAGGAAACAAAGGTGAAACCATAGATGGGCCACGGAAAATGATCAAGGTCCTCAACGAAGGGACCTATCATCAAATTCTCAAGTCTGATTAAACTAGTGGAAACCAGAGCAGAGATGGAAGATGGATTAGGACAACTAGAAACCTGCTGATTCTCAATTGGCAGAAAATCAGGCAAGGCATCCCAGCGTAAAAGGATCAACTCTCTTAGAGATTTGTTGTTTCCCAAAAACTCTTTAACTATAGATGAATTGAACACTAAGGAGCCTCCTCTGATATACTCCAGGGATAGAGAATAGAGACAGTTCAATTTGGTGCATATCCTTTCTAGTGCGATGCTATTGATTCCCCAAATTCTTAACGTCTTTAGGGATGGAAAATGACTAGGAAGAATCATCAAATTATCACACCCCCGAATATGTAACTCTTCAAGGCATGGAAACAACTGCGTCGAAGGCAAGGAGTCATGCACTGTGACTGCTTCCATCCATTCCTCTAGCTTTGGCATTCTCACCAGTTCGAGTTTTCTCAATGATGGAAACATTATTGAAATTGTTTTTGCATCACCACGGCCACCGTAAAATTCTTCCCCAATACGCTTTACATTACGCATATTATTTACAGAAATGACCTTGAGATTAGGAAGGTGCCCAAGTGGTGGAATTCCTTCACATCTGTTGCAGTTTTTCAGCTGGATATCCACCAAGTTTTGAAGTACTACTACAGATGAACGACTTTCGGTAATCATCCAGGATGAAAACTTCTTGCCTTTGAAGTTTTCAATGTACAACTTTTTCAAATATGCGAGAGGTTCAAGACCTTCCAAGACATCCTCGTCATTGTACTCTTCATCTTCCAACAGATTACTAGGACTCACATATTTCCAATGAAACTCCAAACATTGGATTTTTGATTTTTTTGATAAATTTGCCTTGTTGGCATCTCCCATGTTTGTCACTTCTTCAAGGCCATATATACTCAAATCACCTTTAAGATTGTTCAAACCTCCCAGATTCTCGAGACGTAATTCCTTATCTCGACCAACCACAAAGAACGTCAATGTTTGCAGACAAGTCAACCGTTCTATCCCAATGAACTCATGATCCATATTTGGTGTCCAGAAAGGAGGATGAGATAAAATCATATGTCTCATGTTAATTAAGTTCCCTAACTTTTTGGGGAGCTTTATTAGAATTGAACATCTTAAGGTCTGCAAGTTGTACAACTTCATGATGGAATCTGGCAATTCTTCGATCCAGGTGGATGTGATGTCAAGATATCTCAAATATTTCAACTGCCCTACTGAGCTTGGTAACTCCTCAATATCAAAACTATCTAGAACCAAGACAGTTACGTGTGTGAGGTTAGGGATCATGTTGCCAAGGATACCACCCGATAAATGTAGTGTTTGTACTCTCTCAAAGCTTCCTTTTGATATTTTTGGTTCTATATTCTCGGCCACATTCAACCATACATGCACTGCCTTAGAAACATGGTTAACCTCACTAGCCTTCAAAGTTTTGCAATAATTTTTGGATGCGTCTAGTGCAAGATCATGAACAAGATCGTGCATCTTACAACCAGTGATATTGTCATATGCATCTTTTTTTACATCTTGTAGCAAATAATTCCCCAACAAAGAGCTAAAATACTCATTGCCTATATCCTCCATCGTCAAATCACTTCCTCTAGGAGGCAGAAGCAGCCCTAATGCCATCCAAATTTGGATTAACTTATCCTTCTCAATGTCAAAATCTTTAGGAAAAGTAGCACAATATGCAAAACAGTGTTTCAAAGATGAGGAAGGCAAATTATTGTATGTTAGCTTTAAGGAAGGCAAAACATCGGTTGACACCCATGTTTCACTATTTTGGATCGATAGCCAATCCTGTTCAGACTTCTTCGAGTACAATAAACCTCCTAGTGCCTTAATCGCTAATGGCAAGCCATGACACCTTTCCACCATCCTTCTACCCATGGCCACCAAAATATCATTCTCCACTACTCCATCTTTTCGAAATGTTATTTGCTTAAATAGTTGCCAACTATCATCTTCCGATAGTCCCGGCAACTCATGAGTAAACACTTGATAAATAGGAGAAATCTGTATGGTTGAAACAACTTCATCCATGTGAGTGGTCACCATAATTTTGCTTCCCTTAGCACCGCCGACACCTACTAAACAACGACTCATGCTATCCCATTTTTCTGAATTTTGGTTCCAGACATCATCAAGGACAATTAAAAAGGTCCCACCATTTATACTTTCTCGAAGCTTTTTTATGGCCACTTCCGGATTTGAAAGTTGAGAATTGGTTTCGGTGAGAGACTAAATCATCTCGTTTAAAACCCTTACGACATCAAAATCATCAGACACAGTAACCCATATCTTTTTCTGGAAAAACCTCATCACCTCATGCCTTCTGTAAACTGAACGAGCAAGAGTTGTCTTCCCCAGGCCTCCCATTCCCACCACAGCAATGACTGATAAATCCTTTTCATTATTTTCACATAACAGTTTAACAACCTTTGAAATATCATCATCCCTTCCTACTATCTGCATCTCATTTATAAAGGGTGGGGTGTTTCGGATTTCATTACGTTGGGCAGGGGCATTTAGATGCTCTACTGCCCTAAGTCCGATATCTCCTGCCTCTTTGTAAATTTTGTCTAAGGAGATATTAATATTCTTGATCTTGTGAGACATCTTGAAACGATATAAAATGTTGTTTCTGGAGCGAGAAATGAAGTCACGTACCTTTCGACCGTCTACCTTTCTTCGAAGAACTTCGTAATTGAGCTCCTCCATTAGAGCATCAGCAACACCGGCTACATCTTTGAGCTTCTTTAGCCAGAGTTGGATGGCCTTCACAGTCGCTTGCTATCAGCATCAGACAACAGCGCGTCGACCAATTCCAATCTTTCACGCAATGCTTGGAGATTTTCCTCAAGACCCCATGCCTGGATCAACTCTTCAGCAGCGAGTGAAAGAACCTTGCAGAGGAGTCCGCTTGCAAGATCAGCCACAAATGCATCAACCATCTTCTTTCCTTAATTTCTCTGCTGCTAGCTGATATCAAGAAATGGGTTTGGTGAGAGTTTGTTTCAGTTCTTTCCTAACTGATATCAAGAAATGGATATGAGAGTTTGTCACACGCAAGGCTGCAAATTGACCTTGAAAAGGAATGCTTGACTCACCCTTTCACCAAGTCTCCTCCAACCACCATCCATGTCTGTGTCCACCTCCAATTCACCCTTTGACATTTCAACGGCATTTAGAGAAAGTATGAAACTGGTCAAAGTAACCATCCTTTGAAAATTCAACCGCGTGATTATTATATACAAAGAAGACAAAATCATTCTTTAGCATAATTATAAAATACTACTAGCAGCATAATACACATAGGCGCTTTAAGTTGGTGATTATGAGTTTTTTTTTTTTGAAAAATAAAAAAGAACAGAAAAAAAAAAAAGAATTGACGAAATTGCCAAAAGCAGTTATTAACTACTATTATAATAAAAGTGCAAATGATGATCAATCATATTTGTTTAGATAAATATGATCTTCTTGTTAAAATGGCGTAAACGGCTATCAATAGTTAGTTATTAAGAATGAATAGATTTGTTATTAAAAAAAAATTAATTGCCCCGTTCCTCCGTTTTTGGCCAATTTAATATATCAAGTCCCCACTTTGAACATTCACATCATTATTGTCATGATTACAAATAAAGAAGAGCCATGGGTACAATAATGCAAGTTAACTAGGCATCCCACCTAACTACTTGGGAGCCATTTTTGTTTTGAAAGGTTTTTCTTTTAATCAGATATCTGTTTCCGACGATACATGATGCTAACTACTTAGGAGCTTCAAAAAAAAAATTAAAATAATTACGAAAAATATACATACGGTTAGCACTAAAATAGACATCTCACATATAAAATAATTAATTTTACGTTTGAATAAATTTGTCTTAACTCAAATAATTGAGTACAAACGTTCTATATAATTTAAGTACAATTTAATTTTATATGTTAAGTATATTTTTTTTTAAGTTGTTCTTAACTAGATAATATATAGGTATAATTTAATGATAATTTAAGTACAATTTAAGTTAACTAATTATATATTAAGTACATTTATTTTTAAGTTATACTTAATTAGGTGTTATAATAGGTACTTAAATTATAATTTAATTTGACGAAGTATATTTTAAGTTGTACTTAATTAGATATTATAAGAGTACAATTTAGTATAATTTATAGAAAAATGTTCGTATTCTTTTGTCGTCTCATTTTATAACTTTCAGTATGTTCGACTCTTTCTCTCTCTTTTTTTCTCTTTTTTTGTGACGTATTTTTTCTTTACGCCGTGATTTTTTTTTTATTTAGCCCGAAATTATTATGCTATTCCAAATTATTGAACTTTCTTTGAAAATTACTCTTTAAATAAATAATTTTTAATTTTACGACATGTATTAAGATTACAGTTCGGTATCGACCGACACCTATTCGAATGACCGATACTTCGATGTAAAGATACTTTGAACACATGCACCTAATCCCGGAGCGTTTCCATCCTTTTCTGATGCTGGTGACTTTGCTTTCTTTTAATTACTCATGTCTAAAAAAATTAAATAGACAGTTATTTTTAGTTTCCAAACATAATGCAAGTGACAATTTGATCGTATTCTTACTTGGATGGGAAATCATCGATTGGTGCCTCATTTGGACAGTAGTCAAATATATATAAGTTTTTGAAATTAAGCCACTATATTTTGGGACATCTTTAACTACGAGTATAAAAAATTTGGGCAATTAATAGGAATAAATTTTTAATAAATTGAAATAATGGTGTAAATATTTTCACAACAGACAAAAAAGAGCACGAAGTAGGATCCCATATCACATAATTATGTCATCTTTTTTTCTTCCTTCCCATGACAAACCAACACCACATTTTAATCCAAAAATAAGGACCATGTAAACAATTTTAACTTAAAAAAGCACATATTATGTGTGTGGTAAAAGATAATAATAAGAGGCTAAAGATAGTAGGGGAAGAGTTAATAGAAGAGAAAAAAGTCGATAAAAGATCTATATATATATATAAATAGTTTAAAGAGTAAAATAAGAAAGTAAAAAGGTTTTCCTATTTTGTTTATATTAAATTAACTGTCAATAATCAAGGTTGCAAGATAAAGCAAAATTTTCTTTATTTTCAGTCTTTTTATTAATTTAATGTCCTTTATTGCCCATAAGAATACCACTTGGTATCAAATTGATGTAAAACTAATACTTTCATTAAAAAGGTAATCGTGAAAATAAGTGACAATCAAATTGTTCTGCAAATATTTTTCGGCCACATTCATTGCCAATATTGATGGCGAATAGAATGCTACTCCATGGGCTGAACTATCGAGGATAAAGCATCTAATAGAGAAAAAAAATCCTACAATTTTTGTAAATGAACTAAAATGGGTCTTTCTCAAATTAATATATTTTCAAAATAATATTTTTTTTTTCAAAAAATATAGATACATTTATTAAACGAAGATTTTTAAAGATAATTTTATATTCTCATATATAACTTTAATATGATTGTGGTGGTGTGATATTTAAAATAATAAAAAATAATACTAACAATTTAGAAATATCACATCACTTTATAGTTTTAAAATAAAATGTATCTATAATTTTAGAATAAAAAAAAAATATATCACTAATTTTGAAATAGACATAATATTTATTTTTTTAATTATTTCAATATTAAATGTGACGCCCCCAAATCTGGGCCCACACAGCCCAAACTTGAGTCGTCAAAAGACTACAACAAAATTATTACAACAAAGCACAACGTACAACAATACAGTGTATAATAATACACAACTAAGTCTTCACTATTATTGCCACACTATTTTACAAAACGTGAAGACTATGATAACTATTCCTCGGACCCTCACTCCATTCCCCGGCTAGACCCTGTTATGTTTTCATCTCCTGTTGAAAAACAATGGAAAAAAAGAAAGGGTGAGCTCAAATAGCCCAGTAAAGAATATCATGACTAAGATAATGACGAATAAATTATCATTAGTCTTCAACAGTTGAGTTCTTGATAGAATACAATAGACTACAAGGTTTATGTCAAAAACTGCAGTTAAATTCTTAAACAACGTTCAGATCAATAATAGCAGCGGAATGAGTAATCTATTAGAAGAATAATGCAGACTATAATGTCCACTCGGTTCTCTTTTTAGGAAAAACATCATCAACTTTTATCATCTGAAATATCATTAGTCAAGATAATACAAATTCACAGTTCCTGATCATAATCATGCACATCAACAGTTCATCTTTGCACTACGGGCCAAAGACATTCAATATAACACCAACGGTCATGATTATACCAGATTCAGCCTTTGGTCATAATCATACCAAACAACAGTTCATCTTTGCACTACGGGCCAAAGAGAACATTCACCACGTGCCATAAAAGACACCGAACAGATGTATCGCCTTTAACCTATTATATCGCCTTTAACCTATCATCTGTTCAACAAATATATCACATCTGTGCCCCCGGCCACAGATATTCACAACAGCTTGATTTTTGGATGATTAGAATGATATAAATGATGAACAGAAGAAATAGGATAACAATAAGTATCGGAAGTTTACTTTGTACAGATTCAAATAATGTCCAAATTGTCAACATGATGTGGAGTGAAATTTAAAAATGATATTCAAGATCCACAGTTCAGAATAACGGTTACAATTCAATAGAAGGGTTCACGTAAATAGGAAGGTTCAGTTGAAATAATGAAGTTCAACTATTATGGAACATATAATATTTTCAGGAATTATAGAAGCAATAGTTCCATAATAAATTTCGATTTAGGAGTATGAAAGAAAATAATATCCCTTACCGTAGCAGGTTTGATTAACAAAAGGTGAAGGAAATTAATACAAAGGGTTATTCACCAACAGGCGGCAATCCGCTCCGTAAGGTTATTCCCACAATTTAATAGAATTTGAGTACAAAGAGTTATTCACCAAACAGGCGGCAATCCGCTCCGTAAGGTTATTCCCACAATTTAATAGAATTTGAGTACAAAGAGTTATTCACCAAACAGGCGGCAATCCGCTCCGTAAGGTTATTCTCAGAGATTAATAATGAATGAATACGAAAGGTTATTCACCAACAGGCGGCAATCCGCTCCGTAAGGTTATTCCCACAATTTAATACATGGAAATAAAAGGCACGTCTTATGAGTAAGGAAGAAACAATATTATTATCGAGAATCAAATAATGATAATCCCTTACCATAGTATGTTTGAATAATGGAAGATGAAAAAGATGGTATCCCTTACCGTAGTACGTTTGAATAATGGAAGATGAAAAAGATGGTATCCCTTACCGTAGTACGTTTGAATAATGGAAGATGAAAAAGATGGTATCCCTTACCGTAGTACGTTTGAATAATGGAAGATGAAAAAGATGGTATCCCTTACCTCAACACGTGACTGGATATTGATTTAAATGAGGTTGATTAACTTGAACAGTACACGTATACTTATAGATCTTCACAAATACTCAAGATGACTTAAGCACACTTAGAGAGAACTTTCACAAGAAGTATTTAGAGAGAGAAAGAAAGAACAAGTAAGGAAGTTTATGAAAAATCCTTAAGTTAAGGTTTCTATTTATAGCCAAAAATCTTATCATTCATTTAATCTAAACAATTCATTTAAAGATCATCTTTTAATCTACACCATCCATTTCAAATATTATATTATCTTTAATCTACACCATTCATTTCATATCACCTAATAATCACCTAACTTTATATTATAAACAAATCAATTTAATTATTCAACAATAATTCACACTTTAATCTACACCATTCATTTCATATCACCTAATAATCACCTAACTTTATATTATAAACAAATCAATTCAATTATTCAACAATAATTCACACTTTAATCTACACCATTCATTTCATATCACCTAATAATCACCTAACTTTATATTATAAACAAATAACTTTATCAATTCAATTATTATGACTAATTGTTATAAATACAGTATAGTTAGCTCTTAGATATCAAGTCAATAAATTAATGAAATACAACTGTTTAAATAACATCATAATAGAGATAACAATAATGTAAAATAAAGCATACGTTACTGTGTAATGACAATTATTGATTCAATAATGTGAATTACTGTGCATATGTTACTGTGACAATTATTAGGTTCAATAATTTTAAAAACAGTGCAACAACAATTATTGACTCAATGATATAAAATACAGTGTAATGACAATTATTAAATCAATAATGCAAAATACTGTGTAACAACAATTATTGAATTGATAATATAAAATATTATGCAGTGACAATTATCGATGAAATGATGCGTAACAGTTACGGTGTCAATTATCAGACCAATAATATGAGACACTATGCAATACCGTGTGTTACTGTAGAGTACCGTGTGCTACAGAAAATACCATAAACTACCGTATGCTACTATTCTTTTATCACCGGTATTTTAACAATTCCGTTGACTATTTTTATTTAAAAAGGTTACTTCTGTCGTTTTCTATATCCGACAAATATTCCGTTGTGGGGTCCACCAATAATTTATTATTTCGGCGTCGTCGTACGGCACGAATATTCCCCGACCAAACGAATATTCCCCGACAAAGCGAATATTGTCCGACAAAATAAAATTTGCACATAACATCCTTAACTTTCAATTTTGTTAATTTAACCACTTACTGTTTCAAAAAAATATATATATGAAGAAAAATTAAATTTTGTATTTCATAAAATTCGGGGTCTTACAACCTCCCCTCCTTATGAAATTTCGTCCCCGAAATTGACGTACCTGACATATCGAAGAGGTAAGGATACTTAGATTTTATCTCAGATTCTAGCTCCCAGGTCATTTCCTCAGTATCTTGGTTCCTCCATAAAACCTTAACTTGAGGTATAACCTTTGAGCGTAGGATCTGCTCCTTCTTATCCAGGATCTTAACAGGTACCTCCTCGTATGTTAAATCCTCTGCTATAACGTCTGGTTCTAACTCAATGACGTGGTTTGGGTCCTTCACATATTTACGTAACATAGATATGTGAAAAACGTTATGGATGCGAGACATACTTGGTGATAGGGCTAGTCTGTAGGCTACGGTTCCTATTCGATCGAGGATTTCAAATGGGCCAATAAATCGAGGGTTGAGCTTTCCTCTCTTTCCGAATCTCGTAACCCCTTTCCATGGAAAAACACGTAAGAATACATGATCTCCGACGTTGAAACTTTCGTCTCTCCGATGAAGATCAGCATAACTCTTTTGTCGTTCTTATGCGGTCTGTATTCGTTGTCGGATCATTTGGATCTTTTCGGTCGTCAAGCGTACCAACTCGGGTCCCAACAATTTTGCTTCTCCTACCTCATTCCAACATATTGGAGAGCGACACTTCCTTCCATACAATGCCTCGAATGGAGCCATGCCTATGCTTGCTTGGTAACTGTTGTTGTAAGAAAATTCCACCAACGGCAAGTACTTATCCCAACTTCCTTTGAAGTCTAATACACAAAGTCTCAAAAGATCTTCGAGGGTCTGGATCGTCCTTTCCGATTGTCCGTCCGTTTGAGGATGGTATGCAGAACTAAAACGTAGTTCAGTGCCCATAGCTTTTTGTAGACTGATCCAAAAGCGTGAAGTGAATCTAGGATCTCGATCAGAAACTATGGAAACTGGCATGCCATGCAATCTCACGATCTCATTTATGTACATACCGGCAAGACGTTCAAGTGAAAAGTTTTCTCGTATAGGCAAGAAATGAGCAGATTTGGTCAATCTATCTACGATCACCCAAATTGCATCTAAGCCTTGAGAAACTTTTGGAAGACCCGTCACGAAGTCCATATTGATGTGTTCCCACTTCCATTCGGGAACTTCAAGTGATTGTAATGGACCTTTAGGAACTTGATGCTCTGCCTTGACACGTTGACAAGTTAGGCACCTTGAGATAAACTCCGCAATCTCTCTTTTCATATTGTTCCACCAAAATGTATGTCGAAGATCTCGATACATCTTGGTACCTCCTGGGTGGATTGCAAACGGCGTGTTGTGTGCCTCCATCATGATTTTATGCTTTAATTCAGGATCGTTAGGAACACAGAGTCGAGAGTTGACTCGAAGTATTCCTTTCTCGTCGATTCTTGCTTCGGGAATGGCACCTTCTTGTACTTTCTTTATCATGTTTATCAGTTCCGGATCGGTAGCTTGAGCAGCTTTAATTTTATTGATTAAAGTTGGTTCTACTCGCACGTGAGCAATCTTCGAGTGGGTCCCTGGTGTCTTTAGCTCTATCTCCATCTTTTGCAAGTCGTACAAAATACACTTTTGTGTTGTCAGCAGTGCACTTGTACTTGCATAAGATTTTCTGCTCAAAGCGTCAGCTACAACGTTCGCCTTTCCCGGGTGATACTGGATTGTGTGGTCATAATCCTTTAACAGCTCAAGCCAACGTCGTTGTCGCATGTTGAGTTCCTTCTGGGTGAAGAAATACTTGAGACTTTTATGATCCGTATAGATATCCACTTTTTCTCCGTACAAGTAGTGTCTCCAGATCTTCAACGCGAAAACGACTGCTGCCAACTCTAGATCATGAGTAGGATAATTTTTCTCATAATCTTTGAGTTGTCGAGAGGCGTAGGCTATAACCTTTCCATGTTGCATAAGGACACAGCCTAGACCTTTGCCAGAAGCATCGCTGTAGATAACAAATTCTCCTGATCCTGATGGTATGGTCAGAACAGGAGCTGAAACCAGTCTCTTCTTGAGTTCTTGGAAACTTTTCTCGCATTCCTCGCTCCATATGAATTTTGTGCTTTTCCGAGTAAGCTGCGTTAATGGAGTGGCGATTCGAGAAAATCCTTCTACGAATCTCCGATAATAACCAGCTAGACCCAGAAAACTTCGGACTTCGGTTACTGTTTTGGGTTGTTCCCAATTTAGTACCGTTTCAATCTTCGCAGGATCGACTGATATTCCTTGACTAGAAATCACGTGCCCAAGAAACGCGACCTCCTCAAGCCAGAACTCACATTTCTTCAACTTGGCATATAATTTGTTTTCACGGAGCTTTTGTAGTATCAATCTCAGGTGTTGTTCATGATCCTCGCGACTCTTGGAGTATATGAGGATGTCATCAATAAAGACAACCACAAAATGATCCAAATGTTCCTTGAATATCCAGTTCATCATGTCCATGAAAGCTGCAGGAGCATTAGTTAGTCCAAAAGGCATGACTAAGAACTCATAATGCCCATAACGAGTTCTGAAAGCAGTCTTTGGAATGTCCTCAGCTTTAACCTTTAACTGATGATATCCAGAACGGAGATCAATCTTTGAGAAATGTTGAGCGCCTTGCAATTGATCAAACATGTCATCAATCCGAGGTAACGGGTACCTGTTCTTGATGGTGACATGGTTCAATTCTCGGTAGTCAATGCACAATCTCATACTCCCGTCTTTCTTCTTCACAAATAGAACAGGAGCACTCCAAGGTGATGCACTCGGACGAATGAAACCGGTATCCAACAATTCCTGTAGTTGGACTTTTAACTCTTGAAGTTCAATGGGAGCCATTCGGTAGGGAGCTTTGGAAATGGGCTTGGTACCGTGTTCAAGATCAATATAAAAATCAATTTCACGGTTTGGGGGTAAGCCAGGAAGTTCTTCAGGAAAAACGTCAGGAAACTCATTAACAATGGGAATATCATTCAAGTTTGACGTATTTTTGTTCAAATCAGTGACATGAGCTAAAAAGGCTTGACATCCGTTTTTCAATAAACGAATGGCTTTATGGCTAGAAATAACAGTTATAGATTTCAATGGTTTAGTTGCTTGAATTTGCATGACAGGTTGATTAGGAATATGAAAACTAATAATCTTATGAAAACAATCAATTTTAGCATGATGGGTAGTCAACCAATCAATTCCTAAAATCACATCAAATTCACGCATCTCCAAAGAAATAAGGTCAACAGATAATGTGAGGTTGTTGATTTGAACTAGGCAAGATTTATAGATAGTAAATGTAATAGGTATTTCTCCCAATGAGGTTTCAACTGATAAGACAAGATTTAAGTTTTCAATAGTCAAATTTAAACGTTGAGTACATATAGGTGAGATAAAAGAGTGGATAGAGCCAGTATCTAATATGGCATAGACTTCACGAGAATTTATGAATAGCTTACCGGTTATCACCTCATTCGGTTTCTTGACTGTTATCGTCAAATCGAATCCCGAATACTTCATTCGGATCTTCACGTATTTCAACCATGGGAATACCACTGAATAATTTTCTAGCAAACTGTTTCTCGGGTTCATCAACTTCATCAGTAGTAAGGTACCAATGATTTCCATTAAAATAGTATTTTCGATAGACTGCAGTTTCCACGATAGTGACTAACTTGACCTGAATTCCTCTAAATTGTAACGCCCAAAAGTATAGAAACATCATTTTTAAATAATCTTGAAAATCATAGCTGGAACACCATAAATCCCAAAGACTAATATGAAAAGTCCATATATTCTGATCCTTTGTTATAGAGCATAACCAGGTGATATCACTCTCCCAATTAGTGAGTAAATTAAAGGCAATAATTTCCGCAAGTTCGTTACTTCCTTTAATTGCTTCTAAGAATGGATCTGGAACGACTGTAGCAGAGCTTTCACCTTCATCCTTACTAGATAGAACACGCATAATTTTTGCCTTAGGCAAATGATTCAACTCTGAGTTTGTAAGAAGATTATTCGTCGCCTCTTGTTTTGCAGCTACATTTGTTTCGGTAATTTCATAATTAACCTCCTGATTTCCAGATGCCATAATTAACTGTGGTCACAAAATAAATGTTAGTTCAAATAAACTGACTCATCTCTTCATGTTCCTACATTCAAATCGATTCATTAGATAAAAAATAAATCTAATTTAGGTAGGACACACTAGTGATTGATTCTATTCGTCTCTCCCCTCCTAGTTCTAACCCCAGATCTCCATTAAAGACCATATCCCTAAGCTCTGATGCCAACTGTGACGCCCCCAAATCTGGGCCCACACAGCCCAAACTTGAGTCGTCAAAAGACTACAACAAAATTATTACAACAAAGCACAACGTACAACAATACAGTGTATAATAATACACAACTAAGTCTTCACTATTATTGCCACACTATTTTACAAAACGTGAAGACTATGATAACTATTCCTCGGACCCTCACTCCATTCCCCGGCTAGACCGTGTTATGTTTTCATCTCCTGTTGAAAAACAATGGAACAAAAGAAAGGGTGAGCTCAAATAGCCCAGTAAAGAATATCATGACTAAGATAATGACGAATAAATTATCATTAGTCTTCAACAGTTGAGTTCTTGATAGAATACAATAGACTACAAGGTTTATGTCAAAAACTGCAGTTAAATTCTTAAACAACGTTCAGATCAATAATAGCAGCGGAATGAGTAATCTATTAGAAGAATAATGCAGACTATAATGTCCACTCGGTTCTCTTTTTAGGAAAAACATCATCAACTTTTATCATCTGAAATATCATTAGTCAAGATAATACAAATTCACAGTTCCTGATCATAATCATGCACATCAACAGTTCATCTTTGCACTACGGGCCAAAGACATTCAATATAACACCAACGGTCATGATTATACCAGATTCAGCCTTTGGTCATAATCATACCAAACAACAGTTCATCTTTGCACTACGGGCCAAAGAGAACATTCACCACGTGCCATAAAAGACACCGAACAGATGTATCGCCTTTAACCTATTATATCGCCTTTAACCTATCATCTGTTCAACAAATATATCACATCTGTGCCCCCGGCCACAGATATTCACAACAGCTTGATTTTTGGATGATTAGAATGATATAAATGATGAACAGAAGAAATAGGATAACAATAAGTATCGGAAGTTTACTTTGTACAGATTCAAATAATGTCCAAATTGTCAACATGATGTGGAGTGAAATTTAAAAATGATATTCAAGATCCACAGTTCAGAATAACGGTTACAATTCAATAGAAAGGTTCACGTAAATAGGAAGGTTCAGTTGAAATAATGAAGTTCAACTATTATGGAACATATAATATTTTCAGGAATTATAGAAGCAATAGTTCCATAATAAATTTCGATTTAGGAGTATGAAAGAAAATAATATCCCTTACCGTAGCAGGTTTGATTAACAAAAGGTGAAGGAAATTAATACAAAGGGTTATTCACCAACAGGCGGCAATCCGCTCCGTAAGGTTATTCCCACAATTTAATAGAATTTGAGTACAAAGAGTTATTCACCAAACAGGCGGCAATCCGCTCCGTAAGGTTATTCCCACAATTTAATAGAATTTGAGTACAAAGAGTTATTCACCAAACAGGCGGCAATCCGCTCCGTAAGGTTATTCTCAGAGATTAATAATGAATGAATACGAAAGGTTATTCACCAACAGGCGGCAATCCGCTCCGTAAGGTTATTCCCACAATTTAATACATGGAAATAAAAGGCACGTCTTATGAGTAAGGAAGAAACAATATTATTATCGAGAATCAAATAATGATAATCCCTTACCATAGTATGTTTGAATAATGGAAGATGAAAAAGATGGTATCCCTTACCGTAGTACGTTTGAATAATGGAAGATGAAAAAGATGGTATCCCTTACCGTAGTACGTTTGAATAATGGAAGATGAAAAAGATGGTATCCCTTACCGTAGTACGTTTGAATAATGGAAGATGAAAAAGATGGTATCCCTTACCTCAACACGTGACTGGATATTGATTTAAATGAGGTTGATTAACTTGAACAGTACACGTATACTTATAGATCTTCACAAATACTCAAGATGACTTAAGCACACTTAGAGAGAACTTTCACAAGAAGTATTTAGAGAGAGAAAGAAAGAACAAGTAAGGAAGTTTATGAAAAATCCTTAAGTTAAGGTTTCTATTTATAGCCAAAAATCTTATCATTCATTTAATCTAAACAATTCATTTAAAGATCATCTTTTAATCTACACCATTCATTTCAAATATTATATTATCTTTAATCTACACCATTCATTTCATATCACCTAATAATCACCTAACTTTATATTATAAACAAATCAATTTAATTATTCAACAATAATTCACACTTTAATCTACACCATTCATTTCATATCACCTAATAATCACCTAACTTTATATTATAAACAAATCAATTCAATTATTCAGCAATAATTCACACTTTAATCTACACCATTCATTTCATATCACCTAATAATCACCTAACTTTATATTATAAACAAATAACTTTATCAATTCAATTATTATGACTAATTGTTATAAATACAGTATAGTTAGCTCTTAGATATCAAGTCAATAAATTAATGAAATACAACTGTTTAAATAACATCATAATAGAGATAACAATAATGTAAAATAAAGCATACGTTACTGTGTAATGACAATTATTGATTCAATAATGTGAATTACTGTGCATATGTTACTGTGACAATTATTAGGTTCAATAATTTTAAAAACAGTGCAACAACAATTATTGACTCAATGATATAAAATACAGTGTAATGACAATTATTAAATCAATAATGCAAAATACTGTGTAACAACAATTATTGAATTGATAATATAAAATATTATGCAGTGACAATTATCGATGAAATGATGCGTAACAGTTACGGTGTCAATTATCAGACCAATAATATGAGACACTATGCAATACCGTGTGTTACTGTAGAGTACCGTGTGCTACAGAAAATACCATAAACTACCGTATGCTACTATTCTTTTATCACCGGTATTTTAACAATTCCGTTGACTATTTTTATTTAAAAAGGTTACTTCTGTCGTTTTCTATATCCGACAAATATTCCGTTGTGGGGTCCACCAATAATTTATTATTTCGGCGCCGTCGTACGGCACGAATATTCCCCGACCAAACGAATATTCCCCGACAAAGCGAATATTGTCCGACAAAATAAAATTTGCACATAACATCCTTAACTTTCAATTTTGTTAATTTAACCACTTACTGTTTCAAAAAAATATATATATGAAGAAAAATTAAATTTTGTATTTCATAAAATTCGGGGTCTTACATTAAAAATATATTTATATTTTAAAATATAAAATATAATAATATACTCAATTTGTCCTCCGTTATAAAATAGTTGAAACAAGGAATTAAAACCAGCCATTTGAATGACGCAATGGTCCCAACTTCAAAGCATCTATTGGACCACACACTCGACCTCATCCCAGGTACTTAGAACAACACTAAAGCAACCAATCACAGAATACACGTCTTCTCTCTCCAGCATTTTTCTCTTTTTTATTATTACCCTCTCTCGCGGCTAACCGATGCATGCTCTCAAACCCTTATAGGCACGAGTCTAGTTTTTGGAATCACTAATACATGATATTTATAATTATATTGATATAAATTAAATAAATTAATAATAATTTTAATTTTTTAAAAAATTTAAAATTAACTTTTCAAAAATCAATATTAAACTCTTATAATTTGAAACAAAATAATTAATATCCAAGTGTTATAATTATATGTTGTCTTACAAAAATACAAATACAAATATTAATAAACTAACCAAACTTAAAATCCATGAGAAATTGGGGTGGAATTACCTAGATTTTGATCTGCAACAGCGATGGGGTAGCTATTGAGAAAAAGAGGAGAAAATAAAATAAAATTAGGGAGAAATTTGACAAAAATGGGGGAGAAAGTAGGGTTTCATAAAAATTAGGGGAAAATATGCCTAGATTGAGAGAGAAGAGACATCCTAACACCTTGAGCACCGTAATAGTTTGTGGTAGAAACGGGAGAAACATGGACAATTGAGCACCCAAATAGACTAATCTCTTAAATTGAGAGAAGAATTCAGTCCCAAATATATTGTCACAATCAAGATCGGAATATTCATAGAGTATAATTTTTTCTCGCAATTACGTTGACGTCAATAGGAGACAATCCGTCTAATATATTTTCACTTATTTTTAAGATTTTATCTAGTTTTTTAACTTTAATTCTCCCGAAACACATTTAGCGATAATATCAAAAATATAATTATTTAATTAATTATTTTGTGATAAATTTTTTGTAAGAATTAATTCCTAACAATTGATATTTATCTATAGATATAGATATGAGAAAAATACTTAAAACATATATAAAAAAATATAATATTCTATATTTTATTTGAAATTTATTATAAATACAGCAAAATTAAATAATAATAAAAAAAAAAGAACAAGACGACAACGAAGCCAATTAAGAATGAATAGATTTGTCAAAAAGAAGAAAAAAAATAATTTCCGCGTTCCACCGTTTTTGACCAATTAAATATCAAGTCCCCATATGATAACACGACAAATAAAGAAGACAGACCCGTTGGTACAATAATGCAAGTTAACTAGGCACACATCCCACTAACCATAGTTCAAAGTCACGGAAGTGGTTTACGTTTTGGAATGTCTTTTTTTGATTCAGTATCAATTTCAATTATTTAGGAGTTTCAATTTTTCCTAAAATAATTATGAAAAAAATACATACCGTTAGCATTAAAACGGACATCTCACATATATATTTAGTTAATTGTACATTTGAAAGTTAACTGTTTTTAACTAGTACTATATAAGTATATTTTAAGTTAATTAATTATATATTAAGTATATTTTTTAAGTTATACTTAATTACGTGGTATATAAGTACTTGAATTATAATTTAATTTAATTTAATTAATTATATTTTAAGTTATATTTAATTAGATATTATATGGGTATAATTTAAGTATAATTTTAAAAAAATATTTTTAATTTTTTATCATCTCTTTTTATGCTGTGATTTCTGTTTTAAATTTTTCCAAAAAATATCATTTACATAAATAAATCTTAATTTTACGACATGTATCAAGGTTACTGTTCGCATCGACCGACACCTATCCAGATAGGCCATGCACCTAACCCCGGAGCAAGTTGGTGATTTTGCTTTCTTTGAATTGTTCACGTCTTAAATAGGCAGTTATTTTTAGTTTCCAAACATAATTCAAATGACTATTTGATCTGATTCAAGTAAGTGGAAAAAGTATACGCAATTTCACCTTATAAAATGGTCATCGACTGGTGCCTCCTTTGGACAGTAGTTTAGTGCGAATCCACGAAATAAAATTCTCAAATATATATAAATGATACATAATAAATATTTATTATGAATATTGTTTTAATAAATTATTATCTCATTGTTAAATCAAAATATGGATATAAAAAATCTCGTTAATTAATAGGAATAAATTATTAATAAATTGACAGACAGATAAAACACGAAGTAGGGAAAAGTATACGCAATTTCTCCTTATAAAATGGTCATCAATTGGTGTCTCATTTGGTTATTAGTTTAGTGTTGGAATTCACAAAATAAAATACTCAAATATATATAAGTTTTTGAAATTAAGCCACTATTATTTTGGGACATCTTTAAATACGAGTATAAAAAATTTGGGTAATTAATAGGAATAAATTAAAATAATGGTGTAAATATTTTCACACTAAACGGACACGAGCATGAAGTATGAATAATTATTCAGCAATTCTAAAATATTTATCACGTGATATTTTACACCATTCATATAATATCATGTGAATGCTTAAAATAAAACGACCCATCACATAATTATGCCCTCTCTTTTTATCTCTTCCCATGACAAACCAACGTCACATTTTAATCCAGAAAGAGGGACCATGTAAATCATTTTGACTTAAAAAAAATTAGTTTATATATCACATATTACGTGTGTGTTAAAAAAATTAAAATAAGAGACTTAAGCTAGTAGACGAGAGATAATAGAAAAAAGAAAGTGAATAAACAATCTATGTAAAAATTGTTACTTTATGATAAAAGAGAAACTAAAAAAACAAAACTCAGAAACAGAGTCATTTTTAATAGGTCTTATAAAAAATACAGTATTTAAATAACCAAAGAATCGACTCATTTTTCAGCCACATTCATTGCCAATATTGACGGCAAAAAGAAATGCTACTCCGTGGGCTGAACTATCAAGTATAAAACATCTAATAGAAAATATCAAATACAATTTTTGTAAATGAAATAAAATGGATCTCTCTCAAATTAATATATTCATAAAACATCTAATAGAAAAAATCAAATACAATTTTTGCTATCACAAGCAAGATTAGAATATTCATAGAGTGTAATTTTTTCTTCACAATTATGTTGACGCCTATACGATACAATCTGTCTCATGTTTTTCACTTATTTTTAAGATTTTATCTACCCTTTTAATTTTAATTTTTTTACTACATATTTAGTGATAATGCCAATAATATAATTATTTGACTAATTATTTTGAGATAATTTTTTTGTATGAATTAATTCATAACAATTAATTCTATTGATAGACAAAAATACCTAAAACATATAAAAAAAATATAATATTATATATTTTATTTAAAATTCATAATTAACGTAATGGAATTAAATAAAATAAAATAAAAAAGAAGAAGACGACAACAACAAGACCATTAGTTGAATGGTTTGGATGAAATTGCCAAAAGCAACTATTAACTATTATTCTAAGAAAAGTGCAAATCCGTTTAACCTTTTTTGACCAAAAACAGTTTTGGGATCAACTTGACAAAGCCAAAATTATTAAATTTTATTAAAAATTAGCAAATATATATATATATATATATATATATATATATATATATATATATATAGTCCCCTTCTCCAGCGAACCTTAAAAAGCGAACCAAAGACGAACCGTCGACTTTGGTATCTATGGCGACGGTTTGACCCGTCGCCATAGCCATGCACTCTATGACGACGGGTCGAACCGTCGCCATAGATACTAAAGACGACGGTTCGTCTTTAGTTCGCTTTTTAAAGTTCGCTTTTGAAAATTTTCCTATATATATATATATATATATATATATATATATATATGAATGGACTTGTAAAGAAAAAAATTATGAAAAAATTACATATCGTGATAAACACAACGAATAAAGAAGACAAGAGAGACCCGTTGGTACAATAAACTAAGTTAACTAGGCATCTCACCGACCCATAGTTTAAAGTAACGAAAACGGTCTATGATTTGAAATGTCTTTTTTTAACTTGGTATGAGATTGGAATACTTGTTGTTAGTCATGCATAACAGATCGGTCTGGTCTGGTCAGGACCTATCAAGCCTTAATCGTTGACCAAGTCAAGCTGGACTTTTGACTTTCGGCCTGCAGGCCAGGTCAGGCTGGGTTTGGCTCTTGAAAGGGGGGTCTGTTGAGGCCTGCAGGCCAGATCAGACCTTGGGTCAGGGCAGTCCGATCTGATCTATTCAAAAAATTTTTTTAGTAATTTTAAATATTATAAAAAAATAATTAAAATTTTAAACTTAATTGATGTATTAATTAAAAGTAATGTATTACAACTTATAAGTTACAACTTTCAAATTATAATAATGAAAAGTATCTTATTATTATTATTATTATTATTATTTTACAAATGACTTTATAGTTTTTATGCTAAGTAATTATTAAAATGAAGATACAATAAAATGTCTGTAAAAAGTGTAGATTGCTAGCTAAGTAAGAAAAATTCTTATATATTACACTACTCAATATGTTTTTAGGGATTTTTTTATTCGTATATAAAGAGACATGTATGAATGAATGTATTGAAAGACACTAATTTTATTTGGTTTATTGAATAAATTGTCACAAAGAGGAAGTTTTCATCTACAGTGAGAGGATTGAAGTAGTAAATAAAAAAAATTGGCAGGTCGGGCCGGGCTTATTGGCAGGTCGGGCCAAACTGGATCTGAGCCAAAAAAATGTGATCTGTTCGTGACCTTCAAGCCGAGCCGAGTCAAGTCAGGCTTTGACCAGGCCGGACTACAGACCATTTGTGCACCACTACTTGCTGCTAACTATTTAATTAGGAGCTTCAAAAATTTTAAAATAATTATGAAAAGAATACATACCGTGAGCACTAAAATAGACATCTCAGATATATTTAATCCGTTTTAAGTTTGAATAAATTTGATATCGATGTTGTCTTACCTCAAATAATTGAGCACAAACGTTCTATATAAATTAAGTACAATTTAACTTCTTATTTTAAATGTGATTTTTCTCAAGTTAATTGTTCTTAACTAGGTACTATATAGGTATAATTTAATTATTATTTAAGTACATTTTAAGTTAACTAATATTAAGTATATTTTTTTATGTTATACTTAACTAGGTGCTATACAGGTACTTAAATTACAATTTTACTTAACCAGATATATTTTAAGTTATACTTAATTAGGTATTATATGGGTATAATTTAAATATAATTTGTAGAGAAATGTTTATTCTCTTTTGTTGTCTCCCTTTATAGCTTTCAACATGTTCGATTCTCTCTTTTTTGGTAGTGTTTCTCCTATTTTCACTGTGATTTCTTCTTTATTTGATTCGAATTGTTATATTACTCTGAGTTATCAAAATTTCTTCAAAAATTACCCTTTACATGAATTTAATTTTACGATATGTATCAAAATTGTTGCTCGATATTGATCGTCACTTATCCGATAAATCGAAATTTTGATATAAAGGGTGATACTTTGAACCGTGCACCTAACCCGGAGCAAGTTGGTTTCCATTCTTTTCTGATGGTGGTGACTTTGTTTTCTTTGAATTGCTCATGTCTAAAAAAATTAAATAGGCAGTTATTTTTAGTTTTCAAACATAATACAAGTGATTACTTGATCTGATTCTTACTTGGGTGGAAAAAATATACACAATTTCACTTTATAAAATGGTCATCGAATGGTGCCTCATTTGGACAGTAGTTTAGTGCTGGAATCCACATAATAAAATACTCGAATATACATATAAGCTTTTGAAATTAAGCCACTATATTTTGGGACATCTTTAAATATGAGTATAAAAAATAGGAATAAAATATTATTAAATTGACGGATAGACCAGAGCACGAAGTAAGGTCAATAAAGGACGATAGACATGAGGCCCATCACATAATTATATCGCCTCTTTTTCTCTATTTCCATGACAAATCAACACCACATTTTAATCCAGTGATAGGGACCATATAAACCATTTTGACTAAAAAAAAATAGTTCACATGGCACATATTACGTATGTGTAAATAAGATCTTAGAGTTAAGGAGTAATTATTCGGTGGTCCTAAAGTATCTGTTACGTGATATTTTATATCATTCATATTTTGTTATTTTAGTATTTAAAGTGGAATGACTCATTTTAAGTGCTGAAATGGTAGCACGTAAATGGTGTGGGACACCACATGGCAGGGATCACATGAGCATTTAATAATTTTTCAACGTTGGGAGGCAGGAAATAATAGAAGAGAAAAAATTAAATAAAAAATTTATGTAAAGATAATTTAAAGAGTAAAATAAAAAAGACTTTATTATTTTGTTTATACTAAATTAACGGTCTATTTTTTTCTCTCACTTTAAGATAAAAGATATGGGAAATAAAAGAGAAACTAAAGCACAAAACTCATAAACATAAAGGATTGCCCATATTTCCATAACAGAGTCAAGGTTGTACTATAAAGCAGAATTTTCTTTATTTTCAATCTTTTTGTTAATCTAATATTCTTTTTTTTATAAGAATAGCACTTAATATCAAATTGATGGCAAAAAGAATGCTAATCCATGGGTTGAACTTGTTGGTTTGTAATATTCATAGACGCAATCAAATTGCACAAAATAGCGGAAGCATGGTAAAATCAAATTTAAAAATTTACAAACCATGATCCAGGATCGACCTTTATGCGCAATTATTAATTAATAAAGAAGAAGTCAGAGATATACCCTTGTAGAACTCAAAGCTTCAACGGGTACAAGTTCACCTCCAAATCCTTCGCGTTCTCCTTGAATTTCACCGATTGGATTCCAATGATCAATGTTAGCCACCCAAGTGTTTGGCCTCTAGAGGTGATCCACCAAGGAATAATAATAATTCAAGAAGTGGGTGATGGCAAACCCTAGTTTTCTCTCTCTAGAGAATATGTGAGTACTCTCCCATAAACTTATGGAAGTGTATGTGTGTAACCCCAATCCATACTAAGACTTCTCTTATTTATAGATTTAGTAAACCCTCCTAACACCTTTAGAAATAGGGTTTTTAATTAAACTCCTAATCTAATTAGGATCTTAATTAATTTAATATAATAATTATAATCCCTAAACTATTTAGGAACTTAATTATCAATTATGAGAGTACTCTTATTAATTAATTCCTAAACCATTTAGGAACTAAATAATAATGATAATAGTAATAATAATAATAAGACTCCTCTTATTAATTTATAATTAGTATTTCCAAAATACTAAATAATAAATATTAAGCTATTTAATTTATTCTATCCATATAGTATAAATTAAATATACTTAATTCATTATTACAATTATGCCATTACTTCTTAAATAATTATTTTCCTTTTGCGGTGTGACCCTTTAGGTTCTCCATATTAAACCGGTTATAGAATAAATTAATTAGAATTATTCTAATCTTATTTATATAAATAAATTAAACTATTTAATTCATTTAAATAAATAATATTTATTCCATAATAAGGGTAAGCCCCCTTAGCGATCAACGACTTTCCAGTTAATATAGATTTCAACATTTAATCACAAAAGAACCTATTCAGCGAATAGTTACCGTACAATTCAATCCTTCTACCTCACAACGTCCCAATCAAATATAAGACATGGTATAACTGTCAAGTCTTATTTTATTTGATTATATGCATTTCGATCCTTAAATGAATAACTCTAATTAATGTAAATTAGAAACTACTTTCTAATTTTCATTCTGCCTTGGCCAAGGACTACTGAGTTGTCATTTATCGAATCGCATAGGACATTCTCTTCTTTTACTAGAAGTGGTAGATTCTTTGTTGATCATTCACCTATCTCCATGTATGACTTATTATATTCGATCATACCCTTTGATACACCCTAAAGGTTTTAAGGAATATGTCAAAACATAATTCATCATACACAATATACTATGATGATCTCAAGTCCAAGGATCACTTGTACTACTATCACAAAAGGAACTCCTATTGACAGGCAAGTAAGACTCCATTAGGTGTTCCTTGAGCGAGTCACGTTCAGTGAACTTATTCTCTAATAAGCACCTACATACTTGCTTTAGTGTCTCTACACAAATGGTTATGAGATCAATCATCCTCTTCATAAGAGCAAGCATAGTATGTACCAATCTATCCGGATCTACTAATCCCCTTTTAGTGATCCAACGATTAGGAACAATTTTAGTTTTGAGCTATCTTGAATTTAGATCTCATTAGCATGATCCTCATCATGGTTCTAAAAGCATTGCTCAAAAACTATGGGTTTATCCATTCGATTAATTCAAGTAATTAATCATGAATAAAGAAATGCCTTGATTCTTTTATTAATAAACGAACAAGATTACAAAGTATATGCTTATCACATCAAATGTGATTGGCTTGAGGGCATACTACTTTCAATCTCCCACTTGCACTAAAGCCAATCGCCCTTTGGTATCCCTATACCATTCTTCTCTAAGTGGCGTACAAATTGCTTAGTAAATGCTTTAGTTAATGGATCTGTAATGTTGTTCTAAGAGTCTACCATCTTTATGGTGTCGTCTTATTTTCAATGATTCATCTAATCATATGAAAGTGCTACAACATATGTTTGGATTTCAGATGAGACCTAGGTTCTTTGGCAAATTAAACTCATTTAATGCTAAGAACCATTATAAGTTCTGTAATGAACTTGTTGAACCAAACAATCCCCTTTGCAGCTTCACTTATAGTTATTTACTATGTCTTTGTCACTAAATCAGCAACTCCTTGCTGTTTAGAACTTTTCCAACTCACTGCAGCACCGTTGAAGGTAATCATATTACCTGAAATGGATATGCTGTTATCTTGGTGAGTCTGAACAAACTTGAGTTTGTTAAGCCCTCTAGTTTTATATCAGACTCATCATTATAAACTCTTTTCTAATATTCTTCTCCAGAAATGAACTGATATCTGCTTATCATACATAAGCAATATCAGGTCAAGTACATATCATCTCGTACATGATCGATCCTATTGCTAAGGCATAAGGAGTCTTACTCATACGGTCTCTCTCTTGGAACCTACTTCTTCGAGAGATGTTTTCCAGAACCCATCGGCATGAGCCCTTTCTTGTAATCTTTTATGCTAAACTTCTTTAGCATAGAATCAATGTACGTTCCTTGGGATAAGCCAAGCATCCTTTTAGCTCTATCTCTATAGATCTTTTCTCCCCAAAATATAGGATGTTTCTCCCAAGTCCTTCACGGAGAAGTGTTTAGACAACCACATCTTTACTGATTGTAGCATCGATATGTTATTCCTTATCAATATTATATCAACATATAATACTTGGAATGTCATAGTGCTCCCACTAACCTTTGTACGCACTTGGTTCATTATCTTATTTGATATAATCAAACACTTTTGATTGTGTCATCAAAACGGATGTTCCATCTTTGAGAAATTTGCTCCAATTCATAATTGGATCGTTGTAATTTACATACTTGATTTACTCAATCTATATAGAGATAAATCATCTTGGTTGTATCATACATACATCCTTGTGTATAGTAAGCTACAATTGCAAATAAAATCCGAATTGATATATGCATTTTCACTAGTGAAAAATTTCATTTTAGTCAACTCATTGACCTTGTTTGAAATCTTTTTACCACTAGTTAGGTCTTATAGGTCTCTACCTTGCCATCTGCTTTAGTCTTTCTCCAAAGACCCATTTCGGATTTTATGATCAGCAGTCATTTCTCTTGAGTATCTAATACTCGTGCCTCGTCGTATGTAACTGGATCATCATCCACTATGATGTGTACCTCATCATCATCATCTATGATGAATCCATACTATTCAGGTATCTTCGGTACTAAACCAGTTTACGACTTGGTTATGGTACAATAGGTTTATCTACTTATACAGATTCCTTCACTTGATCTGTAGTGTTTTGTGGTTCTTGAAATTCTTCAAGATCTATTTTACTCCCACTAACCCTTTAAGGAAAAACTTCTTTTCCTATAAGGCAGCGTGTTTCAACAAACACCTTTTAGTTAGTCGGATTATAGAAGTGATACCCTAAACTTTCTTTAGGATATCCCACAAGTTTACACTTATCAGATCTTGTCCCAAGCTTATCATTGTCAAACCTTTTGACATAAGCTGGACAATTCAAATCTTAACATACTTAAGACTTGGTTTCCTCCCTATCCATGACTCATATGAAGTCTTGATGAGGAAATAAGAAGGTATCTGATTTAGTAGATATGCGATCGTTTCTAAGGTATAACCCTAGAATGATACTGGAAGATTGGTATAACTCATCATGGATCATCACCATGTCCATTATGTGAGAATATCATTTCGCTTTAGATGATCTAGAAACTTATTGCTTAAGTATTCCCTTCTCGATCTAATCGAAGAACTTTAATACTTTTGGCCTTTAGTTTCTATAGTTCACTTTTGAATTCTTTGAACGTTTCAAATGATTTAGATTTGTATTTCATCAAATACATATATCAAAATCTAGAATCATCAGTGAAAGTAATGAATGAATACCCTCCTCTTGCATTTGTTGTCATAGGTCCCACACACGACTGTGTGTACCATCTCTAACAACTCCGTAACTTGCTCTCCATGTCCACTAAATGAAGATTTAGTCATATTTTCCATGATAAAAGATTCACAAGTTGTATTTGATTCATAATCAAAAGGCTCTAAAAACCTATCTTTATACAACTTGTTTAGTCTTGTTTCATTAACATGATCGAGTTAACAGTATTGCACGAAGGTATGATCCATATCATCTCTTTGCCTTTAGTTTGTTCAATTTTGAAATATTCTTCATGTAAGTCAAGGTTACAAAATCCATCAAGTAATCAACATAGTAACATCTTACTAACTACATGGATTTGCCCGTAGGCAATGCTAAACTGTAAGTTCCTATGATTAATGCAGCAACCTTTTGCTCCATTCCCCACGCACAGGATTACTTATCTTTAGTTCAGCTTTCTACTTCTGCCTAGTCTCTGCAACGGTTTGCATATTTGAGACCTCCAGCCGGTATCTAATACCTAAGTAGAAACTTGACTTATAGAAAGTTCTATTTCATTATGAGCAAATCTATATCTGCAATTGAAGCTTCACTAAGCTTCTTCTGCTTAACTACTACAAGATACTCCTTGCAGTTCCTCTTCCAGTGTCCCACCTTATCGCAATGAAAGAAAACTCCTTTGCCCTCGGGATCACTTTTATTTATGTCTTTTGTTTAACCTTTTATTGCCTTCTATCTTTTCTGACTCATCAGAAACACCTTTGGCCATCTTCTTCAACTTAGAAGATTCATCTACTAGTAAGACTTGGTCTTTCTTGGAAGGAAAGTGACTCTCAACTTATTCAACATATTTAAGCAAATCAAGTAAACTGACTTCAAGCTTATTAATGTTAAAGTTCACAACAATTTGTGAAAGGGAGTCAGCGAGTGACTGCAAAATCGAATCTTGACTCAACTCTCCATCTTTGACAAAACCTAGGTGTCCTAATTTATCAATCAGATTGATCATCTTTAGGATACGTGTCTTTACTGTAGTGTCATTGGTTATTATAGATTGGAAGAGCTCATTAGATATCTTATATCTAGTTGACCTACTTTGCTCACCAAACAACTATTGAATGTGCAACAATATAGTAGGTGCATCCATTTTCTCGTGTTGACGCTGTAACTAAATACTTATGGATGCGAGCATGATGCATTGAGCCATCTTTGCATCATCTTGCTATTTCTTAAAATAACAAAATCTTCCTCATAGGCTTAGTCTACAACGTTTGCAGGAATAGGCAAATTAAGGATATTTGCTAGCTTTTTCAACATTGAGAACTTTTCTCAAATTTGTTTAATCAATCCGAACAATTCGGTTCGATTAATTGTTAGCATCTTATTAGCAGTGTTAGTGAATTAAAAATAGCAATATTCTTTAAGTGAATTAATAACAACATTAACATGCATTCATTTTATTAATCACCAAGTTAATTAGGTCTTTATTTAAAATGGTGTCTCCCACTATTTTCATTAAACTATATTACCCTCTTCTTATATAGTTCGGCAAATCTAATTAAAAACTTGCTAGTGAGAATAAGGATCCTATTTCAAATGTATATAGTCTTGTGTGTGCACAACAAACTATATATAAATAAATAGGTAGACAACTTTTGTCAATTACATCAACATGTAACTCCTTGTATTTTGCCTCTTAGATTATTATGATCATGTGTGTGCACATCCAAATCAAAATTATCTAAGTTAAGTCAGACCTAACACTTCCATATAAGTGAAGAGAAAAATACTGCCCTTGTGTGTGCATAACAAAACAGTAATGTTCAATTCCTTATAAGCATCAAATGTGATAAAACAACATCTCAAATGATCGATATAAGCCTTGTGTGTGCACAACAAACGTATATTGATTATTTGATACTCTATCGTTTTATCATGCTAGAAGGCGACGTTCGATATTCCAAATATCTTTGAACGTTACAACTTAATATTTTAGTAGTAGAATAAATAAATTAGAACCATTCTAATTTTATTTAATTGAATTAAACTCATTTTAATTCATGAATTAAACATTTTAATTCATTTTATAAATAATATTTATTCTACATCATGAGGGGTTTGTTAATATTAATTGTCTCATCTTGTTTAGCGCGCATGCACATATATATATAAAATACGCGTCATATTATTTAACATGCGAAGCATGTTTGGATAATATATAATATATATTTAATTAACATGCACATATAGAATACTATATTCTACTTGGATTGATTATGGACTTTTATTCTAATTTGGTTCACTAGAGCCACCAAGTGAACCAAAAGGTCAAACCTAGGGTGCAAGAATAAATTAAATTAAATATAACTATTACATTTAAATCTGGGCTCCATTACAAATGAGTCTTCATGCGCTCCTTGCTCATTTGCTCCAATTCTTCAAAATAATTTTAACTATTTATAATAAATAGAAACCTTGATCAACAGTCAAGGTGAAGTACATAGGAGGGAGATAGAATTATACATAAGAAAAATTAGAAAGACGAGGTACGCAGACCCCATTTATAAAACCCATTCATTCATGCATCCATTTAAAATTAAATCCAATCACATTGGTTAATAGTCCATAATCAATCACATTTATTTTCATATATATCAACATATATATCAATAAATAATATTCATCACATGAATCAAATAAAACATTCCATATATGTATTGGTATCATTTAATGGACAATTTAAAGTTGCATGAAATCCAATTTCATGTTTAAAATAAACTTTTTATTTTAATTATAAAATTATTTAAAAATAAACTATTTATTTTTATTATTTTAAAATTACCCAAAATAAACTCTTTTATTTTGAAATTTTAAAATCTGCACAAAATTACCAAACTGTTTAGATAATTAATATATATTATAAATATATCATATATATTAATAATATATATATAATTATATATTTCGAAAACTAAGTTGCAAAACCGTGGGTTGCTTTGTATATCAAATGAAGTAATATATCATATATATAACTAAGAAACAAGCTGCCGAAACAGTGGTGCTTTATCAATTCATAGACTTTTCCTATATATATATGCAGCCCATGCCAACATTTTCGGGACAAACAAATTTGGTCAAGCCAAAATCAATTTTCGGTCAAAGCAATTGCTGGCTTAAAAGCAGCCCAAAAACCGAGCATGCCAATTACCGAAACTTGCTGGCTGTATATATATATATATATATACATAAATCCGAAACAGCTGCTGTGTTTTTACTTTGTTGACCGAAAAACATATCATATATATATTATAATTGTACCCCAAATGGTTGCTTCCTATTTCGGTTTTGAGAATCCAGTAAAGCACATTCAAAATTTTATTTTTTTTCATAAAACCATCACAATGCTTGCAATTAACACGTATATACATATGGTCTAAGTCCGAAACTTTGAACAATTCCTTACCGAAACAGTGAATATAAAAAAAAAAACTTTTCATATTCGGTATATAAAAAAAAAAATTTATACAATAAATTATGCCCAATAAATTATTCTAAATACATACCCATACATATATAGAATCAAAACAATTAATAATTCGCATAAAGTTTGGCTCTGATACCACTGTTGGTTTGTAATATTCATAGACGCAATCAAATTGCACAAAATAGCGGAAGCATGGTAAAATCAAATTTAAAAATTTACAAACCATGATCCAGGATCGACCTTTATGCGCAATTATTAATTAATAAAGAAGAAGTTAGAGATATACACTTGTAGAACTCAAAGCTTCAACGGGTACAAGTTCACCTCTAAATCCTTCGCGTTCTCCTTGAATTTCACCGATTGGATTCCAATGATCAATGTTAGCCACCCAAGTGTTTGGCCTCTAGAGGTGATCCACCAAGGAATAATAATAATTCAAGAAGTGGGTGATGGCAAACCCTAGTTTTCTCTCTCTAGAGAATATGTGAGTACTCTCCCATAAACTTATGGAAGTGTATGTGTGTAACCCCAATCCATACTAAGACTTCTCTTATTTATAGATTTAGTAAACCCTCCTAACACCTTTAGGAATAGGGTTTTTAATTAAACTCCTAATCTAATTAGGATCTTAATTAATTTAATATAATAATTATAATCCTTAAACTATTTAGGAACTTAATTATCAATTATGAGAGTACTCTTATTAATTAATTCCTAAACCATTTAGGAACTAAATAATAATGATAATAGTAATAATAATAATAAGACTCCTCTTATTAATTTATAATTAGTATTTCCAAAATACTAAATAATAAATATTAAGCTATTTAATTTATTCTATCCATATAGTATAAATTAAATATACTTAATTCATTATTACAATTATGTCATTACTTCTTAAATAATTATTTTCCTTTTGCGGTGTGACCCTTTAGGTTCTCCATATTAAACCGGTTATAGAATAAATTAATTAGAACTATTCTAATCTTATTTATATAAATAAATTAAACTATTTAATTCATTTAAATAAATAATATTTATTCCATAATAAGGGTAAGCCCCCTTAGCGATCAACGACTTTCCAGTTAATATAGATTTCAACATTTAATCACAAAAGAACCTATTCAGCGAATAGTTACTGTACAATTCAATCCTTCTACCTCACAACGTCCCAATCAAATATAAGACATGGTATAACTGTCAAGTCTTATTTTATTTGATTATATGCATTTCAATCCTTAAATGAATAACTCTAATTAATGTAAATTAGAAACTACTTTCTAATTTTCATTCTGCCTTGGCCAAGGACTACTGAGTTGTCATTTATCGAATCACATAGGACATTCTCTTCTTTTACTAGAAGTGGTAGATTCTTTGTTGATCATTCACCTATCTCCATGTATGACTTATTATATTCGATCATACCCTTTGATACACCCTAAAGGTTTTAAGGAATATGTCAAAACATAATCCATCATACACAAGATACTATGATGATCTCAAGTCCAAGGATCACTTGTACTACTATCACAAAAGGAACTCCTATTGACAGGCAAGTAAGACTCCATTAGGTGTTCCTTGAGCGAGTCACGTTCAGTGAACTTATTCTCTAATAAGCACCTACATACTTGCTTTAGTGTGTCTACACAAATGGTTATGAGATCAATCATCCTCTTCATAAGAGCAAGCATAGTATGTACCAATCTATCCAGATCTACTAATCCCCTTTTAGTGATCCAACGATTATGAACAATTTTAGTTTTGAGCTATCTTGAATTTAGATCTCATTAGCATGATCCTCATCATGGTTCTAAAAGCATTGCTCAAAAACTATGGGTTTATCCATTCGATTAATTCAAGTAATTAATCATGAATAAAGAAATGCCTTGATTCTTTTATTAATAAACGAACAAGATTACAAAGTATATGCTTATCACATCAAATGTGATTGGCTTGAGGGCATACTACTTTCAGAACTATCAAGCATAAAACAACTAATAGAAACAATCCTACAATTTTTGTAAATGAACTAAAATGGGTCTTTCTCAAATTAATATACTATCAAGATAATACTAATTTTTTTGACCTAAAATTAGAGATATATTGCTTCAACAATTCCCCAGTTAGATAACCATCACACGAACGAGCCTCTACAGTCAAATAGCAAGACCTCGACCATATCAGGTAGTTACTCCCATCATGTTTGATAGGATTGGCCTAAAAAATGAAATACTCAGAACGAGGTCCATTTCCACTATTGCCAAAGTCGCTTGATATTCTGAATTCGGCTGACATTTTGTTGGTTTAAAAAACTAAGAACAGCCTGCTTGGGAAAGCAATGAATAATGGTACAAAGATTTTAGGTTCAGACTACTTGCTCTGATGTATATTATAAGTTGTATAAAAATTACAAGAGTTGAGAGTTTATATACACAATGAAGGAAACATCTATAAGAAAATATATGAAAATAAAATCACTGAGCATCCATCAAGACCTAATTTCTCTTCTTAGATTAAGTTATACTAATTATTCTCCTTTAAGTTCAGCTTATGCTGATTACTTTCCTTAAATCAAGCTATTTTAATTATGGTAACGATTCACAACATATTTACAACAATTTTCAATCCCTAATCTATATTAAAAGTAATAGTTGCCACTTTATCCACACCCTATTTGGAAGCCACAATAATAGTGAAGTTGAGTGTTTCGATTCAATTAGTACAAGTATTATTCTTTCTTTCTTCTTTTCTTTTATACATAATTCAAAGTCATGGTAGTGGCCTATAATTTTGAAGGTCTTTTTTGTTACTCGATATCTGTTTTAGCATCAGTTTTGAGGATATGCACTGTTAGCTAGTTAGCAGTTTTAAAAAATGTAAAAAAATTATTAAAACATTTTAAATAATAAGAATAACAATTTGAATTAATTAAGTTTACAAAAAAAAAAAAAAAACACTATCTAGTGCAAATAACAATGTTCAAATGACAAAACAGACTGTTAGTGCATATATGATTATCTATTTGGATTTAATGATGATATAATAATATAAGCTTAATGTATATATGTAAAAGAAAAATAAGTAATATTATAATCAGCGTAAAAGGATTTAGGGATTAAAATCTGTAGGTTAATCCAGATAGTAGAGAGAGTGAGAACTTTTAATAAACCAGAAGTCCAAACTCGGAGAGCTGAAGACTTAGTTACTCTGAGATCACAGAGTGAACTAAGCAAGTCGGGCAAAATCGTCGAGCAGAATAAAGGCACGAGAAAGATCGCAGTGTCTGAAGAAAAATCTAAGATCGTAGAGCAACTCTAAATAAAGAGTCAAAACGTAGAGTCACCAAAATCGCAGAATTATATATTTGAGGATTGACTCTACGATTCTAGACAATCAACATCGTAGAGTGTAACTCCTGACTTGTCAGTGACCGTTATGATCGAAAGCTTCTTCAATACACCACCATCCTGAATATCCTCAAAGTGTATTGACAGAAAAAAGAGATAACAACCAACAGTAATTTTAACCGCTATATTTAAAAACAACAGTCTGTCACAACACACAGACAATGGCCTAACATAGTTGACAAACTCAAGTGGCTACAACAGTCTGTCTGTCAGTATTAGAAGATTTTATAGGCAAAGGACTAGCTAGAGTTATAAACAATAACTTCCAACGGGCATTTTTCTAAGAAAAAATCTTTAAATAGATTACAGCTTCAGATGTCAAGTGCATCGATCGAGAAAGAAGAGATATCGATAAAAGGGATCGAAGATATACAGAAGAGAATAATTCAATTACAAGAGATAAAGCAAAGTATACAAGTCTGAAAGTTTAAAGCCTACCCTACGATCTAGAAGTCACTGTACTCTTTCTGGGAAATCGATCATCGCTGCGAAGTTTTTTGAAGAGCTTAATGCAACTTAGAAGCACCCCAAACACAAATAAACAAACACCAGTTATATCTTAGTGATCTTTGAAAGACGGGACTTAGTTACTCGATTCTGTGATAATCAATTCTATTAGTGATGTTTAAGTTTGTGTGGCTAATCAAATCTTAATGACTTGTGTGATACTTAGTAGATCACAATGTTGTAATTGGTTCTGAGAGAACCTGGTCTTAGTGACCCTATCATTAGTTCGGTGGAGTGAAATGGAGGACTAGGAACAGTTTAGGTTTCGAATATCTTAAAATCAATATCTTCTTTATTGTTTTACATAACTGTCATATCAACTGTTATATTAACTGCAGTACTAATTGAGATTCGTTTTCACTCCTTCGCTAAATTCAAAGCTGGGGTCTTTAATATATCTATGAAGGGATTTTATAAAACACAATATTTTGATGTGCATAACTAAAATAAGTTAACTGATAAATTATTGGGTAAATAATTTTAATTTGAGTTTTTATAAACGATATATTCAACCCCCCCCCCCCTCCCCCCCTTTAGATCTCTTTGTGCCATCTAGGAATAACACAAACATCTCGTAGAAATGTTTAATCAATTTTTACGTTTGAATAAAGTTTAATTATAAGTAAGTACTATTTAGTTGAGATAATGATATATTAAGTATATTTTTTATGTTATTCTTAACTATGTGATTTATAGGTACATTTTAAGTATAATTTAGCTTAACTAAGTATATTTGAGGTACGATGTTTTATTTATTTTTTAAGGTATACTTAATTAGGTACTACATAAGTACAATTTAAGTATAATTTATAAAGAAAGATTCGTTCTTTTTTTTCGTCTTCCTTTTATAGCTTTCAACATATTCATTTTTTTTTTGTGGTGTCTCCTCTTTAAGCTGTGATTTCAACTCTATTTGGTCCAAAATTGCTCGTTACGCTGAGTTGCAAAATTTCGTCGAAAATTACTCTTTACATAAAAAATTCCTAATTTTGCAATTTGTGTCATGGTTGTGGTTCCAAACTGATCGATACCTAATCGATGCACCGATATTTCGGCGTAACAGTCGATACTTTGAACCATTTTATATGTCAGCACATGAGTATTATTAATGAGAAGATGAGTGAATTTTCCACTTCTTCATTATATCAACTCCAGGATTTGAGCATTGAGACAAGAATATCATTAGCAAGCATCCAGATATTGGCTTCAAAACTTTTTAGTATGTTGCAACCGCAGACCCAAAGAGTTACTATATGAGAGAATGAAGAATGATGTTCAGCTACTATCATTTGGTGATTCTGAGATAGACTCTTCTAAATTCAAAGAAGACCGAATGAATCCTTTCTGAAGGAACATTTGACTGGTTGATGCAGTACTGCTACATTTATAATGAAGTGGAGTGATATTATCTATTGAACTGCTAGAATTATTTAACCAAAAATGAAGTGGAGTGATATTACACTAGAATTTTTAAATAATATTTAACCACAATTCACAATCATAATAATTCATAAATTAGTTTAATAATTTCAAATTAACAATACATATATACATAATCTATAAGACAAAATATATCAAAGTTTAATTAAAAATAATAGTTTACTTTTTTTTAAGTCTCTAATTTGGTTAATCGGTTATTTAAATAGTCTAATTTTTATACCTGAAACCGAAACCAAATACTGAATTGTAAAGCAGTTATGACTGAATATATCAAAATAACTGAAATAATATGGTTAAAAAATAAAATTTTGTTTAATTATTTAATTTTATTTGTTTTTTATTCTACCCTAGTTCAAAGCGGAGAAAAGCACACGTGATGGGAACGAGAGTGGGAGATGGAAAAATTAAATAGAGCCAATAGTAACCATGATAGAGAGAGTATAATACTTTCATGATATCCCCTTTAGATAATTATTATAATAATAACAATTGATACTCACATCGCATCCTACCACTGACGATTCCATCAAAGGGAAGAATTAAAATACAAAGACAGAGAGGGAGCATCGTTTAAGAAGGACAGTAATTATGTTAAAAAAACTCCATGCTCGAATTGATTTCGTTGATATACAAATAGAAGAGTATGGATAAGTCTATCCACATAAATATTAAATATAAATTTAAATATAAATTTTTATTTTATTATTTAAAAGTAGAACTTGATATAAATTTTTATATTAAGTCCCACTTTTTAATAATAAAATAAAAATTTGTGTTTTAAAATTATGTTTGTAAATTTATTTGAAGAGTATATAGCAAAGATTAATTTATATATTTTTTTCTCTTTCTGTCATTTACATTATTTTCTTGGGTGTGTGGATTTATACTTAAAACAATATCTGCTTGAAATTTTCATATATATAAAACTACATACATTTTTGCTACATTTACTTGAATTAGTATCTATTTGATAAATTAATCTAATTAAAATTTAAGAAAGTCTACACAACTCCCCCTCTCTAGACCAATTTTAACCCGTATGGAACCGAACACATTTGACTTTTGATTTTTTTCTGACATCATTAAAGTTTTCTTATTATCAATATATTTTCTTTTAATTAATTTTTTTATGTAAAAGTTGTTCTTTCTGTGTTTGAATATAAGAATCATATTTCTTTATTAATGTTTTTCTACCAAAAATTGCAATTTAATATATACGATTTTAATATAATTTTTGTTGTTAAATTCTAGAGATTAACTACTAAAAAAGTGTGCGTGAATGCACCAAAAAAAAAAAAAAAAATTAACTTGAAAATAATTAACAAACAATTGTCAGACTCTCAATTTCAAACAAATGTACTATTACTCAAGTATGATCTACAAACTATGACATGGGTATCTGTTGAATACTCAAGAGACTTTTTGTTTTTATAACTATTTTTAAAATATTCTATAATTCTGCACACACTTACGTGTGAAAATGTGTTTTTACTATAATAAAATTATGAAATAGAATAATTGGAGAGCGAAAATTGGAAAGAGGTTTCATAAGTTACAAAGTTTCAAGAAAGCAGTTCAAATTCTTCATCTCTCTTCATAATATAAATGTAAAAACGTTATAATTATTTATATTAAGGAGATTTTATGAAAACATTAAAAATACTCTCTCCGTTCTAAATTATATGATAGCTATTATTTTTTAAAGTTAATTTGAGATATTTTTAAATTCAAAATTGAAATAACTCATTAAAAATTATGAAATAATAAAATTTACAATGAGTACTATTTTTTAAATAATTTATAATATTTATTATAGTATTGATTAAAATTAAAAAAATTATTAAATTAATTTTAAAAATTAATAATAATTAAATAATATAAATCGGGAGGAGTATTTATTATCAGAGTTGAAAGAGTGAAGAAACTCTCCTTTTATATTTTAAGACAGATGTTAGATATATATCTTTTTTATCAGGGTTCTTTACATAAGTATACACCTTTTAAAAAATATTTACACAATTAGTGTGTCCACAACAATATTTACACTACTACTATATCCTCAAAACATAATTACGGAAAAAATGCAACATCCAACAACAATTAAAATATTACCTAAAATCAAGGACGGTACTGCCACCCACATTCACAGGTTACCAAACAAAACAGGATACCAAAAATAACCCATATTCAACCATCTTCAGCATATTCATAGAACACAAAACTGAAACCACAAATCGTAAGTGATATAATGTGCAAACATTTGGAAAACAACCATATACAGCAGATTGTTCAATCATCTTTATGAAAAAACTGTTTCGAAGGTGATTATCAACCCCAAATTCGTGATACGGAGAAATTCGGCAACGAAAAAAATTGAAATCTCGCATCGATCAAACTTGCGGCAACGACCACATCCAGAAATCGAAGAAACCAGAATTCGTCAATTATAGAAGGTACATAGATCTGGAACCAAAACATATACAACAGATTGTTCAAAAATCAAAATCAGAAAGAATGTTACGAAGGTAATTAAGCAATAATACAAAAAACGAGTATTAAAACCCATATATTATCATTAAATCTATAAGTGATTGTATGAGTTTATTTTTTTCTTAGTTGTTGTTTCTGTTTTGATTAGTATTAATTTCAGAAATGTAAACTAAAATAGTAGTAAAAATATTACTGTTTTGTGAAAATTTGGTCTGCGTATAACATTATTCGATTAACTAAATTATGCATATAAGAGTTTGTTTACATAATTTATAGTTCAGTTTGTAATTGGTCACCAGAAGTGTGATACTCTGTGTTTTGATGAGGAACATAAATTAAAAAATGTAGTTACGATTTGTGGTTACCAGTCACTTGTTATTTGGTTACTATAATATATTGATTTGGAAACCAACTACTAACCAGTTGCATTTTATGGAACTGTTCTGATGGTAACCAATTCCACATTTATGAATTAACTTTACTAGATTGGCATTTGCCCAGTTTGTTCCCAAATACTATAGGCATTGCTGCTGCTACTGCAGAGCTTGTAGAGTTAATTTTGTTACTGATGTGCTTGTTGTAAGCAGCAACAAGTGATGTTAATGATATACTAGTTGTGGCACTACTTCTATTAAAAGTTCCTAGTTTCTAACCAGCACATAGTATTAGATATTGCAACTGAATTAATCAAAGCTACATATCCAGAGCACAAAGTACGAAGTTTGGTAACTGTAATGTACTGTTTTGGTAACTGTCTTTATTTTGACAAATTGGTCAGTGTTATACTTTTTTTGGTAACTGCTATATCATGGAGTGGTTTTTATTTTTATATAATGGTAACTGCTATATCATGGTTGCTAACTACTGATATTTTGCAACCTTGGTTACTGATATAGTCTTTTTGGTAACTGTTGTATAACTGGTTGGTAACCAGTTATATTTTGATCTTTGGTAACCACTATACAATTGGTTGGTAACTGTCATATGCTTGTTTGGTTATTACTTATATTTAGACAGCTTGGTTATTTATATTCAATATTTTGGTAACTGTTAGCTAATGGTCTCTTTACCAGTTACAGTTTTACTACATGGTTAATACTATACTAATGTTTGGTAACTGTTATGTAATGTTTTTGTTGACAGTTACAGTTTGGTAACTTGGTTACTCCTACAACGAAGTTTGGTAACTGTTATGTACTGTTTTGGTAACTGTCTTTATTTTGACAAATTGATCAGTGTTATACTTTATTTTGGTAACTGCTATATCATGGAGTGGTTTTTATTTTTATTATGACAACTAGGTTAATGTCACAATCTATTATGGTAACTGTTTTGTAACAGTTTTTCTACGTAAAAGCAATATTCTGATTAATTTGTTACCGATATGACATAGTTTAGCAACTGTTAGATGCTGGGTTGGTAACTACTGATATTTTGAAACATTGGTTACTGGTATAGTTTTTTTTGGTAACTGTTGTAGTACGGGTTGGTAACCAGTTACATTTTGAACTTTGGTAACCATTATACAATTGGTTGGTAACTGTCATATGCTTGTTTGGTTACTACTTATATTTAGACAGCTTGGTTATTTATATTCTATATTTTGGTAGCTGTTAGCTAATGGTTTCTTTACCAGTTACAGTTTTACTACATGGTTAATACTATACTAATGTTTGGTATTTTTAATTTGACAGATATCACACAATGGATATGATTCCAATTGTAATATACTACAACGGAACGTGGTCTGATGGTAACGAATACCACAATTTTGAAGTAACTGGCCTGCTAATCCCAACAATTTGTTCATTCAAAGAATTTCACATTTTGGTATGTAATGCATTGAGACTAGACAGCAACACAATAAAATTGTCGCTCAAATTTCAGATTAGAAGCAACATACCGCCAATCAATATATCGGATGAATCTACATTAAGATTCTTTATGGAAGTTAGTAGAAAATCGGATGAACACGACAAGTATCCACTGATTACAGAGAATTTATACAACAAAGGAGGGACTACAATTTTACAAAATATCAGGATTGTAGAAGGGAGTAATATTAATTCTGTAACGCCAATCAGTGCGACACAATGGAATTCAGAAATTGTACCGTTGGCAACACAAGAAGAGCAAATGGGAACACAATACACCGAACAACTCGTTATCGAAGCTTTTTATCAACAATCAAATATACTTCAAGACAGGACATTCAACGAACAACAATGGGATGATGTCATATCAGACCCAAATGAATGTGAAGTGAGGGTACATCAAACCTACAAAGACAAACAAATACTGGCTCAAGCAATAAGACTGCATTCAATAAGGCAAAATCGACAACACAAGGTTGAGAGAACGAGTGGAAACGACTTTGTGCTTGTATGCATAGAAAATAAAATGTGTAAATGGAAGTTGCGAGCTTCAAAGTTTCGAAAAACCAGTATGTTCAAGGTGAGAGAATTCAATGACATACACACATGTTCAACAGATATACTGTTGGGAGATCACAGACAAGCAAACAGTAAATTGGTTAGTGAATGCATATTGCATAAGTTAACAAATGTGAAAAAAAATTACACGCCAAATGATACTGTGGAAGACATGATTACAGAGTATAATGTGTCTATCTCTTATCAAAAAGCATGGAGAGCAAAAGAAAAGGCTTTGGAAAAAGTAAGAGGAAATCCACATGACTACTCAGTCATCCCATTATGGTTACACATGCTAAGGAAAACAAATCCTGGTAACAACCGAAAAATCTTCGTGACTTTAATATTTATATTAAGCCCAATTAAAGTTATTTGCTTTCATTGATCTGAAATTTTGGTTACCATAAGTTATATGAAACTTGGTTACCACGACTTGTACATTGACAATAAGTGAATGTCTTTTGCAAACTGTTTATTTTCTATGGCATTCGTAATGTATTTTTTTTTTTTTGAAAATTCAAATTTACAAACAAGTTGAATTTTGTTTACTGTTGTATTATGCCTCGGTTAAAGGTTGCTTGTTGTAAATATGAATGTTAAATAAGTTGATTTTACGAACATCAAAATTGTGTTTTGGGAACTGTTTTTATTATGATATGTCACCTATGAATATTTATATTGTTACAATGTTTATTTTAGAGCAATACAAAAATTTTGTACTGTCTATATTCTTAATTCGGTTCCTAATAATTTTTTGACAATTTGGTTAATGCGGTACACTAATTTGGTTACTAATACATACTGATTTGGTTACTGCAAATAAGAAGTTCTCTACACCAACTGGTATATCAATTAAAATTTATACACTATGTTTTTAAAAAGATTAATCATTGCATACATAAATTTCTTTTCAGGTACAATAACAGACCTGGAGTTGGAAACAAATGGTCGTTTCAAGTATATATTTTTTGCCATAGGAGCATCCATTGAAGCATGGCATCATTGCTTCCCCATCATTGTAATTGATGGCACATTCATACAATCAACGTACGGGGGAACACTTTTAATAGCAAGCACCCAGGATGCAAACAAAAACATTGTCCCGATTGCTTTTGCAGTGGTTGACAGTGAAAATGAATCCTCTTGGAGATGGTTTTTAAACAATTTGAGAAAGGCATGTGGAGTTAGAGAAGGTCAATGCATTGTTTCGGATAGACATGAAGCAATTGTAAAGGGACTGAACATTGTGTTCCCCGATGTCATGCATGCCTCATGCACATATCATATATTGAAAAATATAAAAAACCGATTCAAAAGGCAAGAAGAAGAACTGAGGAAAGCATATAATGGGGCCCGTAGAGTGTACACAATTGAAGAATTCAACAGCCACATGCTTGTACTTGATGAGATTGATGCTCGAATAAGGAAATATTTGGAAGAAGAGGTTAAATTAGAAAAATGCACAAAGCTACATGGACATGTAAGCAGGTACTCAACAATGACGTCAAACACAGCCGAATCTATCAACAATGCAATAAAGGGAATCAGGGAACTTCCAGTTACAGCAATGATTGAATGCCTCCGATGTATGGTCCAAAGATGGTATTTCGCAAACAAATAAGCATCACTATCAACATTCACCCAACTTTCCACAACAGTTGAGAGAAGTCTGCAATGTAATATCATTGAATCGAAAAAACTTAAGGTCAGTAATATAACTTTTACATTATTGAATTCATTAATACAAGTATTCCCATTATTGCAATTTTAGAAAACCATAATTATCATTTCTGGTTACTTTAATATGACGAAAAAAGGTTGGTAAACATTAACTACTAAATAGTTTGTACCTATATAAATATGCTAAATGATTTTATATAATTACTAAACCATTAAATTATGTTGCAGGTTGAGACATCAAATCTAGTGATTTACACCGTTTACGATATCATTAAACAGTTTATCGTGGACATGGAGCAAAGAACATGCACATGTAATAAATTTCAGTATCACGAAATGCCATGCGCATATGCTGCCGCTGTTATATCCAAAAGGAATTTGAGTTGTTATGACTTTTGCTCAAAAAAATACTCAAAGGAAACTTTGGTAGACACGTATTCACATTCAATCCTCCCGTTGGATGACAAAGAAAATTGGGACGTTCCAGAAGAAATAAAAAACATATGTGTCAAACCACCAAATACAAGAAGACCAGCAGGAAGACCAAAGAAAGGGAGGTACAAGCATGGGTCTGAACACAAAATTCAAAATAAATGCAGCCGATGTCAAGAAAAAGGACACAACAGGAAAAAATACCATAATCCACCAGTTTTGCGACCAAAAATTGTGTGAGGTATTACATCAGGCCAAAAATCTGTGCAGCACATATGTATGATTACAGTATGTAAGCTGTAGCGTTACATATGGAAAACTTTTTAATTGATGTTAAGTAACCAAAGTTGGATTACTTGTTAATGAAATAATTTCATAGATTAATTTCTTCTCGCAATAATTACTATTAATATCTAAAATAAATCTTCTCAATATTGATCGTAACCAAAACTCTAACCAAAACAAATACATTGATCAAATGTCAAACTGATATGAGTTTTTTTTAATATTTTATAATTTGGTAATCCAAAACAATTAAATTGGTAATCTTTGTGTAACGAGTTGGTAACTAACTAAACTATGTAACAAAATTGAAATTTTAAAAGATTGTGTATGTTTACTGTATGTGACCTGTAACAATACATATGGTAACATTGTTAATTGACAATAAATAGCCAACGTTGGGTCAAATATTAATGAAATAATTATTTGGAATTGTTTCTTTTTAAATAATTATTATAAATGTAACAAAATAAACCATCTGCATACTTTTAGTAAACAAAAAACTAGCTAAATCGACTACCTTCATAACTTAGCAATATAATATGTGTTTGTTATTAATTTTAAAATTTGGTCACCCAAAACAAGTGAATTGGTTACAAACTCAGTAAGCTGTAAACAAAATATTAAATACAAACATATCTACCAAAGTAACAATTAATGTCACAATAATAGTGATATAGTAAAAAAAGAACATTCATTCATATAATCATTGGTTAAACAAAAAAATAATACGAGTCAAGCTTAATTACAAAAAATAATCCTAATCAACAAATAATCTCCCTGAATATTCACTCAGAATCATAACCCCCCAGCTGCTTGTCCCTTGCATGCATATATAGATTTACACATAATTTATTTCTGTATTGCAAAATGGGAAATGGGATTGGAATTTCTTCAAACCGCTGGTGAATAAAATGTTCAGCAAAACAAATTGTGAACATGCCACAGTCGCTGTAAAAAAAAAAAACACAAAAAACCAAAAAAAATCAGACCAAACATTCTACAAAGTGGAATAATTAAATATATATCATTATAAAACACTTACCCTTCAATCTATTCGGGCAACCCTTCTGCAAACTCCAACTCAATTAGGTCATGTTCACCCTTTTGAAGATATGGTGAACTGGATAAATTAATATCTGACCTACCCTTCCAAAATCCACATTTGCTAAGAATTATGGGTAGAATAAAAATGTAAGGCTCACAAACATCCATCAAATTTGTATGCATGACACTCCTAGTTGGTTGAAGAGAATTGTAAATTACGAGACGCCTACGATGCACGTCGAATACCAGCAAAAACCAATGATCTGGAGCAGTCATATGGATGGGGAACAAAACAAAGTCTACATCAACCTAGGGTGTGTTCACATCCATTAAAGTTCCACGGATATATTCAGCAATATCACCGTCATCAGTAAGAAGAGATGTATCTGAGTTGTTTTCACACTATTGACTATATAAATAGGACAACTTTACGTGAAACCAACAGTCTGTAGAAGTCACCCTGATTTTAATGTTGTCACAGTGCCTAGACAGTTTTCTTAAATAGTAGAAGCATATGTTGATATGCTGTACAAAGAAAAAAACCAAAACAAAAACTTTATAAATAATTACCATAAAAATAACTTTTCTCATAAATTAGATCAAAATATAAAATATAAATAACCAAGCTGTCTAAATATAAGTAGTAACCAAACAAGCATATGACAGTTACCAACCAATTGTATAATGGTTACCAAAGTTCAAAATGTAACTGGTTACCAACCCGTACTACAACAGTTACCAAAAAAAACTATACCAGTAACTAATGTTGCAAAATATCAGTAGTTACCAACCCAGCATCTAACAGTTGCTAAACTATGTCATATCGGTAACAAATTAATCAGAATATTGCTTTTACGTAGAAAAACTGTTACAAAACAGTTACCATAATAGATTGTGACATTAACCTAGTTGTCATAATAAAAATAAAAACCACTCCATGATATAGCAGTTACCAAAATAAAGTATAACACTGATCAATTTGTCAAAATAAAGACAGTTACCAAAATAGTACATAACAGTTACCAAACTTCGTTGTAGGAGTAACCAAGTTACCAAACTGTAACTGCCAACAAAAACATTACATAACAGTTACCAAACATTATTATAGAATTAACCATGTAGTAAAACTGTAACTGGTAAAGAGACCATTAGCTAACAGTTACCAAAATATTGAATATAAATAACCAAGCTGTCTAAATATAAGTAGTAACCAAACAAGCATATGACAGTTTCCAACCAATTGTATATTGGTTACCAAAGATTAAAATATAACTGGTTACCAACCAGTTATACAACAGTTACCAAAAAGACTATATCAGTAACCAAGGTTGCAAAATATCAGTAGTTACTAACCCAGCATCTAACAGTTGCTAAACTATGTCATATTGGTAACAAATTAATCAGAATATTGCTTTTATGTAGCAAAACTGTTACAAAACAGTTACCATAATAGATTGTAACATTAACCAAGTATAGAGGTTACCAATTTATGAAAATATAACTGGTAACCAACCAGTTATGTAACAGTTACCAAAATAGACTATATCAGAAACCAAACTTCCAAAAATATAAGTCGTAACCAACCAAGAAAGTAACAGTTGCTAAACTATAGAATAAAATTAACAAATTAATCAAAACATAACTTTTATGTAGCAAAACTGATACAAAACAGTTACCATAATAGATTAAAACATTAACAAGGTTGTAAAAATATAACTAGAACACAAAAAGAACTAATAAGTAGTAAAGAAAGAACTCACATCATGGTCTAGCCACTGTCCAGGAGTCTTTAGGTTATAAAACCACATCTTAGATGATATCGTAACAGACCCAAGCACAAATGCAGGTACAATTTTGTCATTCTCTCCAGGAAATTTATCAATCCTTCAACGTAAAAAACATATAAGTACAAATCAACATATTTTTTTAAACAAAATAAAATAAAATAAAGTAAACTAAATAAAACATACCTTTTCCTATTATTAAGTCCAAATTTAAACCATTTATCGAACAATGCCTCTTCCCATTTAGCTGGCATACCCATGCAAACATTGGGAAATGCTGAACAACTTTTTCGTACGTTTGAAGGAACCACATTGCAATGCGATAAACCAGCAGACCCGAACTTTGTTGTATATGGAGACCTCAAAGCGGCTCCCATCACTGAAGAACGTACCGGTCTACCAGATGGTTTTAACACATTTTTTTCTATTTCAACAACTTGAACAATGTCCTGTGTAGTTAAAACCATTTCATCCAAAACAGACGTGCTCCCTGACTCAATTTTACCGACCTTGATCATGAGACATAACATTAGGTAACAATTAGAATTAGAATTTAAAATACAAAAACAAAAATAATTAAGCAATAAGAGCAATACTATAATGAATTAACCAATATATTATAAAACCGTAACAAATATTAAAAAAAATAACCCTCAACAGGAGTATAAATAACAAGTTCTTTCCCAACAGGATCACTAAAAATATCAATAATTGGTGTTTCCTTGTTCTTCTCAACCTGTAAAAGCATAAATCAATAAATAATCACTGCAACATAAATCAAAAAACACCAATAAAAAATGTCACATATGTTAAACCTTGTCATCGTCTCCATCGTGAATGTTAATCCCATGCATACCCCCAACATTGTATTCATTTTTCCCATCATCTGAACCCTTGCCAACATCACTGCACTCCTTATACATATCATCAGTATCAACACGACCTTCATTCCGACCTTCACTACCAGTATGATGTCCACGTAAAAAGTCTGTCATAATCTTCCTTACATCCCTACATATATCAGTATGAAACAATTGAAGTTCACGTTTCAAATCATTCCCCAACTTCTCGACAGCTTCATTAACTTCAACAACCTTCTCTTCCAAAGGCCTTACACGTTCATCAACTATTTTTCTAAAATCGGAAAGTGAAAGACCAATATATGCACCCTTCCTATTTGAATCATTTTCCGTATCACCAGCAACTGAGCCACCACCATTGCCATTGATATAATGGAAATCACCCAAATTCAATTGATTCTTCTCAACATCCGTAGGAATGATCGTTTCAATCCTCAACTGGAACATATTAAAAAAAGTCAGTATATCATTCATTTAATGTTGCACAAAAAATAAATAAAGACAGTTTAACATAAACTATAAATTAATGTGACAAACCAAATGTATACATAAAAGGTGGCCAAAAATATTTTTCATATTAACCTACGTACCTGTCCAGATCCAAATAAATCAGTGATCTTCTCTTTCGTAGGAGGTTTCCCTAATTCCATCCAGCTACACAATCTCACTTCTGACATGCGGTTGTCAATACAGAAACCACGGGACTTCAAAGTAGGAATGGTTTCAAATAGAAATACTTGAAAAACATAAGGCAACCCATTCAACTTAAAGTATTTACAATAATTTTCCTTATAAAAATTATATACAATACCCCCGTTCATACCCTTATTTAAGTGTCCCTTCAAAGCAAGTGATAACGACATCCTCGTTTGATCAAATGCAACTTTACCCCACGAGTAGCTACCAATGTCACCATATGATATAAAATTAAGCAATACAGAATCAACATGGTTATCCAAAAAAGAAGATAGTAAGTAGTTGAACACCATGAAGATGACAGACATTCTAACAGCCTCATCATCATCATAAAAAACAACCCCCCTATATACCCTACCTATACTGTTACGGGTGACAACCTCCCCTCCAAAAAACTTTCTAACTAAAATATTTTCCTTGCCCTTAAATACAGAAATATCATCATTCCCTTCCCAGGTCAACCCAGAAATTAAACAAAACTCCGGCAAACCAAATCTAACCCTTTTCTCACCAAATAAGAACCACATATCTCTTTTATCCCTCTGATAAACTTCTTTGAGCAGTGCCTGATGTATTAATTGAGAAAACATCTGCGGCTCACCAAGAATTAAAAACTTCCCAAAACAGGTCATCTTAAACTTTTCTAGCTGAACTCCATTCAATTTATTTATAATTACAACTGACACTTCCATGTCACACCAGTAAACCGCTTTTCCAGTGAACTTACGATTGATCTCCTCATAATACAAATCCCAAACCTGAAAATTAAAAAAAAAAACCAGAAATCAATTAAAATACTATCAAACTCAAACTATAACAATAAATTATAGCATTAACTAAACCATACTATATCATTAAAAAATTCTTACTACATCACTTAAAACACAATTCTAACAGATATACATTCATAAGGAACCAAACATAACAAAACAGTTTACGAGACACACTCATCATGTTGCCAAAATCAACTTATTGAACATCCATATTATACAAAGAAAAATAACTACAACCCAATATCATAACATCACATTTACAAAAACTGCAATTGGAGGGTAACATTCCACATTCAAAATACTATCAAAGTCAAAATATAAATATACATTAACTAGTTCCCAAAACAGTATGCAATATTACCACACTGGTTATAGCATTCACCAAACCATTATATAGCATTGACAAACTCTTACTATATAAGTTAAAAAAGCAATTTAACAAATAATCATTCATAAATAACAAAACATAACAAAAACAGTTCCCAAACCCAATCATCATGGTTGCCAGAATAAATTTAATGCACATCCAAATTATTAAAAAATTAACTAGTAACCAAATCATCATTTGAATGCTATTAGATCTTATATCCTGTTTTTTATGAGCTTGAATTGTTGAAGTTGAAGTTTTTAGTTGAATTATACTTTGCCGACTGCAGTTCACGTATGATTGAACTATGTTGCAAGTAGTTATTATTGGATACTCTTGTGAAATAGAGAATTTACATGTGTTAAGTTCATACTTTATGAATGATTAAGGGCAATGCAGTATGTTCAAATTATATAGTGTAAGTTATTTTTTAATTTTGGTGATGGTGAAGTTAGGAATTTTTGATCATTGAACTGCGTTTTCTTGAATTACACTGGCTTATTAGAAGAAAACTGTGTTATTTAGGATTAGGCAGCATAGTGAAAACTTGAAGCATATATGGAAATAAACTTAGCTGAGGATGTGGAAGCATATACTGTTTTAAAGATTTTCGTCATGATTTCTGTAGACCTACTGTTTTGGTGCTATTCTTGTAGAACACTCATTATGATCAAATGGCTAAATGTCAATTGAACGGTTCGAGATGGGCTCTGTTATTGATTAGCTAACAGTTACCAAAATAAATTTAATGCACCTCCATATTATTACAAAATTAACTAGTAACAAAATAATAGTATAACAGTTACCAATACTAGACTTGGATGGAAATGTTAGTTCCCAGAGGCACACAAATGATCTAGAAGGGAGGGGGGGTGAATAGATCGTTTAGAAACTTTTTACTTTAAGAGTTCATTACCAAATAATTTATTGGATCAAGATTTGTTTGCACAGCGGAATATTAGTTTGAAAAACACCCCTTAAAGTTCTGTAAAACTTCTTCGTTGAGTTTAAGATTAAGTTGAAGAAAGTCACTTGTTAAGTAAACTAATTCACAGTCATAGGTAAATATATATATATATATATATATATATATATATATATATATATATATATATATATATATATATATATATATATATATATATAAGACAGAATGTAAATGACTGAAAGTAAATGACACCATGGAGTTTAAAGTGGTTCGGAGACTGAATAACTCCTACTCCACTCTTCTACTGCAACGAGTAGGAAATCCACTAAGGATGGTTCATACGGAACCCTTCAAGCTCATTAGCCTGGAAACTCTGGTTCACTAAGAACCTTTCAAACCCAGCAGGTTTGGTTAGTTTAGTCACAAAGACAAGGACATTACTGCCCTCTTCAAGTCCAGCAGACTTGGCTCCTTTAGTCACTATGACAAAGACAACTGCCCTCTTCAAGTCCAACAGATTTGGCTCCCTGATTGTTTGAAAGAGGTTGGAGTTGTGCTGCTAAGTAGAACGTTTGCTCTTCATCAACTTTAGGTACTTAGCAGCTGCTTGTGATCAATCTTTGAATGCTGCTGATATTTTCCCTTGATGTTCTTCTTCTTTCTGTATTCAGCAACTACTCATGATCACCCATTGTGCTGTTAGGCTTTTGCACTTTAGCTCATTTGATACTTGATAACTTCTCGAGATGAACTCCTGAGATGACTGTGATGCTTCTTCCTTTTGGTACTCAGTTGCTTCAATGTATGTATCAAGTTGGCGTTTAAGCTTCTCTCTTCTATGTGCCTAGCAGCTCCTAACACTTCTCTTGTAATAGAGTTATTTATTTCTATGTCTCTCTCAATTCAGTGTTAGTGTTCTGATGGATCGTAGAGTCCTTCAGCATATTCATTTTCTGTTCCACTCTACGATCAGTTGTTGTCTACAATCATCTCTCTCGTATTCTTCAACAACTTCTTTTCTGTTTGGTATGTAAGCCTTTATATCTCAGAGCAAAGTTTACCGTCGAAAGAAATCCCGTTGGTTTCCTTTGGCTTTGTGCAGATCTTTAATATCTTCAATGTTGACTTTCTTGCCGCTTGTGTCAGTGCTTTTCCCTTTTCTGACATGCTCTGATATATTAACCTGTAGCTTAGCTTTCTCTAAATTTATAGTCGTTGCACACCCAGATTTGTTCAGCAAGGATTATTATGTTTCCTTTGTTAATTAATCTTCTGATTCATCAATAAATACCTTCCTTGACTTTTAGAACCAACTGTTCTGATGTATTCAGAGATGTCCCATTTCTGACTGTATTCACCATCTTCCTGAGCAGTGGGTCCTGACTTATAGTCGTTTAGGCACAAAGTCTTCTGTGACTCTGACATGCATCTTATTTCTCAAGAGCACTTACTCTTCCTTGAATCTGGGTGGGGAGTTTTCTCTTTTCTCTCATTCTATATTGCAGTTATGATTCTTTGCTTCTTATTAATATCGTAAAGTGATAGTCTGCTTATTTGGACTCTACGAATTCATCTCCACTCGTCATTTGAAGTATGTCGAGTAAATGGTGGAGATGGAGCGTACTTCTCTTTTACTCTGCGATCTTGCTTTTGTGATCAGATCGTAGAGTTTGTCTGCAGTGCTTTGCTTTATGATTTCGTTCTACGATCTTGTCCTTTTGTTCAAATCGTAGAGTTTGTGAACTGCCATATTTCTTAGTGAAATCGTTGAGTTGTAGTCATTGTTGCTTCATCCTTTAATTCTACTCAACGATTGTTCCATGTGTATGGTAATCTTCTGCATTGCCTTGTTATTCTGTTCCACTCTACGACTTCTTCTATCTGTGCAAAATTCAGTTGTATGTGGTTGCTCTTTAAGTTTTACTCTACGATCTTGCTAGAGCGTGTATATCGTAGAGTATATCTCTTCTTTGGTTCAGCGTTATCTGTAGGCTCGATTGGCTGTCTGTTCGAAGATCCTAGAGTTCAACTCTACGATTAGTACATGATCAGTTATTTGATTTTGTATGAATATTTTGTAGACTTCTTGCACGTCTGTCTCTCTTTTATGATCGTAGAGTCGACTGGGCTGAGAGTCGTATCTTTCACTCTACGAACATGCCGAAACGTTGAGTTTTCTTTGCTTGGAATCGTAGAGTCCACTCTACGATTCAATAGACTGATCAACCTAACATATTTGATCTTTTCTAACTAAGTCCTTTCTTACATTATTACATCATTACATTTTGAAAGGACTTTTACAGACTCTGACATGCACAAATTCAACACTGATTCATTCTTAAGCAACTCTGCTTATATCATACAACGTTTATGCAGAATGACTTCTATTGAAAGATCAACCTAACATTTCTGATCTTTGAAATCTAAGTCCTTTGTACACATATAATTAAAAAGGACTTTACAACATTTTAACCAGATAACTTTCATTCTCTTTAATAAGAAACAGATAGTTTTTATAACAAGATCATATTTGTGCTATACAAGTGTGCACATCACAGTATTTGAAATAGGTAATATATATCATACACCCACAACAATGTAAGCACATAATTAGATTAACATATAATCACTTTGTCAAATAACCACATAAACACTTTTTAGACAAACTGTGCACATAAACAAGTAAGCACATAAGCACATTTAGAACATCTACGCACTTTTTCAGATACACAATATATATCATACACACATGACAATGTAAGCATGTAATTAGATTAACATATAATCATTTTGTCACATAATCACATAAGCATCTTCAGAACATTCACGCACAGAGTCAAGTAAGCACATAAACACATTTACCACACATGCACTTTGTTAGATACACATTGACAATCAACCATATAAGCACATTATAAAATCACTTTGTCAAATAACCACATAAGCACATTTAACCCAGTCCTTTTTGCACAACAGTCATCATCATCAAATCAAACAACATTCAACAATTTCCCCCTATTTGATGATGACAAAACTAATAGACTTATTGATAAGACATTCATATAATGCATCTACTTGACAGGTAAATTATGTCTTACGATACAGTGAAATACTGTATGGCTAGTGCAAAAAGATGATTTTATTAAATGAGCATTCTTACAAAATGTTATACATACTTACAGCTGCTCTTCATGTTTTAACTTTTCTCCCACTCAGTTTTGCTAGCTGTCTTCCTCTTAGCTGGTTGAATCTGATCTTCATAGCTCCCCCTTAGTTGGTTGCTCCCCCTTCTTCATAGCTAGCTCCCCCTTGTTGGTTGCTCCCCCTTCTTCATAGCTCCCCCTTAGTTGGTTGATTCTCCTTCTTCATAGCTCCCCCTGTATTCTCTCCCCCTTTTTGACATCGTCAATTATGATATGTATGGAGCTTGTAGAGTTACTGCGGATTTAGAAGGATATTTTGAAGTCTAACACAGAGTTTTGAGACTCTACGAGACTAAGAGTAAGTACATTTTCATGGTCCATAGAGTGTTGGGACTCTATGACTAGAGAATTGGTATTTTGAGAAATGTTTGCAAAGTTTTGGGACTTTACGAACAAGGAGGTGGTGCAGGGTGATTAAGAGTTTAGTAAGTCACAGCCGAGGACTTTCTGATTTCTGCATTTTGATTTTCCACAGACTGGCTAGAAAATTTAGAGCTGGACAGATTTCAGATGGATATTTCCTGGCAACTTTGGTAGTGAGAATAGAAAGATTCACTGCTTATCAGTGTGGTTGCAAGGGTCATTGCCTTTGTGAAATGTTGAGCTACTAATGAAAGATTTGGAAAAGTTTAGTAGCTCCAACTAATAGAACTTTGATCATTCATGAATATAGCCCTTAGAAGTGGTAAAATGGGAATGAAACTCAACAGATGATTATGATCCCAAGTAATAGAGCATCTTTCCATCTGGCTGGCATGCTTCCTTCTTTCTCTACGTCTTCTTTTGATCTGCTTCAATCGACATGCTTCAAATTTTTGCTTTTCCAGTTTTCTCAGCAGTCTTACTTTCTTCAGCTTCTTTTCAGTTTTCATCCTTATTTGTCTCTCCTTATGACTTGTTTTTGAACTCCTGCCTATTTTCTTCATAAAGCCACTTAATCCTCTTCTTCTACTTGACCTTCTTGACCCGTCTTTTGATTCTTCCAAATCATGAGTGCTGGTCTCTTCTTGAAGGTGTTTATCTTCTTTCACCACAGTTTCTTGACAGTCTCCTTTTTCATTTGATTCAGTCTTTCCAGCTTCAGAATTTTCAGAGCATTGTTCCCTTGGTACATCATCTTCTTCAGCTACACCATCATCCTTGTTGAACTCAGGTGTTGAGTCTTTTTCAACTGGTTCAATTTCCTGATCAGAACCCAAAAAGATTTCCTTTTCTGACAGGCTATTTTTATGATATTCTGATCTTTCCTCTGAAGAGCCTGTAGATGTTTCTTCTTTTGAACTGCCAGGTGTTCTTTCTTCAGAATCCGAACTTGCTTCATCATCATCAATTTCTATCACCTGAGGTGGTCCTGTAATGATTGAGCTTCTCCACTGTTCTCTGATTCTCCAACTTCTTCTTGGAGCAATGTGAGGAACTTTCTTTTCTGTCTTCTTCTTCTTCTTCTTCTTCTTCACTTCAGACTCTTTGGGATTCATCTTTTCCTTCTTAGCTTTCCCTGAACAGACATCTTTCTCTTCTTTAGCCTTCTCTATTTCAATGAATTTTCTTTTCTTCTCTAATTCCTGACTATCATAGATCACAAGAGTTTTGTTTCTTGATTGTTCATTTTCCTCCTGTAATTTCTCCTCAGATATTTCTTCCATTTCCCTTTTTCCTTTTCCTTTCGATTTCTCTTTCATCTTACTGCTGAAGCTCATTGAACCTCGTGACTTCTTACCCTTATTGGCATGAGGGTTCTTTTTCCAATCTTCAAACAACCTTGGAGTAATTCTTTTGTTGCAGTTTAGAACTTCTCCTTCATCTTCCCCAAATTCATTTGCCAGCAATTTCTTCAAAATGATGCTTATGAATCTCCCAAAGGGCATCTTGGGAGTTGGCTTTCCAGCTTCAGCTCTTGTCTTTGAATCATCTATCCATCTCTTTATCCATCCTAAGAGAACTGCTCCGAAGTTGATTTTCTTTCTTTGAGCAATAGCATTCATCAGCCTCAGTTGATCTTCACTGATAGTATCATATGCAGTGTCTTTGTACAGAATACTCTTTCCAACAATGTCAGCCAGAAACTCATACTGCTGAGGGAAATCTTTCTTCTTGATTCCTTTGAGAGGAGACTTCTTTTCATAGCCCATCAATTCCAGTCCAAGTTCAATGTTAATCTTTTCAAGAGAAGTAATTCCTCCGCTTGGAATACCTAGACTGAGATTGATTTCAGAAACTCCTATTTGCACTGCTATTTCTTTAACCCTTGAGAAGAGGGTGTTACCTCGATAATCAGCGTTTGAATAGAATTCTTTAACAAGCGTAAAGAAAATCCTGGTGCTGGTTTCCAAACATTGGGTGAAGCCAGCATTCTTGACCAGATGAAGAATATCTTTGAATTTCTGCTCTGCATCTCCGAATTTTTCAAAACAAACAAGATTTCCAGGAATGACTTGAAGAGATGCCATGTGATTAAACTGATTTGGGAATAGCACAGGGAGAGATACCAATATCGGTTTCAGAAGAGTTTTCGATTTCTAGGGTTTTGATGAGTTTTGGGAGAATGGGTATTGACAACTGACGGGAAATGACCATTGTCAGTTTAAAAGCAAGACTTATGCTAGTTCCCTCTTATTTTTGCAGAGTACACGTGTCAGATACTCATTTGAAGAACGTGGGTTTAACCTATTTATTTTCCATAATTGAAGCACATCAAGTATTCTAACCCACTTGAGTTTGAAGGGCGTGAGGTTCACTTTCTCTGTAGTAAGCTTGACCAGTTCGTAGAGTTGGCTGCAAGACACTCAACCATCATCCTTTCAATAGATAACCTTGATAACTGATGTGAATTGTAGGCTGGCACAAGGTTATGAAGGAGTTTATGGGAAAGATATTGTTATGAGATGCAAACGTAGACTCAATGTTCTACGATCAGAAAGATGATCATGGTGACTCTACGATTTGGGATGATATGGCTTGCTTGGTTATCAGTCATAGAATTTAGAGATTATGATCGAAGAGATAAGTGCATTTGGTTCATCAATCACATTGTTTTGGGACTTTGTGACTGGAATGAGAAAGGTAGTCCAATGAATAACCGATTTACCTTCTGCTTTCCTTCTGAAGAAGTAGAGTTGAAAATAATTATCCCAAATTGCCTTTTGATGAGTTTTGTACTTCTGATCTTGCTTTCTTACTCTACGACTTGGCTTAGCCAATTTATGATCTTACCTGAAGTGTAATCGTAGAGTTATGATTTGAACTGCTCTACGATCTCTGTTAAGACTGGAGACTTTAGATGAATTCAGAGATCTTTGTCTGTTTGACAGCTCAAGGACAACCTTCTGAATGGACTTTGTAAGGATCGTTGTCAAGACTCTGATTTCTCATGTAGATATCGCTCTTTGATTTTGCTGGTTTCGTAGACTGGATGTAGAGAGTCGTAGAGTGTCTGACTGAGTTGACTCTACGATCTCGAGATCGAGCTTTATGACGAGGAGACAATTCTACGTTCTTTGGAGATGACACTTCAATTTGCCAATCCTTATACTGCGATCGTCTGACAGACTCTACGATCCTTCTTTGTGAGATGAACTTCCTTCTTACTTGAATGATCTTTTTATTTTACCATGATATTAGTGATAACATATCTAACAAGTTTCACTAAATTAATAGGTGAGTTCAAAGATTAGTAGATTCCTTCCTTTATGACCAGCTTCTTTCTCTTCTAGAGAATCCCAAGATTCAAGTCTTCTTTATGCATCAATAATCAGACTTCATTCAATCTTTCAAAGACTGACTTCCTGCAAATTCGTTGAGTAGGGTATTCTACGAAATTCATCGTTGAGTCTCAGAACAATTTTCTCCATCTTCTTCATATCGTAGAGCTTTTCTCTTGAGGCTACAGCGTGTTTCCTTTCTGTTGATTTGCTTGGATTATCTTCATCCAGAATGACTTGTGAGGATGTATGCTTATTCAAAGACTTCCGGTTTAGCATTTCATAGAGCTGACTTCTTCATGGAATCAAGCTGATAATACTTCAACCATTTCAAGCTTAGAGCTTCTTCTGATGCATTCAATCTTGGAGAGCCTACAGCCAAAGGTTATGAGAGTGAACTTTTCTTTGAGATGAATTTTTCCTCTTTTCACAGATTGAAGGGTGATTTCTGAAACTTAGGGTAAATCATTCATGATTACTCATTGTTGCCTTGATCTACTCACCCTTCTCATTCATAGATGGTTTTGAAGAATTTTGACACTGAGAGCATTTGCCTTTTAAGTCTGAGCATGTACACTTGGTGTGCCTGGCAAAGATTTCTTTATTGAATGAGCTGCTTTGTACATGAATGAGATTCTTCAACTCTTCTTGATCTTTAATGATCTGCAGAATGAATCTTAGATCCGGTGATCATAGATATACATATATGTCCATTCATCTGTGCTGAGTTGATTTCCAGGTCTCGAGCCTGATATCTGTGATTTAGGGAAATGTCTTTGAATTTCATCACCAAGGATATTGTAGTGAAGTATACAACTGTAATTTGATCTACCTCTCAATTTCAGAGAAGTAGTTCCATAAGACCATTGAAGACTTTTGAATTAGATCTCTCAAAAACCAGTTAAACTAGAGATCATCCATTAGAAGAAATTAGAAATGCTGCTCGTGGATTTCATCATTGATTGCCAAAAAAAAATGGCTTGACAGAACTCTTGATGCTGCTCTAAAATAAATGAAGCACTTTCTTTGACACACATCTTCGGATAAGATCCTTAGAATAAAAGACTTTAAGCTTATCGGAAAGCTTAATGCTGAGCCCATCGAGTGAATATAGATTAGAGACTGATTTCAGCTGCTGACATTTGGTAGATAGAAAAATTATTTAACAATTTAAGCATAGATTTCTGTTGGGCTTGCTTCTGCTTCAAACTTTTAGAATCGGTGAGAAGTAGATCTGTTAGTGCTTGGTACAGTGATGCTTCCTTAGAGAAGAATAGGATCCGGTGTCCTTTGGCATCAAGATATAAACTTCCCAGTTTGTTTGAAGGCAAAAATACATGTTTGTATTCTTCGAGTGAATCAATTAATAATTCTTGTCAACAGAACATCCTATTGATTTCTTCAAGTTGCAGCACCAGATTAACTTTGAAAATTCACTCGATAGCTTCTTTGCTGAGATCATCTGAATTTGTATTAGGAAGTATTAATGTCAATTAATATTCAGCATCAGACAGGGAATCACTCAACATTCAATTAGTACCTGAAAGAAAAACATTATTTTGTAAGCTTGTTCATACGAAGAGTTTTACTTCAATTCTTAAACTCAAAAACAGAAATTTGCTAGTGTCATAGGATCTACTCAAAGCGTAGCTTTAAAAGTTCGTCAGAACCTGTTCTGATACCAATTGTTAGTTCCCAGAGGCACACAAATGATTTAGAAGGGGGGGGGGGGGGGGTTGAATAGATCGTTTAGAAACTTTTTACTTTAAGAGTTCATTACCAAATAATTTATTGGATCAAGATTTGTTTGCACAGCGGAATATTAGTTTGAAAAACACCCCTTAAAGTTTTGTAAAACTTCTCCGTTGAGTTTAAGATTAAGTTGAAGAAAGTCACTTGTTAAGTAAACTAATTCACAGTCATAGGTAAATATATATATATATATATATATATAAGATAGAATGTAAATGACTGAAAGTAAATGACACCATGGAGTTTAAAGTGGTTCGGAGACTGAATAACTCCTACTCCACTCTTCTACTGCAACGAGTAGGAAATCCACTAAGGATGGTTCATACGGAACCCTTCAAGCTCATTAGCCTGGAAACTCTGGTTCACTAAGAACCCTTCAAACCCAGCAGGTTTGGTTAGTTTAGTCACAAAGACAAGGACATTACTGCCCTCTTCAAGTCCAGCAGACTTGGCTCCTTTAGTCACTATGACAAGGACAACTGCCCTCTTCAAGTCCAACAGACTTGGCTCCCTGATTGTTTGAAAGAGGTTGGAGTTGTGCTGCTAAGTAGAACGTTTGCTCTTCATCAACTTTAGGTACTTAGCAGCTACTTGTGATCAATCTTTGAATGCTGCTGATATTTTCCGTTGATGTTCTTCTTCTTTCTGTATTCAGCAACTACTCATGATCACCCATTGTGCTGCTAGGCTTTTGCACTTTAGCTCCTTTGATACTTGATAACTTCTCGAGATGAACTCCTGAGATGACTGTGATGCTTCTTCCTTTTGGTACTCAGTTGCTTCAATGTATGTATCAAGTTAGCGTTTAAGCTTCTCTCTTTCATGTGCCTAGCAGCTCCTAACACTTCTCTTGTAATAGAGTTATTTATCTCTATGTCTCTCTCAATTCAGTGTTAGTGTTCTGATGGATCGTAGAGTCCTTCAGCATATTCATTTTCTGTTCCACTCTGCGATCGGTTGTTGTCTACAATCATCTCTCTCGTATTCTTCAACAACTTCTTTTCTGTTTGTTATGTAAGCCTTTATATCTCAGAGCAAATTTTACCGTTGAAAGAAATCCCGTTGGTTTCCTTTGGCTTTGTGCAGATCTTTAATATCTTCAATGTTGACTTTCTTGCCGCTTGTGTCAGTGCTTTTCCCTTTTCTGACATGCTCTGATATATTAACCTGTAGCTTAGCTTTCTCTGAATTTATAGCCGTTGCACACCCAGATTTGTTCAGCAAGGATTATTATATTTCCTTTGTTAATTAATCTTCTGATTCATCAATAAATACCTTCCTTGACTTTTAGAACCAACTGTTCTGATGCATTCAGAGATGTCCCATTTCTGACTGTATTCACCATCTTCCTGAGCAGTGGGTCCTGACTTATAGTCGTTTAGGCACAAAGTCTTCTGTGACTCTGACATGCATCTTATTTCTCAAGAGCACTTACTCTTCCTTGAATCTGGGTGGGGAGTTTTCTCTTTTCTCTCATTCTATATTGCAGTTATGATTCTTTGCTTCTTATTGATATCGTAGAGTGATAGTCTGCTTATTTGGACTCTACGAATTCATCTCCACTCGTCATTTGAAGTATGTCGAGTAAATGGTGGAGATGGAGCGTACTTCTCTTTTACTCTGCGATCTTGCTTTTGTGATCAGATCGTAGAGTTTGTCTGCAGTGCTTTGCTTTATGATTTCATTCTACGATCTTGTCCTTTTGTTCAAATCGTAGAGTTTGTGAACTGCCATGTTTCTTAGTGAAATTGTTGAGTTGTAGTCATTGTTGCTTCATCCTTTAATTCTACTCAACGATTGTTCCATGTGTATGGTAATCTTCTGCATTGCCTTGTTATTCTGTTCCACTCTACGACTTCTTCTATCTGTGCAAAATTCAGTTGTATGTGGTTGCTTTTTAAGTTTTACTCTACGATCTTGCTAGAGCGTGTATATCGTAGAGTATATCTCATCTTCGGTTCAGCGTTATCTGTAGGCTCGATTGGCTGTCTGTTCGACGATCGTAGAGTTCAACTCTACGATTAATACATAATCAATTATTTGATTTTGTATGAATATTCTGTAGACTTCTTGCACGTCTGTCTCTCTTTTATGATCGTAGAGTCGACTGGGCTGAGAGTCGTATCTTTCACTCTACGAACATGCCAAAACGTTGAGTCTTCTTTGCTTGGAATCGTAGAGTCCACTCTACGATTCAATAGACTGATCAACCTAACATATTTGATCTTTTCTAACTAAGTCCTTTCTTACATTATTACATCATTACATTTTGAAAGGACTTTTACAAACTCTGACATGCACAAATTCAACACTGATTCATTCTTAAGCAACTCTGCTTATATCATACAACGTTTATGCAAAATGACTTCTATTGAAAGATCAACCTAACATTTCTGATCTTTGAAATCTAAGTCCTTTGTACACATATAATTAAAAAGGACTTTACAACATTTTAACCAGATAACTTTCATTCTCTTTAATAAGAAATAGATAGTTTATAACAAGATTATATTTGTGCTATACAAGTGTGCACATCACAGTATTTGAAATAGGTAATATATATCATACACCCACAACAATGTAAGCACATAATTAGATTAACATATAATCACTTTGTCAAATAACCACATAAACACTTTTTAGACAAACTGTGCATATAAACAAGTAAGCACATAAGCACATTTAGAACATCTACGCACTTTTTCAGATACACAATATATATCATACACACATGACAATGTAAGCATGTAATTAGATTAACATATAATCATTTTGTCACATAATCACATAAGCATCTTCAGAACATTCACGCACAGAGTCAAGTAAGCACATAAACACATTTACCACATATGCACTTTGTTATATACACATTGACAATCAACCATATAAGCACATTATAAAATCACTTTGTCAAATAACCACATAAGCACATTTAACCCAGTCATTTTTGCACAACAGTCATCATCATCAAATCAAACAACATTCAACAGGAAACATACCACAACAAAACATAATGGCACACTACAAATATGAATATACATTAACTATCAACCAAAACATATTAGAACATTAACCAACACATCTATAGAATCTGATTCCCTCTTTTCCTTCTTTAGCCTGATTATTATGACAATCTATAATAGTGTCTAGGCACAATCTGTAGCTGAGAAATCTACTACGCAGTATGCACAATCTGTAGCTCAAAAATTTCCTTTTTAGTCTAAATATGATCACAATCTCTAGGATCTGATTCCCTATTTTCGTTCCAGGCAATTGAACTCATGTTTGTAGATGCCCTTTCAAAATAAAGCTAGCAACAAACACATAATATAGCAGTGACACTAACCAATTGCCCAAATTAAATACAGTAACCAAACCAGTACACCACAGTTACCAAAACTCATAATATAAGTAACCAATTTACCAAAATATAACTGTTAACAAAATCATTTCATCACATTTACCAAACTTTAGTATATAAGTAACCATGTTGTAAAACTGTAACTTATAACATTACCAAATATTTTTATTGAAATAACAAAATAATTTCAAACAAATAATCATTAATAATACATCAAAACATAACAACAATCATTTCACACAACATAAATCATTAAATATACAAAGAATGATTTAAATATCGTAAAATACAATTAGAAACCCATACTTTAAGATGTTTTTGTCTCCGGATAATATTCTTGCTGACAACACTTTCAACATCAGCTTCAAAATCATTCCGAACTTTCTTCGTTGAAACTTCAAAATTAGATTCCGATTCAGAAAATTCCTTACAACTCGTATGCACATCTCTCCTCAAATCCATTTCTTTAACAGGGGGACCAACAACTCCTTCATTCCCCTGTTTCAGAGACTTAGTATCACTACCAGATTCCTTTTCATCTACCTTTGAATCAACATCCATACTTCTAGTAATTCTTTTACCCTTACCGTTATCCTTATGGTCAAACATCTTCACAGATTTCTTCCTCTTCGAACCCATCCTATAAATGAAGAAAAAAAATTCTCGCCTGGAGCAACTATCGACGACTTCAATAAACCACTTTCGATCCCACCAAGCACGGTTACAACACTGAGAAAACAACGAAAAATAACAAATAGAAGCCAAATGATACGAATACCCAATGATACTCGGAAAAATTTAACCAAAAAAATTATATTGCAGCATAAACTCTGTAGAGAGCAAAAGAGGTTTTTGGTTTATTTTTGTAGAGAGCAAAAGAGGTTTTCGATTTTAGGTTTGAACCTTGCAAGATAAGGGTTTCATCGAAGGACGAGATACCCGGCAATTCAAAATAACACAAAATACGCAAGGCGCTTTTCCCGGCACATCATCAGAGATATTTCAATTTTAATTAAATTAAAACGGTACTACTTTTAAAAATATATTTCAAAAAAGTAATATTTTTTAAAATATTTTTAAAAGGTATTTTTTTAGTTATTATTTTATAAAAAGTACTATAATGTGTAATTTACCTTTTTTATCACGTTACATAGAAGAAAAGGAAAAAGAAATGGATAAACATGAAAGTGGTCAGATCCAAATTCAGATGGAAGCATAAAAAATCGTAACATATAAACCCATGCCAAACAAGCCGATAAATATGAGACCCAATAGCAAGTGGGTCAGATCCAATTTTATCAGAAGATATAAATCTATCACATGGCCGAGCCACGTCGCAAACACTATACACTTCTTTAGATTTGGCGAACGGGTGGACCAAATTCAGACGGATCAAACTAAAATAGTGGAGTTAAATTTAGGCCTAGTCAAAATGATCTAAATTTTTATAAGTTTAAAATAAGTGACTTGTGACGACCTCAGAAGTGACGGGCCGGATAGCCTGCAAATTTTTTTTATACTTTTTTTGCTAATATTTCTATTCATTCAATCAATTTAAATTATCCCTCAAAAACTTATATTAAGTATTATAAAATTTAAAAATAAATCAACACAATATATGTATAAAATAAAATAATTCTGCAAGCAATAATAGTTACATCGTTCGAAACATCACAATTTCGACAAATTTATAAGTTAAAACTATTGCATTGAGTTAAAAAAAATTAAAATAGGTTGTTAAGTTTCTTTTTTATTATTTCTTTAATATGTGAGTTACTCATGTTACAAGGGAAAACAAAATGGGTGGACTACTTGTAAAATAATATCAAATTATTATTAGTATTATGAGATAAACTTTGAAAATATAAGCTAAAATAAATTTCATGCATGGATCGGGTCAGGCCAAATTTGGGACAAACCAAAAAGGCCCAACTTTTTTTGGACTGAAGTATATAAGCCCAAAACCCGAGTTTTAGCGGATATGATGGATTGCTCACGGGCTTGGTCTAATTTTGTCAGGTCTACTCTCCCTTTTCAAAATAAACAAGCTCACTAACCAACCCCATGCGAAGTATGGATAATAGTTTTTTATAATAATTAATTAAATGTAAAAAATATATTTAATTAAATTTTTGAGAAGATAATGGTAGATATTAAATTATTAAATATTTATATAAGTAATAAATTATTAAATGATATATTATAGGTTTCTTCGATTAGTTATTAAGTTAAATTTTTTGAATAAAATGTAAATTTATTTAGTTATGAATACGAGAAAATAATTATTTTAATTTTATTTAGATTGAATGAATTCGTCAAAATTCTAATCCAAATAAAATTATGAAACTTAAGTTTTAATAAATTTAATTTAATTATGATAATTTGTTAGTAATAAAGTCACTACAATTTTTTAACTAATTTACAACAATTACTAAAATTTAGATTTATTATTAATACAATTAATCATGTAATTTGATAAAATTTTAAGTTTAAATAAATTTAATTTATTTTGAATATTAATTTAATAATGGCATTCACAATTAATACTAATATAATCAAATTACATGATTTATTAAGATATCGATATTTTGATATTTTAATAAAATTTTAATAATAAAATTATCTTACATAAAATTTGTTAAGATATATTATCTTACAATAAATTGTAATAGAAAATGTTTATAATAATTAAAATGGATAGATACAAAAATAAAAATTCTTTTAAAAGATCATTTTTTTTTATTAGAGATATAAAAATAAAAGACACTTTCCTTTTTTCTATCAAGTTAGGTTTTTTTTTTTTTGAATTCTTTATAAATTTAGAAAGTATTTAATTATTTCAAATTAAGATAGTATTTATACTAATTTGAATAAGAAAGAAAAAAACTGAACTAAAAATTTCTGATTTTAATTTGTTATAGATATAGATTATTCAATGTTCATGACAGAGATTTGAGCGTTGCAATGAGTTTAATGGAACCCATTGAATTGGAAAAGAAGCTCATGAGCTGAGGACTTGACTTTTAATTTATTCATTTTAATTATCTTTAGTCGGGTATTATATATATTTTTATTTGTTCATTGTTTCATTTTTTTAATCTTCACAAATTATTTGTTGCTAATATAAATTAAGATTTGTTTATTTTATTTTATTTTGTTATACTAATTTTTGTATTAAAAAATTTATTAATTGTAACCTCCATCCTACAAAAGTTTAATAATTTTATAAAAAAAGAATTCTTATAAATAATTTGTTTTAAAAAATGGCGTCTTTAAAAAAATATTATTAAAAATATTTTTTTATACATGTCATGTGCCATGTGTCATGCCAACTCATCATTGGTAAACTATGATTCATCTATAGTTGATTTCAAGGATATTTTTTTTTTTATCGAATTATTAAAATAAAAATATTTTTTATTAAGAAAAAAGAGAGTTAATAGGTTAAATTAAAACATATATAAAATTCAAGTTTCTTGAGTTATTAAATCGAACGAGAAAATAAATAAAAAGTATGTATGTATGTATGTATGAATGTGTAAGTAATGTTTTATTTGGATTGCGTACTAGGGGTGCACACGGTCGGTTTGGTCGGTTTTTTGAGAAAAAAAATAACCAAACCATTTAAGTCGGTTATAAAAAATTAAAAACCAAAACCGCCCAAATTTTTACATTGTAATCGGTTATCGGTTTATTCGGTTTCGGTTAAATCGGTCGGTTTATTCGGTTATTCGGTTCCATAATTGATAATTTGATATTTATTATATTACCAATTTTTCATAATAATTAATAAATCACTAACTCAATAACTACTAATTATAATAGAAGTTCTTTAAATCCGAAAAATAAAAATCACCTAACTCACTCACTAGGATAGAAGTTTTGCAAATTCGTCACAATAAAAATATATAATAAATATATAATTATATAAAATAAATATTTATTAGAAAAATATATAAATTATATTATAATTTTAAATTGTTCGATCGGTTTGGTCGGTTTCGGTTTTTTGAGAAGCCAAACCAAACCGGCCGAACTAGTTTCGGTTTTTTAGTTTTATAGTGTTCGGTTTTTTGGTTTTATATTTTTCGGTTTGAAATAGTAACGGTTTGGTTCGGTCCGGTCGATTTTTCGGTTTTGGTCGGTTTTGTGTGCACCCCTATTGCGTACATAAAAGTCATGAGCAATGTTTTCAGACCCGAACCGGTCATTAAACCGAAAAAGATACTGAGTGGAAAGATCACTGATTCAACTAGTGGTCGAACTATCATTGATCCAATGATATTATTAATATGTAATAAATAATAAATATATTATTTATTACAAAAAAGTTACAACAACAAGATTAATATTGCACTTAAGAATAATTGTATTAACATTTCAAAGTAGATCACAAGAATTCCAGAATGCGAACACTTAAAGTCAAAGGCATTATTGTTCAGGTTCAAAACCTCTAAATTGGGCAAATGTAACAGTGATACAGGAATAGAGCCTTTGAGGACATTGTGAGAGAAATTAAGGGTTTTAAGTTGGTCTAAATTACTAGTTGATTCAGAGAGCTTGCCCACTAATGTTTTCTTTCCAATCTCTAACTTAACTACCCTACTAAAGTCAAATTCATCCTTCAATCCAAGAGAAGAAGAAGAATTGTGTAATATCCCAAACTTTAGTGAAGCTAGAAAATATGATATGAAAAGATTTAAATAAAGGTTGTCAATTCAAAACCTAAGAACGATTGCTCGAGTATGCATTGAGCTATCTTAAAGACCTAGTACGACTCGAAACTACGATCGTATATGATTAGAGGTTAAACTTTTAACCTAAACTATGTATTATGTAATTAGTAAAGCTTGAATTGCGCTTCAAATGTGTTATGTGATTTTTCTGTGTGTAAAATTTTGTGTTTTGGCTCAAGTAGTTAACCTTAACACTTATTAAAATCAAGAAGTTATTTTGAGGTTAAAACCTAAATTTGAAAAAAGGTTAAAACCTAAAACCTAACCCTAAGGGTTAGAAAACACCTAAGGGTTGAACCCTAAAGGTTAAAAAACCTAAAAGTTATTATTCACAAATATGAGTATAATACAAAAATTATACGGATAGAATACGTAAATAATACTAGTATAATACAAAAATTATACGGTATAAATACGAAAAGTCACCCGATGAATAGTAAAGTCAACAATAGTGGCTAGTTGAAATCAAACTAGAAATTCAACTAGTTTGGTTAGGAATGAACTAGATGGCTAACTAGTTTGGTTAGAAATGAACTAGATTAGTTGGTAGTAAACTAAGTTACTTGATAACTTAGTTGGAATCAAACTAGAAAATAAACTAATTTTGATGTATCTAAGTTACGCTTGATTAGTTTGGTTACTAATGTAGAGATTTAGAGGACAAGATGGTCATTATAAAAATATTTAATACTTACATAATATGTAAGTATGATTTTTGGCTAGCACTTTTGGAAGCAAAGTGAGACTTGGCTTCCATGGTGTGTTGTCAAGCATAAGATGGAGATGTGTGGCTTGTTGTGAGCCTAGGGTTCCTAAGTGAGCCTACTAATCACCAATTAACTAATTAAGTAAGGATTAATTACAATTAATTAAGTTCCTTAAACAAGTAAGTAAGATTAGTAATAAACTAATCAATGTTAATTAGGGTTAAGTAAAGTTAGTATTATTTGTGTTGGTGATTCACCATGGTGAGTTGCCAAAATGATGATGAGTTGGTGATTCACTATGGTGACTAACTATGGTGACTTGCCAAAGTGATGATGAGTTAAACCTAATGACCCTTATACCCTAACTTTGAAAGTCCTATAAATAAGAGTCATTGCTCTTCATAAATTCTCACCATTTCACAAGCTAAAATTAGAGCATCAAAGTTAGTCTTGATATTGAGAGTTATAATCTCATCAAAAAGTAAAGAAGTCTTGCACAAATTGTTGTCAAGCTTGCACTCCAAGAGGTAACATCTTAATAGTTGTAATGTTCAATTTCATTCAAGTATTGAATAGAAATATGCATATTACAAGTAGTTATAATACTCGATATATCTTATCTCTAGAGTAGATATAATCACAATCGCAAGTAGTTATAATGTCCATTTTTATTTCAAGAATAAAGTCGAAAGCATGTAAACACTAGTTTTTACCATGTTCGATTCGTTCTTCGTGTTCTTGAATGAAAATCATAATTTCCTATATAAGTAGGTTTATGATTTCGTAATTTAGTGTTATAGAGTGGTAAAACAAGATGACATACCTTTACAATGTTAGTGGCATCAAGTTTTAGCAAGCGAAAACAAGTACGTATGAAACTAGTTTTCATTTTGTTCTTCGTGTTCTTGAGTAAAAGTCATAAATCTCTATATAAATATGCTTACGATTTTGTTATTTTTTTGTTATTAAGTGTTATTGAATGATAGAACATGTTATACTTAGCAAATTAATGCTTGAAGTGTCATGTTTTACCAAACCGGATCAAGTATACATGAGTCTAGTTTGTATATTGTCCTTGCAATACTTTTTTCGAATTCTTTTGCTTGGAATTTGGATTAGTAATCTAAAAAAAGTTGTAGATCATGAAATTATGATGAATTTAGACTCAAGAATCACCCTAAAATATTTTAAAATGAATAAGTTATTATCATTTGAATAAAGGAGGTCCGGGCAGCCAAATTTAGGGTTTACATTTTGCCTAAGAGCGTCTTGGTGCTCTAGTTAGGCTTAAAACTAGTGCCCCGGCGCTGGTCCAATTTTTCAAAATGGTAAATTTTGTTCAGTTAAGGTTCGGGTAGGGTCGAATCCGAGTCGAATTTTTTCTTGAAAAAATAGGATACATTTTGTATAAAATGAATACTTAGGTACATTAAACCAAAATATGAGGTCCATTAGCGACTAATTGGTAGACTGAATGATAAATGTAGGCCATAAGAAAGACGCAAAACTTAGCGTAAACGATAAAGCGAATCAAGGCAAGCTTTAACTCTTGCTTTAAAATTGATTATATGCTACTTGTGTAGTATTTGTTTAAATGATAAATGAGATGTGTAATTTCATGTGATTATGTGTGAATGTTAACTGAGTATGAAATATTACATTATTGAGTAAAAGCATGATAAAGTTTATATATAGGCATAAATTGTGTATGTGTTATTTGTTAGACTTGTTGAGCCGTAATGCTCATTCTTGCGAATAAACCTTTATTTGCAGTTAAGAAGAACTATAAGATGATTATGGCAGTAAAAAAATGAAGATTATATTAGGACGCATGTAGTTATTGTTTTCCTTAATTGTAATAAAAATTAAGTCAGATTGACTTATTGTAATGGAAATGAATTAAGTTGTAATGACTTTAAGATTATGAATAAAAGATTATTCTTTTAGATAAATGAATCTTTTTATGTACTTTACATTTTAATGTTTGAAGAATGTTAGTAGAGGTTAAAACACTTAAGATTAGTATATGTTGAATGTTTTGATTTAGTTAATCATTAAGGTTGAGATGATAGCTTTGTTTATCAAACTGTTTGTTTGAATGAGGGTATTGGTAATATGGGTTGTTCATGTTATTATTGATACTCTGAAATTCAGATAGATAAAGTTTATAAATAAAGAAACATCTTTATTCGTTAGGTAATGTTTAATCAGTAGAGTTAAGATTAAGTACAGTATTGATAAAGAACTCTACATTCTGAATGAAGGTATTAATGATATTGGGAGTTCTATAAGTACTGGGGTTCCACTAATGAGCGCCGGTAAGATACCAAAATGCGCCTCTCTACTGCCAAGAACAATCTTATCATTAATACAGTGAATTCCGGATTGGTAGGGATTATCAATATGAAATAGATGAGTTCATTAGTAAATAAAAGTATACATCTAAGTGAGGGTATTGGTAATACGGATTGATCATTTTATTACTGATATTGTGAAATTTAGATGTATAGATTTTATGAAATGATGGAACATCTATCTTAGAATTGATAGATGTTATAAATGATAAGTTTTTATAAAAATAAAATAAAATAAAATAAAAAAGAACAAAAAACTCAGAAGGAAGCAAAGCTCGAATAAGGTGTTATCTTTAATAATAGATGTAAGTCACATAAGGATGATTTAAGTTACGATCCAGGGATGGAAGTATATAATTAATGAAATGTTTGTAATAAACTAGTTAAACCAATAGCTATTAGTATAATGTATGAAAGATAATGCACAAAGTCTGCTGTAGCAAGTGCGGGGATTTTAGGGCGATACAAATTGCAAGTGATGTTGTAACGACCCCGAAATTCGACAAACCTTATTACCTTAAATTTTATATTTATTATTCATTATTTCCTTAACGTCCAAATTTTGGTCCGTTAATAAATCTTTAATTACCTTATTTAACCCATTATTTGACATTATAGTCATCAATTACCAAATTTTTCGTTATAAAATTTTCTTTCTTTTTTTTTTCCTTCAATCATTGTATTAAAATATTTGATCATTTAAAAACTTTGCATCTCGATCCTAGTCCCTAGATCGCAACCTTACTTCTGTTTTTCTTTTTAATAAGTGTTTCTGGAATAATCAGAATACATAACCATCAATAATATATACATGAACTCTATTCACCCGATTAGTATTTATGATATCCATAACATACACAATATTATTATAAACTTTGCCAATTGCACTCACAATAGATCGTTCTACCCAAAACATTGAATAACTAAACTATACCCTTAATTTGTGTCATAGCATAATCTTCATATATCCTGATATTCTAGGATTCTCATTTTCACCTGCAAAATGTTAATATTGGGCAAGAATGAGCACAACGGCTCAGCAAGTTCAACAGTGTGCACATAACACATAACATAACATGCTCTGTGTGTGTCATACATCATGTATTGTGCTTCTACTAAAGCAATATATCTCATATGTCTCATATCTAATTCAGATTAGCAACTACGTAAAGCCAAATTTAGTCAATTCACATATATTCACATTCTTGCACAAAGTACACATTGTTATCATATTATCCACAGATCACATAACACATAATTTTATATTCATTTCAACAAGAATTAACATATTATAACAGATAAACAATTAACTTCAAAGTACTGAAGAACTTGCCTTGACGTTCAATTATTAAATTAGTAGTTCAAAAACCTTTCTCGAACAACCTATGACCATAAGATAATCAATTAATAATTATTTATCTTCTCATGATATTAATTTAATCCATTAATATCATCTATGGGCCAATTATCAAATAATATGGTTAGTTATATTAACCTCGTCCCTTAATATATTAATTTAACTTAATATAAAACATGTTCAATGTGGACACCCCGGCTTATCGGATAAAATTTAGCGTATTCGGTTGTCCGAATTTTCATTTAATCATTTTCTAAATTTTAAACTTATTAGATTAATATTTAAAATATTTAAATATTAATCCCCAATATTTAATATTTTTACAAAAATATTAAATTTAATGCCCAAATATCATTTCTATATTTTTAGTAATTTTCTATAATTTTTAAATAATTTTTAAATATTTATTTAATTAAAAACCAATTTCTAGGGGCATTTTCGTAATTTTCGCGACCTTAGGGACACATTTGGCATTTCCCGAAAAGCTCAGGGGCAACACCGTAATTTTCGAGGCCAAGGACACGCTCGGTATTATCTTAAAAGAGCGAGGGCACGCTGGTAATTTCCCAGCGTGGCGACCGCCGCGCATGGCGCGCGGCTTTCTTCTTCCAACGCCAAACGACGTCGTTCGGCTTTCCTGTTTTTTGGTCGCCGCGCATGGCGCGGCCCTGCCCTAACCGCTCCAAAACGCCGTCGTTTTATCTGGGCGGTACAAAAAAAACTGACCACGCGCAATGTGCGGTCGACCCTTTAACCATTCTTCTTCTTTTTCCTTAACAACAGCCAACCATAACCATTTTTACATTATTTTTACTCTAAATTTCACTTTGTATAGACAAATTCTCAAGATCGTTGGTAACATGATGTGTTACGTGGAATCCGAATACCGAGCATTATTAAACTGGTGAGAGTCGGGAGATACCATCATAGCAACTGGATAGGGTTCTCTATTGTAGTTGTGATCAGACCTTGAGTTGCATTTCATAGCTGCGTGATCACGCTTCATACAAATTTGACATTATGGGCGAGAGAAAAATTAGAAAAATTTGATGTACCATTTTGGGATGAAGAGCCCCGACCATGGCCATTTCCATTTCCTCTAGCTCATCCTTGCCCATTTCAGCTGTCCTCGAGTATTAGAGCTACTACGAAAACCACCACGATTACCACTGTAGGTGAGATTGACATTTGGTAAAGAAGAGGCAAGAAAAACAACTTGCTCTAGACTATATGCATGAGTAACTAACAGACAATGTACATTGTCAAGAGTTAATGGTTCAGGTCTAGCAGTAATGGAACAAACAAATGGATCATATTCAGATCCACGACCAACTAGGATATATAGGATAAGGTCGTGATCCTGGATGCCATGTGCAGCATCAGCGAGATTGTCGACAGTTGTTCATTTTCTGAAGAAAATCAGTTATGGAGAGTGAGCCTTTCTTTGTTGTTTGAAGCTGAAAATGAAGTTGCAGTCTTACTTTGCAATATGTACATACGTTCCAAGATGACCCATACTTCTCGAGAAGTAGTGCAACCCACTTCATTAGCTAGTACAGATTTGGTACGTGCGGAGAGAATCCAATTAAGAGTAATTGGTCCTGTCGCTGCCAAGAGAAATAATTAAGCAGGATTTAGAATTGTAGGAGCTGTGATAGAGGGAGGATCTTCATTGGATTTTTCGAATTCAGTTGTAGCTGGTATCCATTCTACATGACATACAGAGGTGAGAGGTGCCATTGACATAACCTTCAAGACCAAGTCCACGAAGAAGAGGAACAATCTGTGAGAGCCATAATAGAAAATTATGTCCATTAAGTTTGAGAGGAAGGGTGTAGTTTGTGGGAGTGGAGGATGTTGAGTTTTTTCTAATGTTCATGATTTTATTAAGTCATGATCTTTGGTAGTTTTAGTTGATTTTGATATCTAGAACTTGAAATCCCACGAACATTTTTTAAAAAACAAGACATACTTGAAATTCCATGTTTATTATAGAGAGATAATTAATAGCAAAGGTGGCATATTGATCATGTTTTAAAAATAAGTCCCACATTGATTATTTGACTATGTTACACATGATGTATAAACATTAATGTGGGTAGACAAATTACTTGTGGAACAAAAGGAGAGTCATGGAAATCCAATCCCTCGTGGTGTGGTTTATACCACACGTGTTGGAGTCAGGGTCACCAAGGTTGAGGCTGTGATAGTGTTGCAAAGCTTCTTGAGCGCGGGTGCTAGGTGGTTAGTTCTATATTTTTATGTTTGTTGAATAACCCGATGCAGTAAATAGAGGATAAATATCATCTTAAGGAAAGAACGACATCATTCAATTTAGGTTTTTTTTTTCAAATATTACACAGTAAGGTGCTAAAAGAGGAATGATTATTCTTTTATGAATAAAAGAGCCGTGATACCATAAAACAACTCAATAAAATTATGGGAAAACGGATGAAGGCTTTTAGCCTTTGTATTTAATATTTACACTATGACTTTGTTACAAGATAGAAGTTAGCAACAAATTGAAAAGAGATTACGTGGTACGTATAAGAAATCTAGGATATACATAACAAAAGAAGGTGGTTATATTTTTCGTTGTGCATGTATGACTTTGCACGGGGATATATACTGCTTGACAATTTGGTTTGTCCTTTTTTTTTCCCCTTCGACACATTACTTTTCCATTTTAAGTCAAAAAAATATTTTTCTTACAATATTATTTTACGTACTTTAAGTCAAAAATTTCTTTTCCTAGGTTAAAAACTAGCTCATCTACATATACATACATATTATCATGGTAAAACACACCGATAATCATCAATCACCCCTGGTAACTATCAATCTCCCTGTCACCATTGTATGTTGTATGTCTCAACCTATGCACCACCGTTGCAATAACTTGATATGTTATAGTATTTAATTAGTTCATCACCAGTACCACTTCTAATTTTATTGTTAAAAATAAAATATGATATTTATATTGTAATTGAGTTTTATTGTTAAATGAAATAATTTATTACATATATTATATTACATTACTTGTAGGTCACTCGCACGAAAGGGGTTAAACACTGAGCAGCTTGCTTGGGATCTCAAAATCTTTTGAATTGAAGGTAAAAAAAAAAAGGTTCATGTCTAATGCATAATAATTAGTACAAAATTTTCTTTATGTCAAATTAAGAAATCTAAATATAGATAGCTAAACAAATATTTTTAAAATCTAAATCATAAAAATTTATAAACAAAAAATTAACTTAAAGAATAAAAGTTTTAAAATATATCATTAAAAACAAATAATTAAAAAAATTGAAAATAAACAAAATATTAACATGTAAAAAAATCAAAATAAACTGTTAAGTCAAAGAATAATATTACTTATTTTATTCAAAATATTATATAAAAAAACATAAAATTTAAAAATCAAGAATAAGGGCAGTGCTTTGTACGGAGTATACAACCAGTTGCACTTTATTAAAAGACAAGATGTTATTTTATGAAGGGGTCACTCTTGGTTTGCTCAATAACACCAAATGCCTTGTTCAGATCGATGATCTTCCTCAACGTTGGTAAGGGCCAAAAGATACTCTTTCCATATAGATATATATAGTTTTAGGTTATAGGTATAGATAATGTCTCCATTTTTGAACTGCACATACGACAACCATCAACTCCTTATCATATGTGGATAAACCCAAATGTCATGGAGCAATTGCTTTGCTTAAGAAAGCAATGGGCCTTTGTCTTTGCATCAACACTTGTTTTAGTAGCATCTGTTTCAAGAACAAATGGAATTGAAAAATCAGGCATAGTACTGGAGCCTGAACCATAGCCTGCTTTAAGTCATCAAAAGCCCTCTCAGTTGATAAACTCCATTGGAATTGATCTTTTTTTAACATGTCAATGAGTGGTTCATTAAGGAGGACATAATTCCTTATGAATTTCCTATAGTAGTCTGTTAACCTTAGAAACCCCTCAAACTCCTTAGATTCATAGGTTTAGACCATTTAACCATACAATGGTTGGATCAGTTGAAACCCCTTCTGTTGTAATGATGTGACCCAAATACTACACTTGAGCGCTCTGTAGTCAATAGACATCCTCCATGTATTGTCATTCTTCTTGACTATTGGGAAAGCAAATGGACTATTACTGGGCTGAATCACCCCAGATTTCAATAGTTTAGTAACTTTTTTTTCAATCTCAGCTTTTTGGACATACGGGTAACAGAGATTGATATGGTGGTCATGAGATTTCATTAAAGGTAAATTTTTAGGTTTAGCAAAAATATGAGCAAAAGTTGATAACAACTTTTCCAACTTGGGGAAAGGTACCTCAAATGAGCTGCAGTTAGAAGTTTCAATTAAACTGCAATCTGCACGTTCAGTAACCCCATACAAATACCTAAAATAACCATGGATAGTAGTTTGCAAAACTTTCTTGAATTCTCCTGAATGCATTAAATGGATAGTAGGGGTAACATTTGTGTCAACTCCTTGGAGTACCACTGTTTATTATCTTGATAGAACTGAAGTTGCAATTTATTGAAGTCAAAAGCAACTGGACTAATTGTTTTTATCCATTGTACCCCTAACACAATATCTATTCCAGGAAGGACCCTCATCTCAGTATGGAATGTAGGTGCCTGGACTTCCCACTTAAAATCAGTGCAAGTCTATGTATTACTTACTTTAATTCCATTAGTTATTGACATTGTTACCAGAGTAGTATCTTGCAATTTAACCTTCAACCTCTTAGCAGCATGATAATCTAAGAAGTTACCAGTATTTCCATTATCAATGAGAATGCTAATAGGTTTGTTATTACTTCGCCCTGCACCCTAATAATATTATTAGCATTGTGACCAGACAATGCATGAAGAGTAATCTGAACATCCTCCTGGTTATATTCATGTGAGACTTGTTTATGTTCTACTCCCTACAACAATTCTGGTGTCTCTACTTCTTGCTCCTCATACTCTAAAGATAGAGTTGTACCCTCAGAAGAAATTATCATGAACAGATGAGGTTGCTTGCACACATGCCCTGGTCCATAAGGCTCATTACAAGAAAGACATAAGGCCTTTTTTCCTTTTCTCATCGAACTGTTCTCTAGTCATATTCTTAATAGGTAAAGATTTCTTAATCTTAGTTGTTCTAACTCCAGTATGCAACTATATTGTTTCCCCCTGAAGAACCACTTCCTCCACTAACAAAATTCCTGTGCACTTCAACAGCTGCATTAGAAGGTTTGCTTACTATGTTGGTGAGCTTCTAAACACAGTTATACTGCGCTTAATCCAATATTCCACCTTAGCTTCTTCCACTCTAGCCATTCGAATATCTTCCTTCAGAGTAGTAAAACCAAATTCTTGAATTCCTAGCTGAATTTTCTCATGCAACCCTCCCACAAAATAGTCAATAACACCTCATTAAGCATAGGATTCTGTATTAGTGCCCAACCTCTAAGTTCCTCATACTTAACTCTATACTAGTCCACAATATTAGTTTGCTGTAATTTTTTTAACCCAGCAATAGGATTAACCTTGATCTCAGGACTAAATCTAGCTATAAGCTCATCGACTAATCCAGGCCAAGTCAATTCCACACCACTCTCCACAAATCTAGAGTACCAATTCTCTGCTTCTCCTTCTAGATGCATTGTAGCAAGGTAGATATACGAGTACTTGAGGAATTCGATTCCTGCTGCTTTTGTTACTGAACGGACATCACTTTAAAACCTTTCAACATCTGTTCCAATTTTTCATCAAAATTCTTCTTCAAAGTTTCTACTGAGATCTGCAATTGATTTTACAATTCCTGAACGTTTCCTTTGGGGTTAGTGAGACGTTGATTGTTAGTCACCATCGTTACCGATCGTTGAGGTTCTGATACTAATTGTTAGGAACTGACTAGAATTGATTGAGTATTAGAAATGAAAGGAATTGAGATAGAGATCGAGAGAAGATGAGATTTAGAGAGATATAAGAATTCTAGAGAGAATAAGAAACCACATTTCATTCCATAAGCTTCTAGAGTCTAGTACAAATCACTTTTTATAACAAAATACATCACCCAGATCCCATTTTTAACCACCTTTCCACCTAAACTGTTATAACAACTTATTATGAAAATGACTAATATACCACTTCTTAACATAATTAAACCAACTCTATAAACCATCTTAACTCTACGAACTAAGTTAACTTTGTGAATTAGCTCATCTCTACGAACCATCTTAACTATACGAACCAAGGATCATATCCCTTACGTTTTTGTTTTTCTTTGTTATTGAAATCTTGACATGATAAACATGATTTAATCCACATAATTCAAATTCATTAATTTTGGTTTGTAAAATTTCTTTTGAGCCTGCTCTTCCTCAATCAAGAAGACAAAAGCCGGAGATAATCAAGGCACAATATATAAATACAAAAGAAATCAAGTATGCCGCCTCTCCCTCACACATACTGATAGCAGAAGTTGATTTAAAGTAATTTGGTTATTGTAAGAACTAACATTTTTAAGGGTTTAATACTGATGCCATCATCTTTGTAGTCACTTGTGTTATCAGAATACGTCATGCACGTGGAATGTTGGTGGCAAACTTCCAACAGATGACCTAGATATTGAAGATTGGCTAGATATCAGTAACCCTGCTGATATTTATGTGATTGGGCAAGTGTTTCATGGATGGCGACGAAATAACTAATCATTGGTGGACCCCATAATGGAATATTTGTCGGATATAGAAAACGACAGAAGTAACATTTTTAAATAAAAATAGTCAACAGTGTTATCACTTTTAACTGTTAAAATACCGGTGATAAAAGAATAGTAGCATATGGTATTTTATGGTATTTTACTGTAGCACACGGTATTCTATAGTAGCAAACGTATTACACAGTGTCTCATATTATTGATCTGATAACGTGGTCATTGCACAGTATTCATCAATAATTGTTGTTACACAGTATTTTGTATTATTGATTCAATAATTATCATTACACTGTATTTTATGTCATTGAATCAATAATTGTTATTGCACTGTATTTTAAAATTATTGAACCTAATAATTATCATAGTAGCAAATATATAGTAATTTATATTATTAAATTAATAATAATTTGTAACGTGTTTCTTACATTATTGTTAAATTATTGTTGTAGCATTATTTTATTATACATGTTGGACCCACAAGAAGAAATAAAAAAAAATTAAATTTTATTATTATTTTGAATAGTAAACATGTGGGCCCTTTGTGGGGGCCACATGAGAAATGACATGAAAAATTAGTTGCTGGGTTGGTGAGAAAGCAGTCAGACTGCTGCCCTGAATTTCTCAGGCTGGCGTGCAACACGCCAACCACCTATCGCGCATAGTAACTTCTTTTCTCTTATAAATAGCTTGCTCAGCTGAATAGAAAAATTACACCTAAAACATAAAAATTTTCTACAAGTATTTGTGAGTTTTCTCTGAGAGTAGTAAGGTTATCTTGAGTGTTTAAAAATCAAAAGGAGTGCATAAATTTTTTAAGTAAGTATTTTATTAAAAAATAGTAATTGCACAAATACCTATTTCACACGGTATTCACAAACTTCCTTTATTAGACTCTTCTTTGAGAAGATTTATTTTAAAAAGTTTTCTTCGGAAGATTTATTTTGAAATATTATTTCAAAAATTATTTTTGAAGTTATTATTTTACACTACAAAAATTTATATTATATAAATAATTTTGATAGTTCATAATATATGAGTGATCATACACCTTAAAATTTATATGTGGTAATTACTAATTATATTATAAATATATAGGTTGATCAACCTTATTTTTATCAATATCCAGTCACGTGATAAGGTAAGGGGTATCATTATTTTCATCATCATAAATGGATATTATTTTCTTTCTTACGTGTAAGGGATATCTTCATTTTCATCTTCCATTATTCAAACTTACTACGGTAAGGGATATCATTTCTTTTATACTCTTAAACTTACTATGGTAAGTATTGTCCGGTAAAACTTTTGAAATGATTATAATCTTCTTAATAGTTTGTGCTTCATTTAATATCATTTCAATTGCACCTTCTTATTTACGTGAACATTTCTATTGAACTGTAACCGTTATTCTGAACTGTGGATCTTGAATATCATTTTTGAATTTCACTCCACATCATATTGATAATTTGAATATTATTTGAATATGCACAAAGTAAAAATTGTAAACTTTCGATATTTATTGTTTATCATGTTTCTTTTGTTCATTATTAATATCTCTGTTATTATTCTAATAATCAAGAATCAAATTGTTGTTGATATCTGTGGCCTGGGGCACAGATTGGATAAAGGTGTTGATAGGTTAAAGGCGTTGAGGTTAAAGGCGATATATTTGATGATGTATCTTTTAAGGCACGTGGTGAATGTTTTCTTTGGCCTGAGACAAAGATGAACTGTTATTTGGTATGATTATGACCAAAAGCTGTAGACTGGTATAATCATGACCGTTGGTGCTATATTGAATATCTTTGGTCCGTAGTGCAAAGATGAATTATTAACTTGCATGATTATGACCAGGAACTGTGAAATTGTATTATTATGGCCAGTGGTGTTTCAGATGATAAAAGTTGATGATGTTTTTCTTAAAAAGAGAAGCGAGTGGACATCATGGTCCATATGATTTTTCTAATGGTTGTTATTCTGCTGTAGTTATTGATCTGAACTTTGTTTAAGAACTTAACTGCAGTTGTTGAATTAAAACTTGTTGTTTAAATTATTCTATCAAAAACTCAACTGTTGAAGGCTAACAATAATTTATTTGTCATTATCTTGGTCATGATATTCTTTACTGGGCTATTTGAGCTCACCCTTTCCTTTTGTTTCGTTATTTTTCAATAGGAGATGAGAGAGTAGCTGGGTCTAGTCGAGGGATGAAGTGAAGGTCTGAGTTGTAGCTGTCTTAGTTATCATAAGTTGTAAAATAGTGTGATAATAATAATGAAGACTTAATTGTGTATTATTTGATTACTGTATTATAGTACGTTGTACGTTGTATTGTAATAGTTGTTGTGTATTTTGACAACTCAAATTTAGGCTGTGTGGGCCCAGATTTGGGGGTGTCATAACTATTATCATTTTTAGCTTGTTTTTATGATAACGTCATTGGATTTACAGAGCTAGTTTTATCAAATATAGTTAGTTTCTTCTCTCTCTCTCTCTCTCTCTCTCACACACACTTGTTTTCCCTGTAACTGTCACAGAGAGGTCCTCTTTTGATGCTTTGGTTTTTGTTTTTTTTTAATTTGTTTTCTTTACTTCTTATTTTTTGTCTAATTTTTTATGTTATCAACATCTTAACGCTAATGCAATAGTATATGCTTGTGAACTAAATAAGCTCATTGATAGCAATTTATAATTTTGTTAATGCCAGAACATTTAATAATGATGTTAATCCCAACTTGCTCAGTGAAGCGAAAGTTATGGTATATCCACTTTATAACAAATATAATTATATTTTTATAGATATCATAGGTATTAGTCAATAATAATAATAATAATAATAATAATAATAATAATAATAATAATAATAATAATAGGCATTGGTGAAATTATGTGCCCATAAAATTGAAATCCACTTGTGACCTCGGCATTAGCATAAACTGAATCCCATACTTTGTAGTGCGATAGCTAACTATAAATATCTAGTACCTATTCCACTAATCTATTTAGATGGGTCCCAGTTTAGTAAACCTCAGTAAACATGTATGTCTTAGATTATATTTTTTATTTATAATTATAATTATAATATATTATCTTAGTAATACTCTGGAGCTTCTTTATAAAAGGTGAAGTTTTCCTGATGTAATATTTGATTGTTTGAGCTATAAGGGAACACAGTCCTTTTGTTTTGTTGTCATGCATTAAATATCATTTAAATGATAAAGTCATATGAGTACTTAGTCATATCTGTATGAGATATTCATATTTCATACAAATATATGTTGCTAATTTGATGGATGAGGGTGTTGGCTGCTAATATGTTTGAGATATGTATTCGTGAAGGCCCCTCCTATTTGGCTCCTCAGTGGCTACGAGCTACTATGGTAATGCCCAAGTACGGATTGCTATAATATGCTTTATGGATTACATGATATATGACATTGTGTTTGTCGTTAGTTTCTGTTATAGTAATTTTCGTTAGGGAGTTTACTTGCTTTACCTTATTTTATTATTGATTGTAGTAATTCATGTTGTTCTTTTTTCCAATAATGTAAATCTTTTTTTATGTTTCAAGGAACGATATCAGTCAGTAAGTCTGTATTCCAAACTCTTTTCTGTTTCATATGTACCCACCTAATTCAGGTGAAAAAGAAGCGGAGACAATTAAAAGAAATGCTGATGTTCATGAAATACATTGTAGGACTCATTTTAATTCCTTTTCAACCATTAGACTTCCCAAAAGCATCCATGATCACGAGTGACTACATGGCATATGATTTCCACTCAGACCTTTGTTTCTTCATTTTGCAAACTGGTGGCCTTACTTTCCTTAGCCTGTCTTCCTATCTCTCTGATAAGAGATATAGGTGTGATGCCATTTGTTCACTCTTGTACACATTATATGAGGAAATCAATATATATGGGGTGCATTTCTTAATTCAGCAGCTAAATTCAAAAAATTCTGAAGAGAACCCAAAAAAAAAACAGTTGAATGCATGAGATGGGTCCGGGAAAGAACTACCAAATCCCATTACAACAATTTTCTAACTTCCTTGTTTTGGCATAGTTTTCCTTAAGAATTTGAGCAGACCAGATTTACACTCCCCTGACTTTAAAAACAAGCCACAATGAATTATTCTCATTTTACATATTCTGTAGATAATGTCTTAAAAAAAATAGGAAATACAATTTAGTTTTGTTGCAGAAGAGATATAGTTTAATTTATCTTTCTATAGCAGATTTTGAGATTCTCAATTCTTTAGTCATTTAGAGAACTGATCTAATATCACATATTACTTTGCAGGCAAATAATTTGGCTAGGTGATCTTAATTACCGTTAAATTTGTCATGATAAAACACGGAAGCTAATCTCTAAAAAGGATTGGTCCAAGTTAGTTGGGTGCAATCAGGTAGGTTATATTACTCTTTGAATTAATTTTAAAATTAGAGTGTTTCAGTATAAATATTTGTTTCTATTGCTAATTTATGAAGTTGTAGTACACCATTCTGGATCGCTCATATTATTTTCTTTGTCTAATTTCCTAGATGTAATTCTCAGAGTTGGCATGACCACTCATTAAGTTTAGAACTTGAGGGTTGTGATGGATTTTGTGGTTGTGAAACATATTGAATTTGTGTTGTGCCATATAGCTTAGCTATAAGTATACTGTCTTAATCAGGCATTTGCTTGTATTTTGGGACTTATAATGTTCTGCGATAATCTGGGTAGGGACCCAATTTGACCTCTGCTTTCTTTTTATTAAGATTCATTAAATTATGTGCAAAACTTGTCTAGGATCATTGTAACCAATTATGCCAGAATACATACAACCTCCCTGTGTTTTGTATTTTTGTATTCTGTGTAAGCTATAGAGATTTGGAATTGGTTGATGTAATGTGACTCCTCATATGGTTCACTGAATGTAAGTAGTGGATGGCCTATGTATTCATGTTTTACAGAGGTTATTGGAATTTGTCGTGACTCAGTTTGGGGTCTTGATGTTGATTTAGATTTATCTCATCATTAAGATGTAATTGCTTATATCTATTCTAATATTTATCAACGAGGCAATTAAGTAGCTGGTATGGGTAAAGTGATTGAGGGTGTAGGTTCACTGACGCAGTTACCAACTTTTGAATCATATCGTATATGTGCTAAGTTGTTTTGATGTCTTATTGCTTAATTCATCAACATCTTCCTATCGTGGCAGCTTGTTTGAGAACTTAGAAAAGGTCATGCGTTTGATGGATGGTCGGAAGGCGCTTTAAATTTTCCACCAACTTATAAATACGAGTTGAATTCAGATAATAAGTATTATGGAGAAGATCCAAAAATTGGGAGGCGCACTTCGGCATGGTATGTAAGATCGTTCTTGTCCTAGGATTGAATTGACATTTACCGAACATTGTTTAATTGGTTTCCTTCTTATAGATGGGTTTTTTGTTCTTGTTTGACCAACTTCGTTATTTTGAACAAAAATGTATACTGATAATAGGACCTAAAATCTAATATATTAGTTTCATTATTCAGTCTTTATGTTTCTTTCCTGTTTCTTTCCTGTTTGTTCCTCTCCCCTCTCTCTCTATCTCTATCTCTCTCTCAGCTCTTTTTGTTTATTATTTTGCATGAATAAATATATTCCCAAACTCTGTGTGTGCATGTGTTTTTTGTTGACATGGATTGAGTCAACAGAATTTGGGAGCATTACATTTCATATTCAATTTCCAGTCTTGCTTATCATACTGTCTCAAAATTTATGTCCGCAAATTGCTCATTTTCACTTATTTCTTCAATGGTCAAGTCGTGAGTAATGTAAGACCCAATGATATGCGTGTTTGCAAAATGATAGGTGGCATAAGACTATTTGAACTAATTTATTACCACTACGGACTAATCATAACTCTAAACTATTTATCCCATGATTAGTTCGTCACTTAATCTAATGGACTATTTTTTCATTTTTAAGGTCATTTGTTGAGAGATTATAGGCCCAAGTGGAAAGGTGGTGCTATATAACATCCCTTTTAGGCTATGTTTTGCAAGGATTATAATCATATTGCCATGGATTATAATCCCAAGACTACTGCTTCGAAGATTTCCTATGCATATATTTTTCTTGAATGGGATTATTTATGGTATAATTTAAAATAATTCAATTGTGTTTGTTTTGTCTGGGATTATTTAAAAGATTGGATAAAAACTTACCGTTTAGACTATTATACTCTTACCACTAATAACATAGATATCATGTTCTCAATTATTTGAGTATAGATGGATAGACTAAAAAACATCGGTCATTTTAAACAAAGATAAAAGGCTAATTTTTTTTACAAATTTTTAATTCCAAACGATAGAGATTATAATACTTAGTTGGACATAGTATTATATAGTCCCCTCTTTCAAGTCATTTTATTATCCTGAGACTAATAGTCCCAAGTCTAATTTATAAAACAAACAAGGAACTTGAGATTAATAGTGTAACACCCCCAGAATTCCCGCACTCGCTACGGCGGACCTTGTGCGTTAAACTTCATACATCTATCGATTTAACCAATGATCCCATAATCATATTGGTTGAATTAGTTTTATTTTAGACTATACATTAAAATTTTCTCTTAACTTAGTCCCTGGATCTTAACTTGATCTCAGTCTCATTATTTATGCAAGTATCAACTTGTAGTTCATTCGTATAAACAGATAACACCATATATAACAGTTCAATTTTAACCTTAAGATTTAAATATTCTATAACTTTACATATTTCAATATTTACGACATTAAATCATTAGGACGGTTCTTGGGAATAGAGAATCTCGCGATGAATGTTTGTATCTTCATCCGTGATAAATGTTTGCATCTTTATCTATGACAAATGTTTGCATCTTTATCTATGACAAATGTTTGTATCTTTATCTATGACAAATGTTTGTATCTTTATCTATGACAAATGTTTGCATCTTTATCTATGACAAATGTTTCTGCATCTTTATCTATGACAGATAAATGTTTGCATCTTTATCTATGACAAATGTTTCTGCATCATATATGGTAGATGTTGAGGTGTTTTCTCCAAGGAAGTTACAAAGGGCACTCACATTCATTGATGCAGAAGTTGAAGATAATGAAGTTGTTTCCAATATGGGACTTGATGATGGAATGAGTCGGTTACGATTTGGCAAGGTCAGCACTCCACTCTGTATTTCAAGTTGCAAGAATGACTAGGCTTTGTTTAAAATAAAATAAAATAAAAAACATAATATTTTCAATGGTACCATAATAGTGGTTGTGGTACTCCATTGAAAAATAAATTATATATATAAAAAAAACCCTACTAAACCTAATGTATGTGATTGTTGTCACGTAAATTTGAACATTTAAAGGTGTGTCTGATAAGCTTCTTAAAAGGTTTTGCATTTCTCAAAAAAAAAAAAAAAAAAAATTCTATTGTATCGAATTGATGTTAAGGCATTGCTTAGACTTTTGTGACCTTGGAACCAGAGATAAGAAGAAAATTGTAGGAAAAAAGTATGCCCCAACACAATTGAGGCTTGAACTAACCGCATCCACCTCAACTTAATGTTCCCCTTGTGTTTGTCACTGTTTCTTTCACATTTTTTATAAGTATGATCATCACAATCATATGCGATTGCCAATTTCACTCTTTAACAGGTTTGAGGCGTATTTTGGGATCATAGACCTTAAACTTCCAAGGTAAGTACACTTTATATCAACAAGATAATCGACACAGTAACTACATATGACTAGGGGTGTCCATCGGTAAAAAACCGAACCGGTACTGACAAAATCGAACAAGTACCGAACCAAAAATGCCGCTAAAACAAGAACCGGGACCGGTACCTAAATTACCGATTTTGGTCCCGGTTCAGTACAAATTTGGTTCGGTTTTTTCGGTTCGGTTTTCGGTTTATACCGATTAGTAATATATATAACTATAATTTATAAATAATAATTATATATATTTTTTTATATATATATATAATAATAATATATATAATTATTATATAATAATAATATATATAATTATTATATATATTATAATAATTAATATAAATTTAATATTATATTATTTATTTCGGTATACCGGTTTTTACCGAAATTTAAAAATGTCTATACCGCGACCGGTACTGTGACGACCCCAAATCCGGGTTCTTTAACCTCGGGTTTGGTTCTCACTGTACAATACTTAACAACAATAAAATACATAAATTGTATTCAAACTTCGCGGAATAATACAAAAGGTTTCTTAACAAAAGGCTACACTTCCCAAGGTCTATTACCTTAATCTTAAACATTACATATCTTAAGGGAAAACACAAAAGATTTACAACAGTAATTACATAACAGTAATTTAAACTAGCATGCAACTACTAAAATTAAGCATTCGCTTTCCCCTTGCCTTTGTCCGATTTAGAGCTTTCGGGATTGGCTGAAATATAGTCATAATATAGCAAGAATGAGCAACTAAATGGCTCAGTAAGTTTATAAACAACAATCATACGATATATCATGATGAAGGGAAATAACTTCAAGGTTTCAACAATAACAATTGCGAAAGATATCAAGAATCAATGTTCAATAATAGAATGTATTGACTCTTTACTGCTGAGTGGTCTTTAATGACCGTGAACTGCTACTAAGGTAGAACAGACATACAATGACTGACACCTTGTTAAAAAAATAACGGGACACTTGAGGGGATCAGTCCTCTCATGTCCTATGTATATGCATCACATTTAGATTTCTTGCGCGCTGTCGGTTTTCCGACAAATAAAAATCCCCTTTAACTAGGGTTGTTCTTTCTCAGTCTTACTGTAAGAATCCGCACCAGCCAATGGTTTGGATAAACTTTTATAATATTCAATTCAATGAATTAACATACATTTGTCTAGCCGAAACAATTAGCTTAGACATCTTAAACAGTTGCAAAAGCACTATGTGCGAATACAATAATCAATAACGATGTGAAGTAATTTTCGATAATTAATTCACTCAAGGGTCTGTCAAATATCTACGAGTGTAGTTACTTGCTCAACAATAAATGAATTGCTCAATGTAATTAAGGTTGAATAATAATTGCAACAATAAGTACAAGTTAAGGGGAAGAAAACTTGCCTCGTGCGTCGTTTACTGCTAACCAACTTAATTTAACAATCCTTGAACGGACATAACAATTAAATCAGTTTGATCTTAAATTAGTATAATATACTTGTAAGTATAATGACCTTTATAAACCTTACGAACCACATAATTGATTAATTATGGGTAACTAAACACTTAGGAAATATTATCACTACTTGATAATATTTCAAACACAAGGAACTTATATTAATTATTTAATATAGTTCAAATAAATATCTAATATTATTAATCATTTAATAATATTTTATTAAGTATCTAATATTATTAATCATTTAATAATATTTTATTAATTATCTAATATTATTAATCATTTAATAATATTTTATTAAGTAACTAATATTATTAATCATTTAATAATATTTTATTCATTACCTAATATTATTAATCATTTAATAATATTTTATTAAGTATCTAATATTATTAATCATTTAATAATATTTTATTCATTATTTAATATTATTAATCATTTAATAATATTTTATTCCCTTATTAATATTATTAATTATTTTAATAATATTTTAATCATCATCTAATATTATTACTCATTTGATAATATTTTACACAATTACAATGTTATTCATCATTTAATATCTTTTTAATCATATACTTAATATTATTCATCATTTAATAATATTTTAATATTGTTCAAACAATACCACTAGTTAACCTTTTAATTGTGTTAACTTAAGTCTTTATTTTATACATTTAGATACCATTAAGTCACTAATAAACTTTACATATATGGTTTAGTATTGAAATACACTCATTTTACATGTATTTCAACTTAAATTTTCATTAAAAACTCAACCCGGACCGACCCGACCCGACCCGGACCGACCCGAACCGACCCGAACCGACCCGGACCACTAAAATAGGTCACTGTCAGAATGTTTCACCGCTGTGGCGGTGGTTTTCACCGCTGCGGCGGCGGTACATAATTTCCGAAACCCAAATTTGAGGACTGCCCGACCCTCCGACGCTCCGACAGCCATAACTTCTTGATTTTAAAACATTTTGAGGTGATTCTTGAGTCCATTCTCATCAGAATTTCCCCCTCTACAATTTCTCTTTAGAACACAAATCCAAATTCCAAACGTAGCTAGACTAAAAACTGCTCACAAGGATAAGGTGAAAACTAACTTCACAAATCCTTGGTTCTATTGGTTCAAACTTGAATAAAATGTGATATATATGTCCAAATGACACAAACTCAGTTTTGTTAACCTTGTAACTTCTTGTTTTACAATATTCCATGGTTCAATCACATTTTTAAAACGTTTTACACGAAATTTACGGATCGAACCACTTAGGGTTTAAAAACGACATCTTTTGTGGTTAAAGCTATAACTTCTTTGTTATTCAATATTTGTGAAAGGTTCAAAAAGGGTTTTTCTTTAAAACTCATAGATATAGCTTTCTAGCCATATAAATCCAATTTCCAATTTGTACATTTCAAAATACAACCATAAACCTAGCATGCATAGTTAGGGTTTACCGCTAAAATTGTGTTATGAACTTTTCTACCATTTTTATGTATTTCTAACATACCAAAACATGTTATAAACACATAGATCTATGAATATACATATATTACATAGTTAGATACTTCTAGATCATCAAAACGAGTTTTGATCGGTTAAAAATAGATTTTAACCGATCAAAAGCTTTCTAGACTACAAAAATGAAATAAGATGAAGTTGAGAGCACTTTTAAACCTTGAAGTCTTGGATGCTCTTCTTCTCCTTCTACCAAAGTAAGTTGTGTAGCTAGTGGACATACACCAAGGCTTCCTCTAGCTTTTCCTCATACAAACACAAGTGTATCTCTCTTTTAACTCACAAAAGCTCTCTCTCTTTTCTCTAGAAAATGTCTAGCAAATGAACTAACAACCAATACCAAGTGTGGAGCATTCTATTTATAGCCCACCACTAATCCTCCATTAGCTTGCTAATTCACCCATGTTGGTGAAATTAAAGGCTAAACTAGTTTACTATTTGATTGAATGACTAGTTGATAGACTTTTGGAATAACTAGAGTTGTTGACCAACTTATGACATGGATGGATTTTCAAGCAATCTAGATAATCAAGTTATCCAAGTGGGGCCCTCCAAAATTCAGCAAATTGGCTTTTTCAAGCCATTTTTCCTTTATTTTTAATGCTAAAATGTGCATATATATATATATATATATATATATATATATATATATATATATATATATATATATATTGACCAAAGTTTTGACTTGTATTGGACTCTACATTGGGCTTGGGAATAACTTCTATTGGGCTCATTCAATTAAATTGTTTGGGCTCAATTTAAATAACACATTGGCTTTCATTAATTATTCTAGGTTACATTTAATTAAATCAAACATTGGGCTTGTTTAATTAATTACATGGGCTAGTAATTAAATTACATACATGGGCTACTAGGTTAATATCTTTAACCTAGTTTATCAACTCATTTGGATTTAAAAATATAATCCAATTAGATTTGCTTTAATTAATTATACACATTGCTTTAATTCTTTAAATAAATATACAAGCACATAAGTACATTTATTTAATTATCTAATGCACAATTAATTAATACAAAAAATTTAATTTCATTGCTAAATATTTATTAAGTATATTTACAATGACTAATGAAATTCTTGGTCATTACAGGTACCGAAAAGTATAAAGAATCGAAAAAACCGGTACAGAAAAAACTAGTACCGAAAAAAACCGATACAAAAAAAATCGGTACCTATCGGTTCGGTAAAAAACTAAAAAAACCGAATTTTTTGAACACCCCTACATATGACCCAACTAGAATCTTTAGTCTTTGAAATTTTTGTCTATACTTTATTCCATTGACAGCTCTTTGGTTCACATATAGGGTGATTTGAAGAAAGATAAGTGATTTGCATACTCAATACTTTAGCCCTAGCAGTTTAAACTAAATTGTAGTTGGGTTTAGGGAGAAAAACTATTTACATATTTGAACCAACTAAGAATGTCCTTTTGACCTCTTTTTATTTTTGTGTCTTTTACCATTCATAATCAACTTTATTTCATATTCAATGTTAGTTCTATTATTAATATTGTAACGCACCGAGATCCCACCTTCCCTTAATTATATCCGATTATCTCTGGATAACATAAACATTAACTTTAAACCACATTAACTGGAATCTTGTGCGTTAAAACTTAACCTTTGTCTTTGAAACTATTCAGTTTGACCATAATGTGGTCCATATATCTATATTTTTTTCTTACATTCCTTACCTGTCTCAGGATCGCAACGCTCACTTAACATTCATTAGCACTTAGGTCAAACATTTATAAATTGTGACCTAGTCTATCTCATTTCATAATCATATATATTTTATGATTTAACATAATCTGTAAATAAAATTCGCCATGAACTATTCATACATGGCTCTGTTAACTATACATGTTATGTACCTGTTCATGTTCATATATACCTGTTCACATACATAACTTGATCTATGCATATTTACCATACATACGAGTTCTATTATATAGCATACCCGACTGACCACATTTCATTAATCTTACATTGCTATAACCTTTTCCTGAATGATAATATTACAAACACAACACAATCCCAACGGGTTCACAAACATTGTTACTTGTACATAATACAATTACATTTAACATATGTGCTTCACGCTTATCTATTCCATCATCAATCTAGCAACATATAACATATGATCATACCTTAAATCATGATTTCTAGCTTAAATTCATACATGAATAGTATATCACATTTGTAAATCCAACTTTTATGCTTAGGGTTCCATCATATACCAAACTTATAACATATAACTTTACATAATCTTTATTTTTATCCATGAATTCTTGCATGGCTACTCTTATTCTAGCATGTAAACACACAAACACAACATATTAATACATGAACATGATTATACCTTCATGGATGTTCAACTTTTTCACATAAATAGCTTCCTTGTGATGATCCTTTCCTCTTTTATTCTTGCTCTTTGATCATTTAAGGACCTCAGCTCCATGATTTTTAAGCCTTCATCCATGGCTTCCATGGTTTTCCTTAGCTTTTCTCTCTTTCTCTCACTTTCTAGCAACTTCGAAGGAAAGAAGAAATAATGCTGATAAATTTTGCTTGTTACATACATATATACATATATCAACTCTCCAACACTTAACCATCTTGGTTAAGTTAACTCAAGCCTAGTTAGGGACACTTAGGACATTTCACATGCATTTATAATGGCATTATAGACATTTCTTACAAAAGGATACCAAAGTCATTTTTCTCAATTGACAAGGGTATCATGGTCATTATACCAACATAGGACACCATAGTCATTTCCCAATTTCTCAAGGGCACTATGGCCATTTGCCATTTTTCCTAGAATTTAATTCTCAATAAATCCTTAACTTGGTTATTTTTCAACCAATTCAAGTCTTTTTTATCCAAAATTGTTTTATTACACTTGAACTTTATTCCACAATCAAATACACCATACTTGGCTTGTCCCATAACATTTATCACACTTCCAAATACTAATTTCATTAATTAATAATCATTATTCATAGTAATTAACAATTTACATTTTATTAACCTCATAATTTCTCTACGAACCATCTCGGTTCCACATTCCATAAACTTCATTTTTCGACATTTCAACTAGTCATCATACTTACTTTTTCCATAATCCGCTTTCTCGAGAAGCGAACCTCGACCGGATTTCCAAAAATTCATCGTCATTTATCCTTTTTAAACTTATATAATCATATTTACGACTTTAACGTCCATTCATTTATTTACATAACATAAATATGCCAAATTTGTATCATTCTTGCATCCAACCTGCTTTCTACTCATTCTCGGGAGTATTATATTCCGTACTTACACAACGTATACCTAATTATCTTATTTCAATCCATAATATCAATTTCTTAACAACTTCAATATTCTAAAATCATTATCCATATTATTCCTTTAATCTTTAATATACCGATAAGGTACAACTGTGTCTTCTTTTTTACACATATTGACTTACCTTGCCATTCTTATATCCTCGCCTCTTCAGGCCTATTTATTTAGCTTACTATTAACTTTCATAACCAAATCTCAATTCAATTATACATCATCATTTCCATTTCTTCTAAACATTAGCTTATCTTTCTATATTTGATCACATATATATTTACACATAATCAATTTATTACCTACTTACACATAACATCGTCTCTTACCATAATTCCTTTCAAATTGCATGGCATTACCATCGATTCATTCGTCCTTAATCCATTGTACTACCATTAAATCCTCAAAATTCCTTTTCATTATAATTCCTTTATAATTTATACATATCTCAACTCTCTCATGCACTTTAAATAGCTAGCTGATCCTTATACGTTTTATAGACTCTTATTCATATCCAGAGTCCTACCTTACCAATTCAACCACACAGGTCATTTATATCACATTGATCATATAATACATCATTCCTTAATACCTTGATCATTCAGCGCTAGGTTTTAACTGCTAACATTTATTTAATTAACCAAAATCCTTATTTAGAAATCCTGTAAAAATTCGGGATGTCACAAATATCCACCTGTTAATTGGATTCAATAATTACCTGTGATGTTAATGTTCCGAATATGCAATTAATTATGGTCCTTTCGCTATATATCAATGTTATAATTCTCTGAATACGGATTTTGTTGCTGATGCATGATGCATCTGATTGGGAACGTTATTTAAAACTTGTGATACATGTGAAGATACTACGTAGGGGGCTCTCCTGACTCGTATAGATCTAAGTTACTTCGACGAATCACATTGATTCTCTTGATTTTTTGATTGTTTGGTGGCAGAGGTTATAAATTGCAGTTAGATTGTAAAGGTTACTGTTTTTATCTATTTATCCTTCAGAAAATAGATTTGTGGAGAAAAGTAGCTCGTTCGGTTTTTAATATAGTAGAGAACAAGAATTGTTATTTTTACAAGAAAAAATTAATATTTTTACAATATTTTACTCACAGTTTCATTTTACTAATCACGTGATTGGAGCCTTGTGGAACTGTATAATTATGCCCTAACACAATTGAGGCTTGAAAAACAAAGAGCATTTGAACAATTCATTAAATAAACTCAAAAAAGTCCAAGCATAAAAAAAGAAGCACTAAAACTAGATATGAAAAGGTAGGTTTTTTAGAGCTCTCTTGTCAATGCCATGAGCTTCAGAAATGTCTTTAAAGAATAGAAATAATTTTGTCTAATCTTTTATTTAGAATCAAAATTTAAAATTAGAATATGTAACTGAATAAATATGTTCAAGTGTGTTGAATAAGTCACATGAGGTGACCAAAATTGCACATATTTTAGGTAATGAATTAAAGTGTTCCTTAATTTTTGGTGATGCAGTTAAAAAGAAACTGTGCTAGATTAGATGATGTCTCCACTTTGAAAGGATACAAAGAAATAGAAACTTAAAAATTGGAATTCTGAGTTTGGGATTATGTTTTTGTAAACAAAATTGTCTTCATTATTTTTTTATATTTTGTGCCGACACTTTCTACATTTCTAAATTTAAGTATGGTTCATCAGCTCCATTTGTAGGGTTTCATCATCTCCATCTTCTCCAGATAAAATATTCATTTCTCTCTCTTCTAAGCAAAAATAATAAAGATAAATTTTCACATGAACATCAGCATTTCAGTCGTATAAACACATATAAAAAGTTTTATAGAATAATCTGAGTTATCTTGATATTTGGGAGACAATATTTAAAGACATACAACCATAGGTCTCAGCAACTGTACATACGCACAATCTTTTTCTCCTTTGAATTGAGGAACGTTCTAAAAAGAAGAAACCATATTTTGAAGGCAGCTATGAACATAATAAAGTTCCAGAGATCCTGTAGAAAGAAATGGAAACAATTTAAGGAAAAGAAAACCAGAACTTCTATCTGAACATCTTCAAGAACTACAAAATGAATCCAATTTTGATGAGCTAACACCCTCCGTACCAAATTATAAATACATTTTTAATTTCCGTCCGTTCCAATGTTAGAGATATATTTTTATTTTTAGACTATATAATCACATGAAGATTTTGAGAAGCCATTACTTTTATTTTTAATTGATTGGGTACTATCATACTAATATTATTATATTTTCAACTAATGTTAGGGATATGTTTGAATTTTTTTTTCTTCTTAAAAATCATCGTTTTACAAATATATCTCTAATTTTAAAAAAGATAAAGTATGTCATATTCTCGTTGCATGAAACCCAATAAGCATTATTAATTTATCAGTATTGAGAAATAATTTATTTATTGTATAGATGTAAATAATTACAACGTTTACTCACTGTAGAATAACTAAGTTTTATTGATAACCACGAATTGTATTTTTGATACGTACATATTTACATATGAATGTATGATTCTATAAGAATTTGATATTTTTATTGCAATATTTTTAAATTTGAAAAATTAATAGGTGGATAGGTCATTGATTCAATCAAACTGTTATTAAATCAATGATATCATAATTTTGTATTAGATATATTAATAAATATGATGATGATTACACTAACAATTTCTATTTCACAAAATCTTTTGTATCTCAATAATTTTTTTATTTCAACTACACGGAGAATTAAAAAAAATTACAAAAATAACTTTAAGATATTAGAACAAATTAAAATTCATTTTTCTTCTTCCAAAACAGATGTGGGCTGATAATTTTAGTTTATATCACATTTAAAATTGGTTTGAAACCCATCATTTCTATTCCTCGTCTTCCTCTTGAGTGTTGATTGTGTTCGAAGGGGCATAATAGTCCTTTTGTTTAGTTTCATTCTACAAAATAAATTATCCTTCTCCCGTACAGATTCACAAGCCTTCATGTATAATACCCCTTATATTTTAACTATTTAACAAAGAGTATCCAGCAATAACCTATCGTTTAATTTAATTAATTAGGTAATTGTGCCATTAAAAATATGAAGACTTGTCTTGTTCGTTTGTTATTATAAGTTTATTTTATTATTGACTTTACTCAATGTACTTATCTTTTTATTTTGGGGCATAATGATTTAATTAACATAATGTTTTATTTTAAATATTATTAAATGTTTAAATACATTTATTAAATATTAGTCAATTAATTAGTTGGGTAATATATTGATTTTTTCTGTTTTGTGATCAAATAATTAAATTTTGAATTACATTTGTCGAGAAATCCTTGGGTGCATTATTTTGCATAAATAAGGACATTTAGGTAAAGATGAATATTGTGAAAATTGTTAAAATAGTATAATGGAGGTTGTTTGGAATGCATCAAATACATAAAAGTAATATGATCAGCTCAACCATTCATTATTGTCATTGGATTGAATAAGATGCAATTAAAAAAAGGATGAAGATTCACTTACCAGCAACTCTGTTTGGGATGACCCATTTGGATACTTTCAATCTACTGGGCTAAAAAAGTACTATTTTGTCTCTCCAAACACTGCTTTACCCCATAAACCTATAATTAATTAATTAAAACACCACAAATTCAATAAGCTAACAAATAAAATTAAGCATTATTTACATAACAATTAAAAAAAGAATGAAGATTGACTTACCATCAGTCATCATGAATTACGTTAGGAATATGGGCTATCTTGTACCATTCTGGGCCACTTTCTTTATCACATCTCTCTGAGAGAAGTTTACAACCCCAAATCCTCAGACGTTTCAAGTCTCTGAGGCTCTTCATTGCTTCCAATGTGAGCATCCTAACCAAATTTCGGCATTCGCGAAGCGTCAGGATTCGAAGAGAGGAGAGATTTCCTAGCCAATCAGGGAGAGCCTCCAACCCATCAAATTGTTCCAACCATAATCGATTTAATGAGGAGAGGTGTTGTAGTTGCTCAGGTAGCGACTTGAGCTTTGGCCATCCGATCAGATCTAGATAATTTAGGGAGGAAACAAAGGAGAAACCACAGATGGGCCACGGAAAATGATCAAGGTCCTTAACGAAGGGACCTATGCTCAATTTCTCAAGTCTGATTAAACTCGTGGAAACCGGAGCAGAAGATGGATTAGGACAACTAGAAACCTGTTGATTCTCAATTACAAGAAAATAAGGCAAGGCTTCCCACCATCCAAGGTTCAACTCTCTTAGAGATTTGTTGTTTCCCAAAAACTCGTTAACTATATACGAGTTGAACTCTAAGGAGCCTCCTTTGATATACACCAGTGATAGAGAGGTGAGACAGTTCAATTTGGTGCATATCTTTTCTAGTGCGACGCTGTTGATTCCGCAAATGGTTAATCTCTTTAGGGATGGAAAATGACTTGGAAGAATCATCAAATTAGCACTGCGCCGCCAAATATGTAACTCTTCAAGGCATGGAAACAACTGCGTCGAAGGCAAAGAATCATGCTCTGTGACTGCTTCCATCCATTCCTCTAACTTTGGCATTCCTTCTAGTCTGAGTTTTCTCAATGATGGAAACATTATTGAAATTGTTTTTGCATCACCACGGCCACCGTAAAATTCTTCCCCAATACGCTTTACATTACGCATATTTTTTACCAAAATGACCTTGAGATTAGGTAGGTGCCCAAGTGGTGGAATTCTTTCACATCTGTTGCAGTTTCCCAGCTGGATATCCACCAAGTTTTGAAGTACTACAGATGAACGACTTTCGGTAATCATCCAGGATGAAAACTTCTTGCCTTTGAAGTTTTGAATGTTCAACCTTCTCAAGTATGTGGGAGGTTCAAGACCTTCCAAGGCATCCTCGTCATTGTACTCTTCATCTTCCAACCGATTATCACGATCCACATCTTTCCAGTGAAACTCCAAACATTGAATTTTTGATTTTTTCGATAAATTTGCCTTGCTGGCATCTCCCATTTTTGTCACTTCTTCAAGGCCATATATAGTGAAATCACCTTTAAGATTGTTCAAACCTCCCAGATTCTCGAGACGTAATTCCTTATCTCCACCAACCACAAAGAATGTCAATGTTTGTAGACAAGTCAACCGTTCTATCCCAATGAACGTATGATCCATATTTGGTGTCCCGTAAGGAGACGAAATCATATGTCTCATGTTAATTAAATTCCCTAACTTTTTGGGGAGCTTTCTTAGAGATGAACATCTTAAGGTCTGCAAGTTGTACAACTTCGTGATCGAATCTGGCAATTTTTTGATGGAGGTGGATTCGATGTCAAGATATCTCACATATTTCAATTGCCCTACTGAGCTTGGTAACTCTTTAATATCATAATTGGCAAGAACCAAGACAGTTACGTGTGTGAGGTTAGGTATCATGTTGCCAAGGATACCACCAGTTAAATGTAGTGTTTGTACCCTCTCGAATCTTCCTTTTGATATTTTTGGTTCTATATCCTTGGCCACATTTAACCATACATGTACTGCATCAGAAACATGGTTCACCTCACTGGCCTTCAAAGTTTTGCAATAATTTCTGGATGCGTCTAGTGCAAGATCATGAACAAGATCGTGCATCTTACAACCAGTGATATTGTCATATACATCTTTTTTTACATCTTGTAGCAAATAATTCCCCAACAAAGTGCTAAAATACTCATTGCCTATATCCTCCATCGCCAAATCACTCCCAGAGGGAGGCAAAAGCAGCCCTAAGGCCATCCAAATTTGGATTAACTTATCCTTCTTAATGTCAAAATCTTTAGGAAAAGTAACACAATATACAAAACAGTGTTTCAAAGACGAGGAAGGCAAATTATTGTATGTTAGCTTTAAGGAAGGCAAGACATCGCGTAAGACCCATGTTTCACTATTTTGGATCGACAACCAATCTTGTTCAGACTTTTTTGAGTACAATAAACCCCCTAGTGCCTTTATCGCTAATGGTAAGCCGTCACACCTTTCCACCATCCTTCTACCCATGGCCTCCAAATTATCAGTCTCCACTACTCCTTCTTCTCGAAATGTTATTTGCTTAAATAGTTTCCAACTATCATCTTCTGATAGTCCGAGCAACTTATGAGTAAACACTTGATAAGTAGGATAAATCTGCATGGTTGAAACAACTTCATCCATGCGAGTGGTCACCATAATTTTGCTTCCCTTAGCACCGTTGACATCTACTAAACAACTTCTCATGCATTCCCATTTTTCTGAATTTTGGTTCCAGACATCATCAAGGACAAGTAAAAAGGTTTCCCCGTTTATAATTTCTTGAAGCTTTTTTATGGCCGCTTCTAGATTTGAAAATTGTGTAATTTCTTTGGTGAGAGACTGAACCATCTCGTTTAAAACCCTTATGACATCAAAATCATCAGACACGGTAACCCAGATTTTTTTTTGGAAAAAGCTTATCACCTCATCACTTTTGTAAACTAAACGAGCAAGAGTTGTCTTCCCCAGGCCTCCCATTCCCACCACAGCAATGACTGATAAATCATTTTCATTATTTTCACATAACAGTTTAATAACCTTTGATATATCATCATCCCTTCCCACTATCTGCGTCTCATTTATAAAGGGTGGTGTGTGTCGGATTTCATTACGTTGGGCAGTGGCATTTAGATGCTCTATTGGCCTAAGTCCGATCTCTTCTGCCTTCTTGTAAATTTTGTCTAAGGAGATATTAATATTCTTGATCTTATGAGACATCTTGAAACGATATAAAATGTTGTTTCTGGAGCTAGAAATGAAGTCACGTACCTTTCGACCCTCTACCTTTATTCGAAGAACTTCGTAATTGAGCTCCTCCATTAGAGCATCAGCAACACGGGACACATCTTTGAGCTTCTTCAACCAGACTTGGATGGCCTTCATTGTCACTGGCTTGCTATCAGCATCAGACAACAGCGCGTCAACCAATTCCAATCTTTCACGCAGTTCTTTGAGATTTTCCTCAAGACCCCATGCCTGGATCAACTCTTCAGCTGCGAGCGAAAGAATCTTGCGGAGGAGTCCGCTTGCAAGATCAACCACAAATGCATCAACCATCTTCTTTCCTTAATTTCCCTGCTGCTAGTTGATATCAAGAAATGGGTTTGGTGAAAGTTTGTTCTTTCCTTGCTTCAGTTTAACAAAGAGGTGAAGACCTTGATTTGATAAATGGATCTGAGAATGAAGATTCGTCCTTGCCACGTGCAAGGCTGCAAATTGACCTTGAAAAAGAATACTTGACTCACCCTTTCACCAAGTCACCCTCCAACCACCATACATGCCTGGGTCCACTTCCAGTTCACCCTTTGAAAATTCAACTGCATGATTAGAGAAAGTATGAAACTGGTAAAAGTAACCATCCTTTGAAATTCAACCGCATGATTATTATATACTACTAGTAGCATAATACAAAGAAGAAAAAATCATTCTTTAGCATAATTATAAAATACAAATACACATAGGCGCTTTAAGTTAGTGATGTGAGTTTTTTTGAAAAATAAAAAAGAAAAGAAAAGAAGAAGACGACAAAGAAGCCATTAGTTGAATGGTTTGGATGAAATTGCCAAAAGCAGCTATTAACTACTATTATAAGAAAAGTGTAAATGATGATGATCGTTATTTGGGTGGTGATAAGAATGAATAGATTTGTTTATAAAAAAAAATTATTGCCCCGTTCCACCGTTTTTGACCAATTTAATATCAAGTCCCCACTTTGAACATTCACATCATTATTAACATGATAAACATAACAAATAAAGAAGGCAATAATGCAAGTTAACTAGGCATCCCACCCAACCATACTTCAAAGTCGCTGACTCTCTATATTTTCGAAGGTTTTTTTTTTTTTTTTTTTATGACTCGATATCGATTTTCTACAATACGTGCCGTTGGCTATTTAGAAGCTTCAATTTTATTTTTTAAAATAATTACGAAAAAAATATATACAGTTAGTACTAAAATAGATATCTCACGGATATATTTAATCAATTTTATGTTTGAATAAATTTGATATTAATATTATCTTACCTCAAATAGTTGAACACAAACATTCTATATAATTTAAATACAATTTAACTTCATATTTTAATTGTAATTTTTTTAAAGTTGTTTTTATTAGATTACTATATAGGTATAATTTAACTGTAATTTAGTTCAATTTAAGTTAACTAATTGTATATTAAGTAAACATGAAGGTACAATAGGTCTTTCTCAAAGTAATATACTATAAAATAATTAATATTTTTTCCGTTTTAAAATTAAAGATGCATTTGTCGGCGATTTTTAAAAATAATTTTATCTAATTTTAAAATAAAAATAATATCTAATTTTAAAATAAAATAATATTTTTTTAATTATTTTAAAATTAAAAATATATTTGTATTTTGAGACATAATATACCCGGGTTATGCTTTGTTATAAAATAGTTGAAACAAGGAATTAAAACCAGCCAGTTGAATGACCCAATGGTCCATATGTCAAATCCTCTATCGGACCATACACGCGGACTCATCCCATATACTTATAAGGACACCTTAAAACAACCAATCACAGAGCCCATGTCTTTCTCACTCCAGCATTTTTTTCCTTTTTTATTAGGGAGATTTATATTTACCGATACATTTTTTTAAAATATTACAACAAAAGTGCATACATAAAATATTTACAAAATTAGTGCATCTTTAATATTTAATTTATAAATTAGTGCATTTTTATTCTTTTAATTTGGTTAGGTGATTTAATGGATAGTTGGTTTCAAATTTCAAAATTCAAAAATCAAATTAGATGATTTTTATTCTTTTCTCTGTCCTCCATTTTATCTCCTTCATCTTCTCTCTCCTCCATAGTTAGTGGCGTGGAAGTGGAAGTGTTTGCTCACTTTCTCTCTCCTCCATTTCTTCTTCTTCCTCCTCTCCTCGTCATCTTCTTCTTCATCTGCAATAAATTTTAACTTCTTTTTTTGGGTTTTCTTCCCACGTCTCTGTCAACTCTGATTCGTTTATTTCACACATGCAAATAAGAGAGAGGGAGAGAGATGGGTTTGAATTGCATATTCTCCACGTCCACACCTCCTCCTTGCCGGAAATTCTGAGCCGTATTTTCTTAATGTGTAGTAACTAATTTTTTCGTTCAGTAAATTTAGGTAACCAAACAATAGAATAGAGGTAACCAAACACTAGTATGGAGGTAACCAATTCCTGAATATGTAGTAACTAATTTTTTCATTTGGTAAATCTAGGTAATCGGCCAAATACTAGTCTTCTTCCTCCTTTTATTTTGTCTTTGTTAATGTGAATTTCATAATGCAGTTGGTAACCAAACCTTCGTATCAAGGTAACCAAGCTTTCATACCAAGGTAACCAAAACACAATCAGCAGGTTTCCAAAATGGCGCTCTGTTTTTAAAACACAATCTGCAGGTTTCTGGAGATAACCAAACACTAGTATGGAGGTAACTAATTCCTAAATGACAGTAACTAATTTTTTCGTGCAGTAAATCTAAGTAACAAAACACTAGTCTCTTCTCTCATCCACCACCACCGCCTTCACCTCCATCCTCAGCCTCCAAGTATAATGAGATTTCAAGATCAAGATCTAGATTCAGATTATGGTTTGCTTACACCCGATCGAAATCGGATATGATAGCCGATTGGGCTTGTGATGGCGGTGATGGTGGTTGTTGCGATGGGGTTTCGGCCATTGATGAGAACCCCACATGAAGTGGTTTAGAATTTGAAGAGAGAGAAAGAAAGGAGAAATAATCAGAGAAAGTGGAGGCAAAGTAGGGGAGAGAAATGGAGACAATATGTTTTGTAATTATTTTGTCCATATTGCACTTATTTTGTAATTATTTTATTTGTGCACTATTCTTATAATTGTTTACTAATTGTTGTATATTTATGTAAAGAGCCCTTTTTATTACCCTCTCACGCCTCCAATCTCCATTGATATTTTTTTAAAGGTAAAATTGAAAGTAAAAAGCTGTCTATAAAACTCTGAGCACTGTAACAGTTGAGAAACGCGAACAATTGAGCATTCTAATAGAATAATCACTTGAGTTGAGTGAAAAATTCAGTCCTAAATTTGCCGTCACAAGTGAGATCGAAATATTCATAAAGTATAGATATATATATATATATATATATATATATATATATATATATATATATATATATTTCTAGCTAAATATAAAATATAGTTTTCCTCTCGTGATTATGTTAGTGCTAGTAGGATACAATCCATCTCATGTGTTTTTCACTTATTTTTAAAAATTTATCCAGTCTTTTAATTTTAATTTTCCTGATACACATCTAACGATAATACTATAATATAATTATTTGACTAATTATTTTTAGATGAATTTTTTGTAAGAATTTATTTATAACAATTGATTTTATCTGTAGACATAAATAGGAGAAGAAAATTTAAAATATATAAAACGTATAATATTTTGTATCTTATTTAAAATTTATAATAAACGCAACAGAATTAAATGAAAAAAAAAGAAGATAAAGACGAAGATGAAGACGAGAAAATTAGTTCAATATTATGAATGAAATTGCCAAAAACAGCTATTAGTTATTATTATAAAAAAAGTGCAAATAGTGATCGATCATTACTTGGAGTTGATATTACCCGGACAATTCTATTTCTTTAGATAAATATGTTTTTGTTATCAAGTTCCCATATTGAGCATTCACACCATTACTGTCATAAAAAACACTACATATAAAGACAAACCCATCGATACAATAATGCAAGTTTAGGCATCCCACCTAACCACGGAGCAAGTTGGTTTCCATCCTTTTTCTCTCGCTGGTTTGTTTTCTTTTACATTGCTCATGCCTACACAAATAAAATAGGTATTGGGTTAGTTTTCAAATATATATATATATATATATATATATTCTATTAACAAGTTATAGTCCTTCCGTTCCAAAATATTGAATTAATATTAACTTTTTAAAATTGATATGAAATTCATTTAATTTACACAAAACAACTATAAAAATTATAAACTACTACCAAATACAAGATTTATTATATTAAAAAATTAAATGAATCACCTTAAATTTGAATTTAAAAATATATTATATTGACTATGAAAAATCAAATTTTATCTTATATTCAGAGGAATATAAATTAAAAGAAAAAAATCTTTTTTGTGTATATCTTTTGTGCACAATCTCGCAATATACTTCGGCATAATCACTACTCATTTAAAATCTCTTATTTCATATTTTGGTATGAAAAAAATATATATAAATAGCCTTTGTGAAATTCTGTGAGTTGCGAGTGCTTAAAAAAAAAAAAGAAATATGCAATTCCTGATCTTTGTTTTTTATTATTTAAAAAATAACGAAAGAACGGATTTAAAATGCAAATTTGAATGCCTTTTTCTCTAATTTAATTAGACATTAAAATATTTTGTTTTAAAATGTTTTCATAAGAATTTGTTTGCTTTTAAAAACATTAAAAGGATAATAGTTTTTGTTTCTTCTCTTTCTTTACCAATCCATAAATGCACATCTTCGGCGTTCAATATTAAAACCAGATTACGATCCCTTTATTACCTCTATCGTCCAATTTCTCTTAATACACATTTAATAAAATAAAAATTACTCCAACACTTTTAGCAACACAATTGTTACGAATTTTTTTATTTGTGTCAATAATTAATTTACATGAATTTTATTTTCTCTTTAAATGTAATTTTATTGTCACTAAATGTGTATTGGGTGAAATTAAAGGATACAAGCATAATAATCGTGCAAGGCTCAGGTAAGTGTTTAAAGTAGTAAATTTATTTGCTAGCAACTGAATATGAATATACGTATATTTATATATAATAATGATTTGGATTTATTGGGAGTACCAAACACTGTAGAGTACATTCCACTATTCTTAACTGACAAATGATAAAATTAGATAATAAATAGAGTTTTTATATCACAAAACAAAGAGTTGTACTTGTCTCCTGATTGACTCAATGTGTGTGTAAAAAGTCTGAAATAGTAAAATGTGAATCACTTACAGCGCTGAGCAATAAGGAACACTAAGTGTTTTGCGTAGAGTAACAGTGTAATTATCCGGTGACACAATCTTGACAATAAGAGTGACAAACTCAATTGCCAAAATAGTCTTAATAATACAATTCGCATCCACATACTTCTTCTGTTGCTCCTCAGATTCATACTATGCGTGTATGTATATATTTATATACAGGTTGATTGAGAAAAAAAGAGATTTTTAGGAGATTTTTTTTGGGAATGAGCAATTCTTCGATTTTACAATCGAAATTGGAGAAGAACTCTTCTTATCTAAACGCCAATTGCAAAAATTTATTGGAAGTTCCTTTTGAGCTAGATCGCCCTTCGATTTTAGAATCCAAATTGGAGAACTACTTTTCGTATCAAAAAGTCAATTGCGAAAATTTCTATTGAGTTAGACCGAATTAACTCGATTAATTAGTGTGAGTCAACTCCGTTGACACAGATCATTTTTTTGTGAATTAATATGTTAGTATTGATGTGTAACTGAGAGAATTCTAAACCAATAAAACCAAAAACTAATAGGTCAAAGTAATCAAAGTAAGTTGACTCGAAATCAACTATATAATTAAAAACACATACTTGGTTTTGTTTCACCATTATTTGGTTTCACAAAAAAAAAAAAAAAAAAAAAAAAAAATCCAACTTTTCTATTCATATTAACATAAATACTATCCAAATTTGCATCAATTAATAATACTTTCCAATTTAAAAAAATATTTCTATCTCGATTAGGAATAGAAAAAAAGGAAAAAAATAATTCCTATTCAGATTAGTATAAATAATATTCAAATTTATAATAACTAAAAGTATACTATCCAAATTTGTAAATTATTCAAAAGAAATCTAACCAATCTTTAATAGAAAAAAGTAACTTCTAAAAACTAATGAATAATGATACACCCCATCCCTCATCAGATCAAGAATAGGGTAAAAAGAAACAAAAAACAGAGCATTTCAATCAGAAAAGGCCATACCGGAAATAGAGCCCATGTAAAACATGCAGACCCAAAATAAATATAGGAAACAAAAGAGAACATAAAGAACAAAACCCAGAAAATTAAAGGTTCAGGAACAAATTCAAGGTAGCAAGATAAAGTAAATTTTTGTAAAGCATAAACCATCTAATAGGAAGAATCCTACAATGAGCTGGGGACGGTCAATTTTTGTAAATGAACTAAAAGTGGGTTGTTAGGGCAGGAATAATTGGGCCTGATTCGGGTGTTTTTGATGAGGCCCACTGCAATAAAATTTGGTTGTTTAATGTTCTAGACAAGTCAAAGTCCAAGTTGACTTGTGGCTCTTTGTCTTGTTTGGTTTTCAACTTTTATGGACTAAGAATTTTATCCAATTATGAGAATTTCAGTTGTATGAAAACTCTGATAAGAACTTTTATTCTCAATTGGTCTCAGGCGAGTTATAACAAAGTGAGGTGATCAATTATAAATACGGACATGCATGTTAAGGTAAAGGTACACACAATTTATTACTCTCATGAACTAGAGCAATTTAATACGTCAATTGTTGACACTTTTTGGCATGTACTGATTTTCACACTGGAGTTATTCCCTAACAGCTCAAGTCGCAAGCTTTCGGTGTGAGCATTTTTTGTTCCCTGTGTAAGGTTTAGCTTCTTGTTTTGATGATTTGGCAAGTAATCAAATCTCGGCGTTAACATTGACGCTAGAAGAAGGTTCTTTGTTCTAGTGAAGTTTTTTAATCATTGCTTTTACTTAAATTATTGTTATGGCAAATAAGAGAAAGGTCATTGTGCTTGATTAGGAAAGATCCTCGGTCATACCATCGACTCAACAAGCCAGGAAAGTGGTGAAAGATAGACTCGATCCTAATGATTCGAAATCCAAACCAATGAAAGAGTAATCACCAATCCGACGCCAATTGTTCTCCTCACCAAGTTTGCATATCCCAGATCTGTATAAACGCAGGACGGACCATCAATCATGTACCCATACTCCGGAGGATCGAGATCGTGAAACTAGTAGGCGTGATGAGCAGGAATTGATTAGGCAAAGAACAATCAAATAGGCAAAAAAATACGCTTGAGGCCTTGCGACTTCAGCAAGAAATGTGGGATGCTCAATTGGTAGAGTTGGAGGGTTAAAGCAAGGTTTTGCCTACTATACAAGAAGGGGATCGGGAGGAAATACCTTAGATCTAACCCCAAACAAACCGTTCAGTAGGTTCTCCTGAGCGTCTTTTACGTCGAAAGGCTTCTTCAAGAGATCTGGAGGTGATACATGAACGTCCCGAACTTTACCAATGGGTTGATTCTCCGAACTACATTTGAGATAGATGAGATAAAATTTCTTCGAAGGATATCCTCGACCTTATAATGCAAAAATTTGTAGAATTGGAGCAAAAGATTGCGGCTGCTCAAACAAATCAATTGCTATTGCACATGGAATCGCCATATACACTGGACATTGATCTGGTTCAGGCTGATCCGAAGAAGATCGAAGATGCCACTCTTAGAGACCTATGATGGTAGGATGATTAAGCAAACTATAATTATTGTGATAAAATGTCTAGTTATAGTCCATTAATTGTTATTTTGTTTGCAGGTTATTAGTATTTCAAGATTTATTCTATAAAGTATGATGGGTGAATCAAACACTAAACCATATATTGTATGTCATTTATAATTAAGGTAGTAGTTTTATTAATTATATAATTGAAGAAAAAATATAACAAACAATAGTTGTAAACATTCACTATGATACATACATATGCATATCTACAAACACAGAGAGACAGACCAAGTTGTGCTCTTTGATGACAAGTACAAGAAATAACTTTGAGATACAACACTAATATGACTCGTATGTGCAAATGTCGATCAACCTAATTAGAATATGCCTTCCTTTTAAAAATATTTCAAAAGCAATAGTATCGTTGATTGGTAGCCTATTGGGTACATAGAAATAATGTCATAAAATGAACCAAACGGTTCGAGCTTGATTCGTACTCGCTCGACTAAAAGTTCAATTCAAGCTCGATTCGAAATATAAACGATTCAAATATGAGTCAAGTTTAAAATTCGATAAATTACTCAAACCTCTTCAAATTATAATTTTTTTTTATTGATACTCGGATCATATTTTTTCGAAAAGTACAAACTGTTCGACCTCAATTCGAGATCGTGCCCGACTCGATAGCTAATCAAGTCTCAATCATACTCGATAAATTTTATGAACCACATATGAGCAGCTCACTATTCGACTTGACTCGACTCGATTCGTTTATACCCTTACACAAAAATGACCTTTTAAAGTGCAGCTAGAGATATTTTAATCAGATTTTGAAGATTTATTTATGGACAACAATTTTTTTATACGAGATTACAAGTTCTAATAAAGGGTAAAAGACTTTTATGCCCTTCAAGTTGCAATAATTATCCAACTTTATCTCAAAAGGTTTTGTTATATCAATGTGTATCTTAGAATTTCAATAAAATAAAATTTAAAAGTCAAATTAATGTGCAACAATTTTTTTATCTTCATTTTCCTAACAAAATAAGTCGGGTGCAATTCACATGGGGCAATCTAATGAGTCAAATAATCTTTCCTTAAAAAATTACATACAATTATAGTATATGTAAATATTAAACCAAAAATTGAAGCAATTTAATTAAGCATTTTGAGTAAGACATAAGAACAAAAACTAAAGTACCAATCCTCTCTACTCATAAATGGTGCTTGTGAAGATAAAGTAAAAAGGAAGCAAAACAATAATTAAAACAAAAAATAAACCATTTAAAAATATGTTTTGCTCAAATGATAGCATTTTATGATAATGGTGGAAATATAGTATAATGGAGTACTTCTTTAAGACTTTAGTGAATATTTATAATAAATGGACATTTTTCTCAATAATTCAGAAAAACTTCTTTAACATCAATAAAATCAAGTTCTAAACAACTGACTACGTAATAATGTCTTAACTTAGAAAATGATATAATAATATCAGAAAATTTTAAAATAATTCATTGTATTTAAGAAATGAGCAAAAAAATAAAATAATTAATTCTCCTTTTGGGCATCATCCATGCAAGGTTCAGTATACCAACTGTATTTTACATGCTCTACATATAGCCAGACATCCATTTGGGCTTTTTCACCATCCGTTTGGGCCTTCGCTCATCTTTATTGAGCTCTAGATCACCAACTGTAGGCCTTACAATATCAATAGTAATCCCCACAAAATTTGCAACACAGTCTAGATTAGAAGAATTTTCACCACCACCTTCTGGTTCTGAGCTTGGCTCCTTACTCTTCTTCTTATTAACATCTTGTGACCCTTAGCCATCTTTGACCTCTTTTTGTTTAATTCCCTCCTCATCCGAAATAATTTTACGTATCTTTTCCGACCATTCCACCAATCTTAGTGGTGTCAATTTCTTAAACGTTGTAATTTTGTCCCTCACCATTTTGAAGTATGAAGAGCATATATATATATATATATATATATATATATATATATATATATATATATATATATATATATATATATAGAGAGAGAGAGAGAGAGAGAGAGAGAGAGAGTAAAGTTCAAAAGCATACCTCCTTAAAGGACATTGTAATATCCCAGATATTTTCAATATTTTAAATAATATCTTAATTGATTTTATTAAAGGTTAAGGTTTAAAACCTAGAATTTGAGAAGTAAGATGTGTAGAAAATGGGTAAACATATTTTTTTAACATAAGGTATTTGTTAGAAATTAAATGTGGAATTATTATAATGATGCATATAGAGAATTTATTAAGGAAATAAATTCAATTGAGAAGTGAAGACAGTTATAAGGATATATATACATAGTTATATATTCCTAGAGTTGTGCTTGTTAGCCAAATACGAAGAGGAGAAAATATAATACTCAATTAAACTAATAAATTAATTAGTTTAGATATGAAGTCATGAAATATAATTAATTAGATTAATTATATTAGTTATGAGTTAAAGTGTGGATTAAAAAGGAAAGTCATATAATATAATTAATTGAGTTAATTATATAGGTCAGGAATTAAAGTTGTGAAAAATTTAGGATTATTGTCTAGAATGACAATATTAAGAAGTTGATTAATTAAATAATTAACTTAATTATTAAGTTGTGGTATAGAACCCAATATTGATTTAATTGACTAGCTCAATGAAATGGTGTAGCAAGCCCAATGGAAATATAGAGAAGCCCAATGGTGGGATTTAATTTCCAAGCCCAATGATCTAATTAAATTGTGTCAAACCCTAGCTCAATGAATTAATTACGGTAGCCCAACTTAGAGTTTAATTGTTGGGAACCCTAAAGGAATTAATCTAGTAGATTAAAATTAAGGAAATTAACGTGTGAATTGGATTATATAATTTGTCCGAGGAAGTTATTGAATTAAGTTTAATAAAGGAAGTTCGATTAATGGATTTATTAAATTAACGGACTAACCTAAGATTTATTTTGGAGAAACCCGAATTAAATATTCAATTAGTATTGAATATGGCAAGTCCAATTGGATTACGTAAATTAAATTAAATTTGATTATTAAATTGTCCCTTAATTATTTAAACAAGTCAATTAATTAAATTAAGTGATGGACTTGTGCAAATGTTATGTGATTGGGTATTTTATTAATCTAGCCCAATATTTTAATTAATTGGGAGCCTAGTAAAACAATTTAGTAGCCCAACATTTTTAATGGATCAAATGAGTATAGTTGGCCCAAAAGAAATAAAATAGAAGCCCAAACTATGACCCAATTTGAGAGAGCTTCTAGAAGGTTTGTATATTGAAAAATAGAGGGAATTAGTAAGTAACCACGGGTTACATGATTGTAGATAGTTAACTCCACTTGAGTTAGATGTTGGGAAATGTGTTGATCATTGAATGATTAAATTTGATGATTAGAAATAATGTACAAGGACTGTATTAGATAAGATCAAAGCTGTTAGGTTGATCTATTATTAATTGTATAAAAGTCTTGTGTGTTGTACTAAGACTTAGATAGATCAAAACTGTTAGGTTGATCTGTTGATGTAATAAAATCGTAGAAAGAACTCTACGATGTGTCAAGGAAACTCTACGATTCGAACAGACTCTACGATTAAGGCAACCAATCATAAAATGGACTCTACGACTGTGATTCCGAAGACTCTACGATCAAGACAACCAATCGTAGAATGGACTCTACGATTGTGGTCCAGAAGACTCTACGACCAACCAGACTGTTCTTTCTGAAAGACCTTAAATTGGACTCTACGATCAACATTCTAACAGTTGAGTAAACTCTACGATGATCAGTAAGAGATGATCCTTTACAGATCAATAACGTAAGCAAGGGTATTCGTAGAATTGATTATATAAGATCGTTGAGCAAAAAGGCAAGAGACATCACGATTCTCAGATGAGGAGCCATTCTATTCAAGTATTTTAATCTTCATCAAAGTAACCAAAAAGGAAGCCTCTGCAAATCGATCAAGTCAGAAAAGTCAGGAGTTTGACCCAAGCACACTATGGAAACAGAAAGAAGACTTTCAAGGCAGAAAAGTCAGAAGACTGTGTCCTATCAGACCTATAGTTTGGGAAGACCAAACGACTCTATAAAAGTTAGTGGGAACCTACGTCTGACATTTCTGTCACAGAAAAAAAAGGAAAACAACCTTGCATGGACTAACAGGTCAGATCAAATAAATATCTCATCAGAGATTTAATGAGCTTTATTAATACAATATTCAGCAGCTCTCCTCTGTGAGGTAACGGGAAGAAATACACGTTCAAACAGATGATCCAACGGGAAGAAATCTGAAGCCCTTACTTCTTAAATACAAAGATCAGCAGAAGAAAAGAAGCAGCACTGCACAAAAAGAAAAACGCAAGAAGTGAAAAAGATTGAACTGATAAGAAAGCCTGCATTGCTACTAAGCCTTTAAAACATTCGAGCTGATAAGCAACTTAGTAGCACATCCAAATATACATCAATCCAGAAGAGTTCTCTGTGAACTGGTATCAGCAAGTCTGTTAGACTTGGAGAGTTCTTTGTGAACTAGTGTAAGCAAGTCTGTTAGACTTGTAAAGTTCTTTGTGAACTAAAATTCCAAGACTGTGGGTCTTGAAGGAATCTTAGTGATTCAGCTATTGTAAAAGTATCCTTAGTGGATTTGCTGCTGAAAGAGCAGAACAGTGGAGTAGGAGTATTGTGTGCTCTGAACCACTTAAAACCCAGAGTCTATCTCTTTGTGTCTTTCATTTGCTATATCTGTCATATAATTGTTTGTTGATTTATTAATTTAACATTTCAAGAAAAGATTAACTAAATCATATTCCGTTGTGTTAAACTTCTGTTTAAGAATTAATCAAGTGAGATAATTTCAAAGAGAAGAAATTTTAAAAGAATCTATTCAACCCCCCCTTCTAGATTACTATCGTGTCATTGAGAACTAACAATTGGTATCAGAGCAGGTTCTCACATCTAAAGCCTTACAAGCTTGAGTAGATCAAATGGCACTCAACAAGAATGGATCGAAACACGGTGGAGGTAACCGACCACCTATGTGTAATAAAGAAAAATTTGCTAACTGGAAAGTTCGTATGCAGGCTTACATGGATGCTATAGATGATGAACTGTTCGAAACAGTGTTGAATGGGCCATTCATACCAATGAAGCTTGCACTATCAACTGAAGATCCAAGCAAGCTAGTAGCAAAGAAAAGAGACGAATGGACAGACAATGAAAAGAAGGATGTTCAAAGAGACAAAAGGGCTAAGAACATCTTGTTTCAATCTCTAGATGATGATCTATTTGAGAACGTTGTCAACTGCAAGACAGCTCAAGAAGTATGGCAAACTCTGTTGATCATGCATGAAGGAACAGAAGAAGTCAGAGAAAATAAGCAATCACTGCTTGTTCAACAGTATGAGATGTTCACTCACATCTCTGGTGAAAACATTACAACCAACTACGAGAGATTTAACTTGCTACTAAACTCTCTCAGATCTTATGGAAAAATCTATCCAAACAGAGATCTTATCATTAAATTCATGAGATCTCTGCCAAGCAAATGGGATGCCAAAACCACAGCCATCCGAGAGTCAAAGAACTTGCACGAGATGACTGTACAACAGTTATATGGAAATCTTCTCACCTATGAGCTGGAGCTAAATCAAAGAGCAGAAAATCTATCTGGTGAAAGAAAGAAGGAGAAAAACATTGCTCTTAAAGCCTCAACCTCAACTCATAGAAGCAATCACAAGGATATCTCTGACTCTGACAAAGATGAATCAAATGATGATGAAGGAGCTGCCATGCTAGTCAGACATTTTAAAAGATTCATCAACAGAAATAGATCTCAGAAGTTTAGAAGCAACAGCAGCAAAGAACAAACAAATGACCTTTGCTACAATTGCAAGAAGCCAGGTCATTTCATTGCTAAATGTCCAAAACCATTGAGAGAAGAGGTGAAGAGGGACAAATCAAAAGCAAATCCAAAAAGAGAATTCAAAAGCTTCCACAAACAAAAGAAGAAGGACAAAAGCTTCATAGCTGAAGGCTCATGGAGTGACTCAGAAGAAGAACTAAGCTCTGAGTCAAGTGATGATGAAGAGCCACAGAAGGCCAATCTGTGCTTAATGGCAAATGAAGAAGGAAGCAGCAAAAAGGAATTCATCATAGATGAGGTATTTGATTTCTATTCTCCTGATTTAAGCATTGATGATCTTAGAGAAGGCATGCATGACTTAATGACAGAATTGCACAAATATATAAAATTGTTTAGAAGGTTATCTAAAGATTACTCTCATCTAAAAGAGGATAAAGAAAAAATAAGCATGGAATTAGAAGCCTCAGTTCAAACTGCAAAACTTTACTCTAATCTTGAAACTGAGAATAAAAGACTAAAAGAGATAAATGAGTTGAGCACATATAAAGAATCCTCACTAGTCTCCAAGATTCAGGAACTAGAAAATACTATTTCTATGTGGAACAAGTCTAGTTTGTCTATGGACACCCTGATCTCAAGTCAAAGAGATGTGACTGATAGATCAGGATTGGGATTTGAGAATTTATTCTCAGAACCTAATAAGGAGAAGTCAAAGGAAATAAATGAAGGCAAATCCTTTAATTTTAATAAAGGAATTGTGTTCATCAAATCCTCAGATTCTACCACCCATCCACATTCTGCTAAACCTACAATCAGTTTTAACAAAACTCACACAGGTCTTGGATTCAGAAAATTGAAAAATAAGTCAAGCAAAACTCACTCTACGAATCATGAGAATCGTAGAGTTGTATGGAAGCAGAATGTAGATCAGCAAAAGACTATGAGAAGTCATAATCCATACAAGTCCTGGACGAACAAAAAGTCACAAATACACACATATCATTATCAATATCATATTAATCATAGGCACCCTCATAAAAATGATAAATATTTGTTAAGATATCATAGAAGGCAAGGATCTAAAATCAAACAGATTTGGGTCCCAAAAGGTACTAACAAAGCAGGACCCAAACAGATATGGGTACCAAAATGAAGATTGATTTGTTATGCAGGTAAAGAGATCCATCTGGTATCTTGACAGTGGATGCTCACGACACATGACAGGAGATAAGGCTCTTCTATCAGAGTTTAAAGAAAAAGATGGACCTACTGTTATTTTTGGAGACAACAACTCAGGGAAAACCAGGGGTTATGGCTCAACTGGAAATGGTGCAATATCTTTCAGTAAAGTAGCATATGTTGAGGGACTAAAGCACAACTTGCTAAGTATAAGTCAGCTCTGTGACAAAGGACATCAAGTCACCTTCCTCAACAACCAATGTCAAGTTAGAGACTTGAAAACTAATTCTCTAAAGCTGGAAGGAGTTCGAGAAGGAAATGTCTATGTGGTCAATCTTGCTAAATTAAGTTCAGAACAAACTGTCTGTTTTCTTGCTAAAGCCTCTGAAGATATGTGCTGGCTCTGGCATAGGAGATTATCACATCTTAACTTCAAGAGCATTTCAAAGCTTGCCTCCAAAGATCTAGTAAAAGGATTGCCAAAGTTAAACTTCATTAAAGAAAAGCCCTGCAAAGCTTGTCAGTTTGGAAAGCAAACAAAGACGTCATTCCAAAGCAAATCAGCAAACTCAAATGATAGAGCACTTCAACTACTTCACATGGATTTATTCGGTCCAGTATCTACGACCAGCCTCGGAGGAAAGAGATACTCTCTAGTCGTAGTTGATGACTACACCAGATATACATGAGTATTCTTTCTAAGCTCTAAAGATGAAACCATTTCACATCTCATCAAACTCTTCAGACTGATCATGAATGAAAAGGGAGAAAAGATAAAGGCCATCAGAAGTGATCATGGACGAGAATTTGATTTCTCAGAAATGGACTTGTTTTGTGAAGAAAATGGAATAAATCACAACTTCTCAGCCCTAAGAACGCCTCAACAAAATGGAGTAGCAGAAAGGAAGAATAGAACTCTTATTGAAGCAGGAAGAACCCTCTTAGCAGCAGCTTCTCTCCCTGAATATTTCTGGGCTGAAGCCATCAGTACTGCATGTTATACTCAAAACAGGTCACTCATACACTCAACATTGAAGAAAACTCCGTACGAATTATGGAAAGGAAGAAAGCCAAATATAAGTTAATTTCATGCCTTTGGTTGCCTGTGTTACATACTCAACAATGGCAAGAAGCATCTAACCAAATTCCAGCCAAAATCAGATGAAGGAATCTTTCTTGGTTATGCAACAGATAGCAGAGCATTTAGAGTGTTCAACAAGGAGTCACTAACTGTTGAAATCTCCATCCACGTCACATTCGATGAATCAGATCCTGAAAAGAAAAGATCACCTTTCAACGAGTCGGCAGACACAAGCTCAACGATCGAAGAACTCAAAATCGTAGAGTCCGACTCTACGGCCATGGAACCAGCGACAGAAACCGTTGAGCTAGGAGAGGAAATCGTAGAGCACACCACATCAGACACTAGAACTCTACGATCAGAACCAGAAGCTGATTTAGAGGAACTCAGACAAGAGGGCACCAGAACAGACGTTCCTAGCAGAATAAAATGGACCAAAGATCACACTCAAGATCTTATTATTGGAGATCCAAACACCGGAATCAAGACTAGAGCTGCAACCTCTAATGAATGCTTTTACCTAAGCTTTCTCTCTCAAGAGGAACCCAAGAAGATTGAAGAGGCCTTAGAAGATTCAAGTTGGATAGAGGCCATGCAAGATGAGCTAAATCAATTTGAAAGAAGCAAGGTCTGGAGATTAGTGGCCAGGCCTCAGCATAAACCTGTCATTGGCACCAAATGGGTTTTCAGAAACAAGATGGATGAAAATGGTGTGATAACAAGGAACAAAGCAAGACTAGTGGCCAAAGGTTATTCTCAAGAAGAAGGAATTGACTACGATGAAACATATGCTCCAGTTGCCAGATTGGAAGCCATAGGGATTTTCCTTGCCCATGCTGCTCACATGAAGTTCAAAGTCTTCCAAATGGATGTCAAGAGTTCTTTTCTGAATGGGGAACTCCAAGAAGAAGTTTACGTGGAACAACCTCCAGGTTTCATCAATCCAACTTTTTCAAATTATGTCTATAAATTAGATAAAGCACTATATGGTCTAAAACAAGCACCTAGAGCATGGTATGAAACCTTGACTAACTTTCTCATTGAAAAGGGATTTACTAGAGGAAGAATTGATACTACCTTATTTTTGAGAAAACATAAGGATAAGACACTGCTAGTTCAAATTTATGTAGATGATATCATATTTGGTTCCTCTGATGAAAAATTATGTGAAAGATTTGCCAAGCTTATGCAGAGCAAATTTGAAATGAGCTTGATGGGAGAACTCAACTTCTTCCTTGGACTACAAGTGAAGCGGACAGATGAAGGCATATTCATTAATCAAGCCAAATATATCAAAGACTTATTAAAGAAATATGGCATGGAATCTGCATCTATCATGAAGACTCCTATGCCACCTGCCACCAAGCTTGACAAAGATGAAAATGGTAAATCCACTGAAATCACTCAGTACAGAGGTATGATAGGTTCACTATTATATCTTACTGCGAGTCGACCAGATATAATGTTTGCTACATGTATATGTGCTAGATTTCAGGCTAACCCCAAAGAGTCACATCTATTAGCTGTGAAAAGAATTTTCAAGTATCTTAAAGGAACTCCAAATTTAGGATTATGGTATCCCAAGGAGTCCTCCTTTGATCTTGTGGGATACTCAGATGCTGACTATGCAGGATGCAAAATAGACAGAAAAAGCACAAGTGGAACTTGTCAGATGCTTGGCAACAGACTTGTTTCTTGGTTTAGTAAAAAGCAGAACTCAGTATCGACATCCATTGCAGAAGCTGAATATATAGCTGCAGGCAGTTGCTGTGCATAAATCCTATGGATGAAGACTCAGCTTGCAGACTATGGGTTTGAGCTAAAATCTATCCCTATATACTGTGATAATACTAGTGCAATTGCCATAACACATAATCCTGTTATGCACTCTAGAACTAAGCACATAGATATAAGATATCATTTCATCAGGGATCATGTACAAAATGGAAATATATCACTTCACTACATCCCAACTGAAGATCAACTAGCAGATGTCTTTACAAAGCCTTTAGATGAATCAAGATTTAATAAACTAATAAGTGAGTTAGGAATGCTAAATCTAGACCCTTAATGTATGTTTTCTTTAGGATACTAACTCTGCAGGAACAAAAGTGTGCAAGAAAAGTAATGGACATACTTAACTTAAGTCAACAATTGTCAAGGATCGTAGAGTATGCTCAAGATCGTAGAGATCACTCGACAATCATCAAACCAAGAATCGTAGAGCTTACTCAACGACTTTCAATCCAAGGATCGCAGAGTATTCCTCAATCGTAGAGACAACCCTACGAAAAACAAAAGAATCATTGTGTGACTAAGGATCGTAAAGCTCTGAGGAACTAAGGGTAAAATGGTCATCAACCAACTGAAATGAGCCTATCAGAACGTGTCACGTATCTCAGCAAACATAGAGGGAAGTTTTAAATACTTTGAAAACTGCACGTCGTTCATTTCTTCAAAGTTCAAAAATCTATATCTCTCTCTCTCTTTTCTTTCTCAATCCCGAACCCTAAATTATCATTTCTCAGATAAACCGTTCTTCTCGTTTCAGAAAAACTATCAAATGGCACCTGCTCAAGTTATTTCTGGAAATGAGCTCAACTTTGAAGCCTTCGATACAGCAGATAAGCAGTTCAAAAGAATAATCCAGTTGCTAGACAAAGCTGGACTGCGAGAAGCGTTGGGAACAAATACAAGGATTCTATCAAAGCTTGTTCGAGAGTTCTACGTAAATGGATCCTATGCTAACGGAACTCTAACCACCACTGTAAAAGGGGTTCAGCTCAACCTCACCGCTGAAGAATTCAACCTAGCCCTAGGTTTCAAGCAAGAAGGCCTAACATCTCTAAGTATGGTGAGCACCGAAGAAGGGCTGAGAAGAATGCACCATCAAAAGAATCCAGCACTGAAAGGGTTGAAGAAGAAAGAATTTCCTCAGAAATACGAGTTTTTAGCCGATGTTGTAGGAAAATGTCTCCTCTGTAAAGATTCAGCCCATGACTCAGTCAGTGAGATACAGCTGAAAATAATGACAGCCATAGTCAAAAAGACAAACATCAACTATGGCTCCTTGCTGTTGGAATGGATAGGGAATTGGGTCCTAAATACAGAAAAGGCTAAGGGGACTAGAAAAATGTTCTATGGAAGATTCATCAGCATTCTCCTTAGATCATCATTGGGGGATTTAATTGAGCATGATGAAGGAGAAGCCCTCAATACCAACAAAAGGATTACCCAGAAACTCTTTGACAACTGGAGAAGGAACCCAGTTGAAAATAGGAAACTATCTCGGTCAGGGGATAGTGAAGGTACACAGAGTGGTGCAGGGCCATCACTTCTGAAGAACACTCCTGCTGAAGAAGAATCTCAGGAGGTCAGCAGGCATTCTCCGGGTCTTGTCAGAAGAAGGAAAGGAAAAAGAGCTTTTGAGCTTGAAGAACCTCAAGGATCTTCAAATGAGGCTCCTGTTACTGCTCCTGAAGAAAAGGCTGCTTCAGGAGATGAGAGTTCAGATCTGCGAAGAGAGACTCGCAGCAAATATGAAGCTGAAGAGGTCATTTCAAAGGAGCCAAGGAAAAAGAGAAGAAGGCTAGTAAAGTTAGCCGACAAAAGCTCAGTAGCTAAGGGGGAGCTACTTGAAAGACCTGACCTTACTCCAGGTGAAAAGGAGTCATCTGAAGCAATTGAGCCTATGGATGCTCAAGCTGAGGGGGAGCTTCCAATTGTTCCTGAGCCAGCAGATGCTCTGGCTGAGGGGGAGACTCAAGATGACATTTCAATCCCTACAGCCACAATGAATGATGATGAAGAGGATGTCATTGAAATAGTGGCCGTTGGGAGAAATGAGCAAAGGCACCTTAACTTCAACTGCCTGATAAAATTCTTGCCACTAATGTCATTCCACCGAGCTCTGGTCCACAATGCATGGAATCAACTCTTCTGGACCTTCAAAGCATATCCAAATGTGGTGATTATTGCTCAAGGCTATCCTCAAAATCTGTTCTTTGCCCAGAAGCTCATCTCTTGCAGCTCCTTTTCACAAACTTTAGGGCAAAAGGTACATTTTATTCCTATAACCCTCATTCAAAATCATACTCCTTCACAAATGTTCAATAAATTTGAGGAGTCCACAAGTACTCATCCTGCATCAAGCTCTACGACCCACACTTCCCCGATCGTAGAGTCCCCACCATCTACGATTGGTGGTCAAGAAAGCCTACATGATCAAAACGTAGAGTGTCCTCCAGACTCTCCTGAAATTCTGCCTACTCAGCAAACAATTCCTCCGGCTCCATCTTCAAGACTCCTGTTAACTCACGAGGATATTCCCTCCACCTCTGGTCACGAGTACTTTCATATTCCAAGCTCTACGGCTGACCAGGGACAATCATCTCAACTTCTCCAGGAAATTTTAGACAAGGTATCTCGGCTTCCTACATCTGAGGGCTTAACTGACTTGACAAGCCATATCCATACAGAGATACAAAACGACCTAGCATCGAAATCCCACAACCTTCAACGTAGAATGGACGACATCATTGATGCTGCCAATGGTCTCTCTACCAGTCTGAACAACCAATTTTCCATAAGACTGAAGCAGCTAACGGCAGCAGTCTCTGAAAATCTCCAAGAAAGGGATAGAATTATTCTGCAAGCCTTGAACTCACATCAGCAGGCCATTGTTATTCTTCAAGAAACAAATGAAAAATCTATCACCTTCCTCAGTAATGAAATCATTGCCTTGAAGCACTCTCTCACAGAACAAAAACATCGGTCGAATGACACTTTGCCATTGGTGGAGCAAAAACAAATCATGGCTAACGAAAGACTCCAAGCCCACCAAGATGATGTAGCTGCCACTAAGACCCAACTTCAAGAAATTATTCAGGGCATCCAGCAGCTTTCAGACCAGGTAGCAACACTTAATGATGCCAACAAGGGGGAGAAGAAACTGAGCACAGTAGAGCAAACAAGAACTAGCTCAGATCACAGCAGAAGAGGAAGAGCACCTCAAGGGATGAGGATGGTTCAAACTTCAATATATCCTCCTAGATTCGAAGCAGTACCATCTCGTCCCAGACAGGAGGTGACAGCAAGACCTTCTTCCTCAACTATGAGGACTTCTGGCTCACAACAGGAGGTGGTGACAGCAAGACCTTCTTCCTCATCAATGAGACCTTCTAGCTCACAGGAATGGTTTCAAATTAAAGAAGAAGAAGCTGTGTTGAGGGAAGAAGAACTAAGAAAAGCTGAAGAAGAAAGGAGAGCATTCTTCAGGCAGAGGGGAGAAGAAGGCAGGAGACCTCCTAGCAGAAGGAGATAAGTTTTTTTTATTTTCTTTTTCTGTTGTTTTCTCAATTGTATCATCTGACAAAAACATCAATAAAATTCATATTTTTCTCTAGAAAATACAGCTGCTCACTGTATGATTAGGCATTCAATTACTCTTGCATTTTGCCTATATTAATATGCTCAAAATCACTATCTGATAATAATGTTGTCATCATCAAATTGGGGGAGATTGTTGATCATTGAATGATTAAATTTGATGATTAGATTTAATGTACAAGGGCTGTATTAGATAAGATCAAAGCTGTTAGGTTGATCTATTATTAATTGTATAAAAGTCTTGTGTGTTGTACTAAGACTTAGATAGATCAAAACTGTTAGGTTGATCTGTTGATGTAATAAAATCGTAGAAAGAACTCTACGATGTGTCAAGGAAACTCTACGATTCGAACAGACTCTACGATTAAGGCAACCAATCGTAAAATGGACTCTACGACTGTGATTCCGAAGACTCTACGATCAAGACAACCAATCGTAGAATGGACTCTACGATTGTGGTCCAGAAGACTCTACAACCAACCAGACTGTTCTTTCCGAAAGACCTTAAATTGGACTCTACGATCAACATTCTAACAGTTGAGTAAACTCTACGATGATCAGTAAGAGATGATCCTTTACAGATCAATCACGTAAGCAAGGGTATTCGTAGAATTGATTATATAAGATCGTTGAGCAAAAAGGCAAGAGACATCACGATTCTCAGATGAGGAGCCATTCTATTCAAGTATTTTAATCTTCATCAAAGTAACCAAAAAGGAAGCCTCTGCAAATCGATCAAGTCAGAAAAGTCAGGAGTTTGACCCAAGCGCACTATGGAAACAGAAAGAAGACTTTCAAGGCAGAAAAGTCAGAAGACTGTGTCCTATCAGACCTATAGTTTGGGAAGACCAAACGACTCTATAAAAGTTAGTGGGAACCTACGTCTGACATTTCTGTCACAGAAAAAAAAGGAAAACAACCTTGCATGGACTAACAGGTCAGATCAAATAAATATCTCATCAGAGATTTAATGAGCTTTATTAATACAATATTCAGCAGCTCTCCTCTGTGAGGTAACGGGAAGAAATACACGTTTAAACAGATGATCCAACGGGAAGAAATCTGAAGCCCTTACTTCTTAAATACAAAGATCCGCAGAAGAAAAGAAGCAGCACTGCACAAAAAGAAAAACACAAGAAGTGAAAAAGATTGAACTGATAAGAAAGCCTGCATTGCTACTAAGCCCTTAAAACATTCAAGCTGATAAGAAACTTAGTAGCACATCCAAATATACATCAATCCAGAAGAGTTCTCTGTGAACTGGTATAAGCAAGTCTGTTAGACTTGGAGAGTTCTTTGTGAACTAGTGTAAGCAAGTCTGTTAGACTTGTAAAGTTCTTTGTGAACTAAAATTCCAAGACTGCGGGTCTTGAAGGAATCTTAGTGATTCAGCTATTGTAAAAGTATCCTTAGTGGATTTGCTGCTGAAAGAGCAGAACAGTGGAGTAGGAGTATTGTGTGCTCTGAACCACTTAAAACCCAGAGTCTCTCTCTTTGTGTCTTTCATTTGCTATATCTGTCATATAATTGTTTGTTGATTTATTAATTTAACATTTCAAGAAAAGATTAACTAAATCATATTCCGCTGTGTTAAACTTCTGTTTAAGAATTAATCAAGTGAGATAATTTCAAAGAAAAGAAATTTTAAAAGAATTTATTCAACCCCCCCCCCCCCCTTCTAGATTACTATCGTGTCATTGGGAACTAACAAAATGTATTAATATATATACATAATGTAGATAATTGACCAAGGTGGGTTATAATGTCAACCCTAGGTCACATGTTGTATTAGTAATTAACTATACATGAGTTAAAAGATGGGAGAATATTGCCAAGTGGTTGCTTCTAAGTTGCTCAATGTAATAACCACACTCTAGCTAAAATTCATGTCATAGAAGCAATTATTAGTCAAAGTGTATAGATATATAATATATATGTATAATGTAGAGATTTAACCATATGTTGGTTAAGTGATGGGAAAAGGTGTGGTCAAAGCCAAGGTTAAATGAGATAAGAACTAACCTAATGTTAGTTGCTAGCAAAAATTAAACCACATTGGGTTAAGTCTCTACAATAGATAGAGAGAGTGAGAGGGAATGAGACTTAGATCATTTCATTTGTTTCTTTTCTTCTTCATTTCTCCAAGTAGAAGAGAGGAGAAAGAAAATAGAGAAAAGCTCTAGAGAAAAAGAAAAAAAAAAGAAAGTTAGATCTTGTGAGCATGGATGGTTGGATGATCTTAGAACAAGGTTTAAAGATGGAGGTCTCATCAAGATGAATCTATCTATGTAAGAAGATTGATCATCCAAGCCTTTTCAAAGTTCTAACAAAGAGGATAATCAACAAAAGGTATAAAACCTTCTAGCTTGGTATTATTCTTTGGGTATTATGTAATTTCTATGGTAGAAATGTAATTTTCAAAGTCTAAATAGATAGATCCATGCTATATTGGTATATCTAGAGTTATATGGGTTTAACATGAATATTTATGGGTGTTGGTGTTGAAAAGTTTAGCAAAATGTATGAAAACGATTTTTACCGACGGAATCCTAAAAGAACGTGTGATTCGGAGCTTTATATTTTGAAACCTAAAAGTTAGGTATGATATTTTCTTCCTTGATATGGTAAATATATAAGTTAAGAACAAAACCTAGTTGGTATAATATTCATATGAGTTGTTATGTTTTCACTTTTCCCTTTTGAGCCATTTTGAGTATAGTTCCGTTTGGAATTTGGATTTGTGATCTAAAGAGAAGTTGTAGAGGGGGAAATTATAATGAGAATGGACTGAAGAATCACCCCAAAATGTTTTAAAATGATGAAGTTATGCAAGTTTTAATCAAAGGAGCAAAAGTTAAAAAATCTGAAAATGACATTTCTGCAGATTCTGCAACACAAGGGCCGGGGCCCTTGTTTTGCACTATAAAGGAGGGCCCGGGCCCTTGACACTGTTCACAGGCAGTGCACTTTTCCGTTCCGGGTCGAGTTGGGCCATTCGGGTCGGGTCGGTTCGAGTCATTTAAGTCCAAAATGAATAAAAATGCTTTAAAATTAATATAATTAACTTGGGACCCAAGTTTAATAATTATTTATTATTTATAATAAATAATAAATAAAGTAAATAAAAGCTATTATTATACTTAATTATTATTTAATTGATAGTAAATAATAATTAAAGCAAATAAATACAATAACTAATTATTTATTATTATATAATAAATAAAGAAGGATATGAAGTTAATAAAATAATTATTTATTATTTAATTAATATTAAATAATAAATAGTTAATTAATATTAAATAATAAATAGCTATTTAATTATTATTTAAAGGATATTAAATGGTAATTAAAGAAAGATGAAGTTAATAAGGTAATTATTTATTATTTTAATAAATAAGGGTAATTAGTTAATTATTATTTAAAGGATATTAAATAATAATTAAAGGGAGATGAAGTGAATAAAATGATCATTTGTTATTTAATGAATATTAAATAATAAATGGGGTTAATTAATTAAGAGATTATTATTTAAATAATCATTAAAGGATTTGAGGATTGTTAAAATATTGTTAAAGGATTAAATATGTAAGTAACTAAAATGTTATGAAATGAGTACTAACATTAGTATATGATGAAAATATTATTAAATAATTAATGACATTAGTAAGTGATTAAAATATTATTAAATGGTTAATAATATTAATAAGTGATTAAAATATTATTAAATGGTTAATAATATTAATAAGTGATTAAAATATTATTAAATGGTTAATAATATTAATGAGTGATTAAAATATTATTAAATGGTTAATAATATTAATAATAGATTAAAATATTATCAAATGGTGAATAATATTAGTAAAAGATTAAAAATATTATTAAATGGTTAATAATATTAATAAGGGATTAAAATATTATTAAATGGTTAATAATATTTGAATGTAGTTATATATTATCAAAGACAGATAATATTTTGAGGTATTTAGTACGTTATTAAATGTCCAAATCATTAAGAAGAAAGTTTAATTGACTTAAACCAATGTAAATAGTCATTTGTGACTAATTTAGACAACTTATTAAAAGCGGGTTGTACGAAGATCGTATAATGTTTTGTTCGGAACTTAAGGGTTCATTTGTCGGACATCTTAAGAGTTACTAATTTAAAGTTAGAGTCTTATATAAAGGCTAAGTAATAGTCATTATATCTAATGATTATTTCAATTTCCTATATAAATTGTAGGTTGAACGAAAGACGCAAATAAGCGTAAATGATAGAAGCGAATCAGGCAAGTTTTTCAGAATGTGTTGCATTATGTGCATGATTTATAAGTTTATTATTAAACTGTGAGGTGCTCATACGTAGTTATGTGCAAAGATGTTTTAATGTGCATTTGTGAAACAAGTTGACTTGAACTGTTGATAAGTGGTAGTTGATTTAAGACAATTGTTCTCATTGCACTGTATGTCATGATAGATACTAGACATGAAGCATAGATTAAATGCGAGGCATGTTATGCATGAGATATGTATGTACTGCAAAGCATAGTATGCATGAAGCATGAAGCACGATTGAACTGTTTTACGTGTTATGTGAAACTGTTAGACTTGCTGAGCCGTCGTGCTCACCCTTGCTTAAAACAAAACATTACAGAGTAGCTTGAAGAAGCCGATTACTTCGGTAGAGGCAAAGATGAAGATTGACTAACGAGTCATCAAGATTGAGGCGTAGGTGCTTTCGTAGTAAAACCTTGGGGTAGATTAATTCATTTACTTGTATAAGTATATATGAAGAGTTTATGTTTTGTTGTGCTATAGATTAGCAAACTTAAAATGTTAAGACAACATTTACATATTATTTTTAATATCATTTTCAGACGTTGTCCTTTATGTATAAGGATAATAGGATTGTGTGATTGAGTCATTATGCATATGATCTCAAAGTGGTAATAGTATTTTAAAGATTGCGATTCTGGAATAGAAAAAGATGATGTAAAATTGCAAATAAATGATTATTTAGCAATTATAATATTGTTGTAATTCATGAACAATAAAGAAAATGTAGTACTAGTGTTGAACCGGATCCGAGGTTAAAGGAACCCGGATTTGGGGTCGTCACAGACATACATAACATACCCCGTTTTTAGCGACGGACCCGACGACGGTTTGGTCCGTCGTCGTAGGTTTGCCCATCGCTATATGTTTGTCCGTCGCTATATGTTGTCCGTCGCTAAAAGCTTTAGCGACGGACGAACCTATGGCGACGGACCAAATCGTCGCCGGGTCCGTCGCTAAAGGAGGTACGCTTGGTATGCTCTTTAAGTAGGTATTCCCTCGAACCAAGTCATATATATCTATATATATATAGACACACACACATACATACATGTCCAAACCAACATAATACAATTTCATAAATGTAATGTTCAATTAATTTTTTTTATAAAATTTTTGTATTCTTAAAAAATAAACTTCAAATTCTATATTGTCGATAAAATATGGATTTAAATAGAAGTTGGCAGGGTTAACATTTTTAATTCTCGAATTATTTTATATCCGGTCCAAATTATTGGGTTTTTTTTTTTTTTGATAAATGAAATGATTCCATCTAGACAAAGTTTATTAGAATGAGATATGTACTCCTGTTAATTCTACTTATACCAACATATCTCATCAAAATATAAAATGTAGTTGTACCTAACTAAAATATAAGAATTTATAATAACTTGTTTATTAGAATGAGATATGTACTCCTGTTAATTCTACTTATACCAGCATATCTCATCAAAATATAAAATGTAGTTGTACCTAACTAAAATATAAGAATTTATAATAACTTGTTTATCCCCCCCCCCCCCCCCCCCCGACTCATTGTCTGCTAAATTTATAAATTTAGTGCGATTTTATTTTTCTATTTCTTTTGTGATGGACATTTCGCTTTGTGAAATAATAATATCCTCAATATTAGTTCTATTTTATATTTACTATATTTCAATTATACCTAATAAATAGTTACTTGTAAGGCGAGGAAAATGTACCTTGCTCGATAAGGGATTTGAATTGGTTGAGGATCGGAGGAAAGAAATCCACAAATAGTATGAAAATAATTAAAGATTTGTAGAAGGGAGAAGAACAGTTAGGCAATCATCAAAGCAACATGTGACAGAACTCCATAAAGCCTTATTGTGTGTCTTGGAGTATGGAGAGAATCAAACATTATGTTCTCTAAAATGAGTGGACTATTTTATGGAGGTGGTATGTTTGGTAAGTGGTCACATGCTTGGCAAATGATTGGGTCACCTGTCTGACATGTGACTTCCAGTAAAATACTAAAAATGCCCCTTGTTGCCAAAAGTGATGCCTAGGTCGTCTCATTATTCTAGTCGTCTATCCAAATCCCTCAGCCATTTCTCATTTGGAGCTGTCACTATAAGTCTTCTGCATAGGGACTTACGGAGGCCCCTTCAATCTTCGATTCTGATCATTGTCACGTTGACCAAATTGCGTTTTTTCTTTTATTCCGTCTTCATTAACATGCCCCAATCCAAAGACTTGCCAATAAAGATCCTGGAAAGAAGCTTCAGCGAAACCCTAGGAAGGGCTAAACCCTAGGGATGGCCGAATCCTAGGGAGCCACACCCTAGTTTCATTCCTTCTTCTATTCTCCTTGTTCTTTCTTGCTTGCTTTGCCATTTCCTCGTCCTTTTACCACGATTATTGGCTCTTTGAGTAGTTTTCCGTGTCACAAAGGATTTGGGGGAAATCATTCCTAAATTTTTATGTATTCTTCACTTCTTTTTCTTGGCTTCAGTCACTTCGTTTTGTCGTTGCGCTAACGTTTAAACTCCAATCGATGACCATTTTGAAGCTCGAAATGGAAGGGCTGACCCTAGGGAGGCACTCTTAAGCCTCCTTTCTTCTTTTGTTTAACTTTTTCAGTCTTGTTCTCCTTTCGTTTGGTAACTTAATTTGTATTAAGAAAGAACCATCCGTTGGAGCCTTAGGGGGTGGTTGAACCTTAGGGATCCTGGGGGGTTCTTTCCTTCCTTATCCGTTTTCCTAGTTTTTTCATCTTTATTTAATTTTTTGGGTCGCGCATGGTTTCTTTGGATTGTTTCTTCCGAACGCGTCACTAATTTATACTTGGGCCCACATTACTAAGTATAAATACTAATTGTATTTAATAGTTTTATCAGTATTCAACACTTATATACTCTGTATAGATTATGCAACAGTGAATCTAATGAATGATTCATTAATCATAAGTTTTATATATCTTAAATGATGAAAAATGAGAAATTCTTTCTATATAATCATATCCACCAATTATATTTTCACAATATCATATAGTTAATTTTATGAATATAGTACTATGGTTAGTGATCGATCAGTTGGTTGCCTAATCGTTTAAGAGGGTAACTTTTTGTTATTTATTACCGGCCAAAACTATTTATAAATAGTTTACAAAGTAAAAAGTGTTAAGATTAATTTGGTGCTTATGTTTATAAGCAAAAATTCAATAAGCAGATTTGATTAAATATATTTATATTATACCTCTACATTATTTTCGAAAGACTACTCCAATTAAGGTGTACTAATTGTGCACACACTGTGCATTAATAGGTAGAAGAATTAAGCATTGTTTTCATGGGGTAATACTGTGTCTTAAACTCTTGTTTCCCAAATGTTTTTATATTGGTTGTTCAATGCATGATGGGTCGTCCTTAAAAATCATTATATACCAATCTAGCAATAACATGTGTGTTTTGGGACAAATTTAATACCCCAAATTTGAAATCCCTATTAATTCTAAATCCCTCTAAATTACTGACTTTGAAAATCTCTATTGGCAATGAAGATTCAAGTTTCCAATGATCCATCAACCATTACACAATAAAAAGATACGCGGGGCGAATCATATACTAAATCAATAATGATATTCCGTTTAATTAACTACTTGATTAATCTCCAATAAATTTGGATAAATAGTTGAAAAAGAACTTGTAGCCAAATGGATCAAGATAGTGGATTGTGGCCTATTATTGATCCACCATCCCCCTTGAGAGGCTGTAATTAATTAATTATAAAATTGAACATAAATTAAAATCCACAATAATTTTAATCAGAATGAGGGAGAAATGATACAGTCACATAACATATATATATATATATATATACACACACACACACACACACATAAAAAGCACCGAGAAAAAGAAGAGAGAGAGACCTATACCAAGTTGTGCTAGCCGACTATGAGTGCAAGAAAGAACTTTAAGATGCAACGACGGTACAATTTAGATGTGAAAATGCTGGTGAACCTAATTAAGTTTTGCCTTCCGTTTAAACAAAGTTTATAAAAGCAATGGCATCATCAATTGACGCCTTATTGATTACACTCAAACGGCCTTTTATGGTACAGTTGGAGTTATTGTAATCAGATTATGAAGACAAAATTATTGATAATAAAATTACTAAACGAGTTAACTTGTTTTAATAAAGGGTAAAATACCTTTACACCCTTTAAGTTGCCAAAATTATATCACTTTAGCCCAAAAAATTTAGTTATTTCAAATGTGCATTTTAAAATTTCACTTGTATTTTTAAAAGGTCAAATTGACCTGCAATGAGCAATTTTTTCTATTTTTTAACAAAATAGGTTATGTACAATTTATGTGAGACAATCTAATGAGTCAACTAACCTTTCGTTGTTCACTAAAGAAATTTATATACAAATATAATACATATAGCCAAAAAAATTAAAGCATTGTAAATAAGTATTTTGAATAAGAAAACTATCTTACATTAAAAGAACAAAAAGCAAAAGTAGCAAGTATTCTCAGTCGTTGATGGCGCTAACGACGATAAAGTATGCAAGTTACAACAATCTAAAAAAAATTAACAGGTTCATTCAATTTACACACTTGCTAATAATATTTAGCTACATATTTTTCAATAATTGTTTCAGTTACATAATTATATAAATTATATTTGATACATAATTTTTTTTTTATTATTGTTTCACTATTTATTAACTTTCCATACATCTTCTCTTACCTCTTACACGTCAATTGGAAATGCCTCTATACTCGATTTTTATCTTAAAGATTGATTTTAAATTAGACCAATTTAACAAAGATGTCAGTTGGTATAAGTTCAAACGGATGTACTAATCCATCCAAATTTTGAGTTTTGAATATGAAAAGACCCAAAATGTGACTCCATTATCCGCAAAAGCTTGCTTAAGCAAGGCCTCCCCGACTTCCATGTATCACGATTACCGCTTGCTTAATCTTTTCTTGAGTTTTAATTTTAAAAAGTTGCATTGTGAGTATTCTGTGCCTAAGTATCTTGTGTCATTCCATAGCGCGTGTGTTTTGTGTCATGTGTTGTGAGTGAGTCAATTTTCATCTTAGTGGGGTTCAATTGGGCTAAGAAAAGGCTTTCAGAATTTATAAAAAAAAATATTTATAGTTCGTTTAAAAAGTTCTTTTTAGTTTTTCAAAGTTGATTTTTGTAAAGTTCATTTTCAAGTGTGTGTTGGTAAATGTTATTTTAAAACGTATGATTTCAAAAGTCATTTATTTTTAAGAAGTTAATTTAAAACGGGTGTTTTCAAAAATCATTTTTAAAACGTGTGTTTTGTAAAAGTCATTTTAAAACGCGTGTTTTCAACAATCATTTAAAAACGTGTATTTTAGTTTATATCCAAGAATTCCTTCCAAGCATTTAGTCTTTTACCCTTTGAATTTCCTTCATTTTAAAATAAATCTTTAGTTTCTGAAAATTATTTTTAGTTACTCAAAGCAAGTAAATAAGTTAGGGCCTAACTTAGGAGGGTACGAAAGCTATTACAATGGGCCCATCACAAAAATACACCAACAATTAGGGGTGCACATAAAATCGACCAAAATCGAAAAACCGACCGGACCGAACCAAACCGTTACTATTTCAAACCGAAAAATATAAAACCGAAAAACCGAACACTATAAAACTAAAAAAACCGAAACTAGTTCGGCCGGTTTGGTTTGGCTTCTCAAAAAACCGAAATCGACCAAACCGACCGAACAATTTAAAATTATAATATAATTTATATACTTTTCTAATAAATATTTATTTTATATAATTATATATTTATTATATGTTTTTATTGTGACGAATTTACAAAACTTCTATCCTAGTGAGTGAGTTAGGTGATTTTTTTTTTCGGATTTAGAGAACTTCTATTATAATTAGTAGTTATTGAGTTAGTGATTTATTAATTATTATGAAAAATTGGCAATATAATAAATATCAAATTATCAATTACAAAACCGAATAACCGAATAAACCGACCGATTTAACCGAAACCGAATAAACCGATAACCGATTACGATGTAAAAATTTGGGCGGTTTTGGTTTTTAATTTTTTATAACCGACTTAAATGGTTTGGTTATTTTTTTTCCCAAAAAACCGACCAAACCGACCGTGTGCACCCCTACCAACAATTCACTATTTATGTCTAAAACTCTAAATTGAGAGGCAAAAGACCACTTAAATGGTTTTAAGGCCCATATATAATTTACAAACACAAATGACCAGTTAAAAATCCAAATCAAAGGGTCATCAAAAGAAGAAGGCACTAATGTCTTCAAATATGAATTTCAAGGCCTTGGGCTTCATCCTAGGCTCACAATTGTGTAAATTCAACCCATCAAGGAATGCTACAATTTTAATTTCAAGGCCTGCACATGGATGCTCTAGTCTAGGTTTTCTTTCCTTACTCCCTCACTCCAATCTTCTAGTTAAATCCTTAAGTTATAGTGTTTTGCGATTTGGCCCTCAATTTTATGTTTTTATTAATTTTAAGTTTAAAGTGTAAACTTTGGGTGTCTAGTTAGAGTAAGGCGGTCAAGGTGATTCATAACCAAACTCTTGGGAGCGAGGTGGTCAAAATGATTCACAACCAAACTCGAGGGAGTTAGGCAGTCAAGTTTCACAAGCAAGTTTGAAGGAGCAAGGTGGACTAGTATTCAAGCAATAATTGGTGGAGTTATTTGTTCTTTGATTTTATTTTTCGTTTCCTTTCCTTTTATATTTTCGTCATTTTGTTTTCTTATTTCCCTTTCTTCCTTTTTGTTTTTCAATTTTATTTGTTCTTCAATTTTGTTTTCGGTCTTCTTTTGTTTCTTTCAATTTTCTTTAATTTCCACATGCTTATTCCAATTTTCTTAATTTTCACTTGGGTTTCCAATTTTCTTTAATTTTCTTATTTTCACATTTTGTATTTTAATTTTCCTTGATTTTCTTATATTTTCAGGCTTTGTCTTGATTTTGTTTGATTTTCTTTGGCTTTCTTAATTTTGTTTTATTTTTCTTTAATTTTTTTTAATTTCCTTTTCTTTTCCTTTTCCTTTTCCTTATTTTTTATTCGAGCCTTGATTTTTGTTTTTACTATAAAAAGAATGATTTTTTTTATAAATAATATGTATTAAATTAAGTAATAGGGGGTTTAATGGGGGAGTATTAAAGTTAACTATTCTTCCCCTTCTCACCCAAATCTAGCAATTAATCCATCCTCATTACGACTATTATTGTGAAAACATACAATGGCGCATTATGTAAACAATCATGGATAATTTATATATATATCTACTTTTAACAAAAGTCACCAGATATATCATTCTCTATATATAAATAGCATGAGCCTTAAAATTATTTGGGTGGCCCTTTACCTCTCAATGTGGAGTTTAAGACATAAATAGTGAATTGTTGGTGTATTTTTATTATAGGCCCAATGTAATGGCTTTCATACCATAAGTTAGACCATAAACTATTTACTTGCTTTGGGTAACTAAAAATAATTTTCAAAAACTAAAGGTTTTTTTTTTAAATGAAGAATCCAAAGGGTAAAAGATTAAATGCTTATAATGGATTCTTGGATATAAAATAAAATACACATTTTAAAATGATAGTTGAAAACACACGTTTTAAAATGACTTTTGAAAAACATACGTTTTAAAAATGATTTTTGAAAAATCGTTCTAGATTGACTTTTTAAAAATTTTGGCTATGAAACTTGGGGACCAAACCTCATAAACATCAACTTTGACCTACAAACCAGCTATTTCTATAAATTTTTGGCTATGCAACCCAAACCAACCAATCAACAATTGGCTTACAAGACCAATGGTGACTATATTACATTATTGAACTATATGAAAGAGATCACATTTCATGTGGTACAATTCTAATTCAGCAGAATCATTAACGACCTTGGTAGAGACTTCAGTTGTGGCCAAGAGTTGGGGCTTCCTTAACCAGCACTGCTGAAACCTCCGCCTCACATACTCCATGTAATCAAAGTCGATATTATTCACATAATCCTGCCGAATAGAAAAGGATTAGACCATGTAATTTTTTATTCTTTTTTTTATATGTGTCGTGGACATTAAGAACAATAACCAAATGTGGAAATGCATACCGAGATAATCCCCCATAAGCCCCAAAATGGATGGTTTGCTAGAGTGTACTTCTCTACATCATTAACAAGCCTCTCTACTTCACTGTCATCCGTTTGTTGGCCTACGTACATAAATGTAGATACCAATATATTATAAGTATAATACGATCAAAATAGACCCATAAAGAAGATATATTTTTCTATTATCATATGGGGTTTTCAAGTTGATTCATGAAAATAAAAATAAAAATAAAAATTAGCTTGCTATCTGATATAAAGACATGTCAGCTAAGAAAGCTAACAAATCAGTGCTTTGTTGTTATACTCAATGTTATTGGCACATGAATGTGTCAACGAATCGAAAGAATCCGACTTAGAAGAAGAGAAAATAAAAGAGGATTTTTTTTTTTTGCTAAATTGAAAATTTGACCTTTTCAATTGCTTTAAAGGTCATTATGAAAGGTCACTAGTCAAGCTTTAGTATAGACACTTGGTTGCTCCTATCCAAACCAAACAAGGATGCAGGGCACCATAAAGAAAAAAGTAAACCATTGTTAACGTATTGAGAACACAGGTATAGAAGCCTAACATATATATATCAGTCAAGAGTTGACAGACATATATGATTAAGATATTCGTACACACACTCTAGACAAAGATTCTAGAGAGAGAAACATACTTCTGCTTATTGATACTGCCATTCTCGTCTATTTTCCTCCCCTTAGCTTCCTTACTCCGCTCCCAAGCTCCATGGATCTTTCTCTCTCCAACTCATTTAACCCCGAACATACACTAATAAAATATCTTTGCAAAAGAATATAAAAAATATAACAATTCTATAACAAAACTCATAATTTATATATAATGAGAGAGGTGGTTAAACACTTACATTGTTAAATGTATATTATTTGTCAAAATATTACGACTATTATTGTGAACAAATACAATGGCGCATTATGTAAACAATTATGGGTACATGGATAATTTATCTATGTATCTACAATTATGGATACATGGATAATTTATATATGTATTTACTTGTAACAAAAGTCGCTAGATATATCATTCTCTATATATAATTAGAGTGGGAATGTTAAATTGAAAATTGGCTTTCTGTCAACATATTTGGTTTTGTATATTACATCAATAGCAGTTGCATTTCTATATATTTTGGCTATGCAACATAGGGACCAAACCTCATAAACATCAACATATTGACCTACAAACCAGCTATTTCTATAAATTTTTAGCTATGCAACACAAACCAACCAACCAACAATTGGCTTAAAAGACCAATGGTGACTATATCATTGATCTATATTATTGAACTATATGAAAGAGATCACATTTCATGTGGTACATTCTAATTCTGCAGAACCATTAACGACCTTTGGTAGAGACTTCAGTTGTGGCCAAGAGTTGGGGCTTCCTTAACCAGCACTGCTGAAACCTCGGCCTCTCATACTCCATGTAATCAAAGTTGATATTATTCACATAATCCTGCCGAATAGAAAAGGATTAGCCCATATAATTTTTTATTCTTTTTTTAAATGTGTCGTGGACATTAAGAGCAATAACCAAATGTGGAAATGCATACCGAGATAATCCCCCATAAGCCCCACAACGGATGGTTTGCAAGAGTGCACTTCTCTACATCATTAACGAGCCTCTCTTGTTGGCCTACGTATATAAATGTAGATACCAAGATACTATAAGTATAATACGATCAAAATAGACCCATAACGAAGATATATTTTTCTATCATCATATGGGTTTTTTCAAGTCAATTCATGAAAATAAAAATAAAAATTATCTTGCTATCTGATATAAAGACATTTCAGCTAAGAAAGCTAACAAATCAGTGCTTTGTAGTTATACTCTGCTATTGGGACATGAATGTGTCAACGAATCGAAAGAATCCGACTTAGAAGAAGAGAATAAAAGATGAAAAATTAACCTATCAATTGCTTTAAAGGTCATTATGAAAGGTCTCTAGTCAAGCTTTAGTATATACACTTGGTTGCTCCTATCCAAACCAAACAAGGATGCAGGGCACCATAGAGAAAGAGTAAACGGTTGTTAGTGTATTGAGAACACAAGTATCGAAGCCTAACATATCAGAAATTTGTTGCTTATTGTCAAATTATAATGTAGTTCAAGCATAGTAGGAAATTCATCGACTTTTGATCGTACACCATGTATGGAAAGTTCTCAGATTGCTCATGGTCAATCAAGTTAGCATTAGCCCATTAGCTATTAGAAAGTTTAATCTAAGAGGAAATATAATGTTTTACATCAACCTATGACTATTAATAAGAGTTGACATAGTTAAACAAATACTTTAAGTCTAATTAAAAGAAGATTAACAACAAATAGCTCAACCTAAAAAAATTAAATAAAGAAAGAAATAAAACAGAGGAAGCAAAACGATACTTAAGAATAATGACATCAACCGGTATGCAAGTTTTTCAAATTAAGCAAATCCAAGTCAGCACTAAATAAAATGGTCTAACCATTAGAATTGAGATACAAACGTTTCATGCTCCTCTGGGCCTGCCAAATTATAAACAATAGGCTAAAGCAAATAACCTCAGTATGTCCGTTAACTTTCGTATGAAGAAGAAAGAGTTAGAATTAAGACAATGAACTACCTAAATCCCAGCATAGCAACGGATGCGTACCTGGATATATACAATAGTCTAAAATATGAGGTGTCTCGGAGTGATAATTTGCAGCCATTTCACATAAATGATTTGGAAGGTCACATGCAACAGGATTGTAACTCGCATACTCGTAATCCTGTTAAGAGAATAAATAAATTTAGTAGAGACGGTGCAAAATAGCTTTCTGCAGGGATTTTTCATGCTCGTAATAAAACAGAATAAGCAAAACTATGAATTACGCTCAGTACAGAGGACTCCACAATTTTGCAAATATAATTGAATTATCATAAAATATGTTTTAAAATCTCGAAGCTGTTTGACTGCATTCCATATAAAACCTTTGATATTGGAGTTTTGTTAATGAGAAATGGAAATGGTGGGCTTTACATGGATTTTTAAAACCATCAGGAATTTAAACTGGATGAGCAGTTTCCCAAATGTTATGCTGCAGGCAGGAGCATAAGTTCATTGAAACAGACAGTCAGGCAACCGAAAGAAGACCTTAATAACATAATTTTAAAATCACTACGATTCCTTCAATTATTTCCATCAAAAGCTAATACCAACAAACTCCAACCTATCTCAACTCTGTTGTGTTAAAAGGAGAGCTTATTCTTCCAGTCAATGAAATATAAAAAAGAAGCAACAACGGAAGCATATTCTAGTTACAGAAAAATGAAATCTTTAAACTGAATACAATGCAATGCATTATTGTCTATTCATGACACTTGATCTACTCCATTTGCCAATTACTTTTAAATTATGCAAAAAATTTAGTATAGTCTTACTTTCTAACATACGGAAGCAAGCATTACTATCTATTTCTTTTTAAACTAGAGGAGACATTTTCCAAGGGACCTGTCACTTGTGTATCAGTAACTCTCTTTTCGTCTCTGCTTTTGTCTTCTCTATAACTAAGATTTAAGTACATATAAGATGAATAAGCAAATCATTCCATGGCCATAATGGATCAAGAAGAAAACTTACGGTTGTAGTAATCGATCTTGTCTTACCATCAATCAGAATGTTGCCATACTGCAAGTCATTGTGACAAAACGCAACATCCTGGTAGTCTTGTGACAAGGCTTTCTCCAATGTGTGAATTTCGTCTTCTAAAGTATCTAAGCGAAATTCCTTAGCTTGTTCATTGGAGCGCAAAGTTCTGGCCTTAGTAACCCAGCTTCTAGGAAAGAATATACATTGAGTCTGTAAAACTGTCTACAACTTAAAAGGCAAGAAAAATGTAAAAAAAAAAATTGTTGCTAGTTTTGAGCAGAATTTTAACAATTGTTGCTAGCATATAAAAAACATACCTCATTCTGTCCCAAAGAATCACATTCTTTCAACCAGGCATATTGAGATTATGAAGTTCCCTCAATTTAGCTGGAATCAGAGCAGAAGTTTCAGGATTACGAAGATCTCTAGCTGATAGTGTCTGAAAGTTGAAAATGCTCGATGGTGAGTTAACTTTTTTTTTTCTTTATCAACAAATGTTATTAGCAGTACTGTTTATTAAACTATCACACACTAGCATAAATAACACCAACACAAAAGCATGATTGAAGTTCTTAAGCAGAATCAAATTGCACATACCCTGGCATGAATGAATGAACTCCTCCATTCGCCCTTCAGGAAACTGCCCAAGAAGGCGAGGACCTTGTGCCTGCATCGACAAGCACTCAAACGTCGTCCGAATTTCTTCATCCCTTCATCCCGGTTGAAGAAAACCTCAACGCCTTCACCATACATTCGAAGCAGAACAGCTCGCAAGACACCTTGTATCTTTGTAGGCCAACTTATCCGATAAACCTCATTAGTCATGGCTCCGCTTAAAGGGTCACTTTCAACAAACTAAAATCAATCGAATCTCCCCATTTTGAAGCCAATGATACCAATAACTTCAGCAATTCCTCTGGTAGACCACCTTCTATGAACCCATTTGTCTTCACCGCCATTTGATGTGAAATTATATCGTAAAAACTCCCAGAAAATTATTAAACTAATAAAAGAAGAAGAAGGATAGCTAACAGAATTGCAGAGCAGCTATAAACAAACAAACACTAAATTACACTTATACACTAAATTATAGATATATGTGATTAGCCCAGATGAACGGAAATTAATTAAAACTAATTCAAGAACCAGAAGAATGACTCAGAGAATTGCAAAGCGGCTGCAAAACACACACAATTACACACAAAAACCATATCAATACTTATATATAATGACACGTCCAATATGACGTCAGATGATATCATCAAATCAAATCAATTTGAAAAATAGTTTCCTTCTCAATAAAAATTGACGAGTTAATTCAGTTAAATTAAGATGATTGCTAGACTTTAGTGGTTCACAAATGGCCTGCGGCCCGACCTTGGTCCGACCTAGTCAAAGTCCGACCTTGTCCGACTCAGCCCGACCTGGAGGCCATGAACAAGCCCGACCTGGCCTGAGGCCCGACCTGAGGCCCGACCTAACCTGAGACCCAGCCTGAGGCCCGACCTGACAATTTTCTTTATTTGCTACTTAAATTCTCACACTGCAGACGAAAATTTCCTCTTTGTGACAACTCATTCAATAAACCAAATAAAATTGGCGTATTTCAATACGTTCATTCATGCATGTTTGTTTATATACGAATAAAGAAATTCATGAAAACACATTGGGTAATATAATATATAAGGATTTTTATTGCTTAGCTAGTAACCTACACTTTTTGCAGACCTTTCATTGCATTTTTATTTTAATAAATACTTAGCGTAAAAATTAGAAAGTCATTTGTAAAATAATAATAATAATAAATATATATATACTTTTCATAAAAACATAATTTTTTTTTTATTAATGATAGTATAAAATAATACAATATCTTTAAAATTGCACAATATTTTTATTAATTATTGTAAGTTGTAATACATTACTTTTAATTAATACATCAATTAAGTTTTAAATTTTAATTAGTGTTTTTATAATATTTGAAATTACTAAAAAAAATAAATTGAATTAACTAGATCGGATCGGACTGGCCTGTCCTAACCTGGCCTAGCCTGCAGACCCTCTTTTTAAGCACCAAACCCTGTCTGGCTTGGCTTGCTGGCCGAAAGTCAAAAGTCCGGCCCGATCTGGTCAACGACCAAGTCCTGACAAACCTAGGCCTGACAAACCTAAGTCAGACTAGGCCGGGCCAACCTATAATGCATGACTACTAGAATTTAAGAAGATTGCTTTTCCTCCCTCCACTGGCTGTTCCCACTCTAACCGTGGCTGGATACAACGTTTTGGCAATACCAACATCTATATACAGTTGTTAATAAAAAAAACATTAATAAAGAACATAGATGGAGTAGAACGAATTAAAGAAAATAGATGGAGTTGTAGATGCAGAATTGTAGAGTGAGTCCGCTGCCTTTTCCAATCCTTTCTGTCGTGTTTTTGCTTTCAGTCTTCCAAACAGCAACGTCCATATACAGCTGATATTTGATAGTAAAAAAGAACATATTTTGTCGATTCGAACATACCTTGATTTAACTTTTGATTGTTTTTGTTTTCATACAGGTAGCTTTATTGAGAGTTTGTTTCGGATTAATGGAAACTCCTCAATTTCCAAACCCTTACGCTTTCAACAAAGCACTTCACAACCTTAATCGCTCTGATTGTGGTGACATCTCTCTCAAATTATTATTACACTTCATCTCAAAGGGGTATATTCCTCACCTCTCTTCTTGCAATTCAATCATTACATTTTTCTGTAAACTGGGTAATATTTGTTCTGCCAAAAATTTCCTGAATTCCATGGCGGGTTTTGGGTGTTCCCCTGACATTGTTAATTATAATGCTTTAATTGATGGTTATCTATTGTCATTTACCCGATATTAATGGGGAAGATTAGGCCTGATTTAGTAACATTTAATGTTATGTTTAATGGGTTTTCTAAGGTTGGAATGGGAAAAGAAGCATTTGTATATATGGGATTGATGTGGAAATGTTGTGCTAAATGTTGTTACATACAACACTTTTACTGATGTGTTCTGTAGGATGAGGTCTTTGAAAATTTGATTCTCTATCATCTTTATCACGGTTATTTTGATTTCATATGATTTTGAAAATTTAAAAAAAAAGTATGGATTCATAACATGTTGACGAGGTGCATATTACATATTTGTTGAAATGCCACAAAGAAGAGATGATCATTTTTATAAAGTTATGTATACAAACTGTTGTGTGTTTGATTCTCTAGCTGTATTTTTTTATTATGATTTTCAATTCCTTTTAGAGTAAAGTAGAGATTACTAATTTTAGTGACTGGTTTGATATGATATCTTTGTGAAAGAAGTTATAGATTATTTTCCTTTTGGTAGAATGTCATTTTGATGCATGGAATTGAGGATAAAGGGTGGACATTACTCATATATTTTATAAGTGATGCTTAACAGTGAATGCACGACATTTTAAGAAAAAATTTCTACCACGTCATCATGAAGACATTTCTACGTTCACAATTTGATAGAAACTTTTGTTTGATTTCCTCATTCTCTTTTATTTAGAGTTTCACTATTGGATTGGTGTTACTGTTTGTACCAATTGGGTGTCATTTGCATTGTCATCGAATTCTACTACAATTTGTATGAAAATTAAATTTCAAAATTACTAAATATTTTTTTCATAGACTGACTTCCTATTTTGGTTACCAAAAAATTGCAGAAAATAACACTATTTTTTTTAAAGGATATTTGGAGTTGGCATGAGATGGTGCACATTACGCGTTTATTGAAACGCACAAAGAGGACATTTGATTCCAATTACTAAATCCTCATTCACAGGTTGGATTATAGCTGAGATAACTAATAGCTGAGTAATATTTTTCTAACTCTGTTTAGTTCTACAATTTGAAAATAGAATATTGATAACTAATAGCTGAGGTATTGCTTGCAACTTCAATAGAAGCCTAAACCTCTATAAGGCACAATTAATTAATTTGTCTCTCCTTAGAAATCAAGGATACAAACCGATATTATATTCTTCTTTTTTTCCTCAAGGTACTGAAAATGAGTGTTTAAATTGTATGCAGTATGATATATGACAAGTTCATGACACCGTGTTGGAAACTATTGAGCTGATTTCAAGATTTGAACTAATATATATTCTGATCATAGTCATACTCTCTTTATCCCTTTTTTTGATTGCATATTCTTCAAACTCTCTACTTGATAAATGGCAAAAGGTATCATGTTTATTATAAATGCTTAAAGAATGCTAATTTGGTTGATTTGAATGGTGGAACTATTTACTCTTAACTTCCTATATTGGGCATGTATATCTAATATTTGATCGTTTAATGAAATTTTGTAATTGTTTAACATATTTTCCTGCCTTTTAGGTCTAATTTACCGTAGATTATGCTACAAGAGTTGTGTTCCTATCATTGTTGACCTACCAAATCACTAGGGTATAGGTGATGGTAGGCATGAGGCAAAAAGATAGATGAGAGGGAGAAGATTTGTAATGTCACCTTCTACAGTGATCTCTGTGTAACTAAAAGAAGCATCCCGTTCTCCTATAAAAGTGAATTCAAATCTCAACCATCACAAAGTATTATGCTTTAGGCGAGGCTACTCAAGGTTGTTTAGTACTTTACAGAGATGAAGGTGATGTTCCCACATAATGTCTGGATAAGATTATGCAGAAGGTTTAGGTTTTAGACGAGGTTCTGCTATGTGGTTCTAATTCAAGTAGAGCAGTGTGGTTATTTAGTGTTCGCTTACAGTTGCAAATTTTTAACACATTTATTTATATATAGCGTTGGATGGAATAACGGAACAGAAAAGATCTTTGTTTTAGCCAAACTATTGTTTCATTGTATGCAGGGAACTAGAAATTTTTTTAGCAAATGTACAGAGGTCTCTTTAGTTCTTGAAGATAAAAGTAGTGCTTTTAGTTTTGCAACTAGGTGTTGGTCTTTTTCCAGTTAAGTTACTCTTTAAAAATTAATTCAAACAAAACATCAATCAATAGCACGGGTTCGTAAAATAAAATTTGAATGCAATGATCATGAGAATGATGAGGTGTGTTTATAAATTTATATATTTTGCGTATTCAAGATATTATTCTCATCACATGTTTAGCAAATTATTTAATTTATTATTCAAACTAATCCGTGTATTGCACGGGTTATCAACTAATATTATAATAAAAATAAAATCAAATCAATTGAAACTAATGACAGTACGGAACTAGATAGTATTAATTTTCGGTAACGCTATTTAAATTTTTATAAATATTAATTACTCCTTCGGTCTCACACAAATATTTTCATGTTAACTTTTTTCCTAATTAGTTTTAAGATTGTAAAATATTATATGAGTTGTTTAAATTTTCAAAAGAATAAAATTTATTTTTAATACCCCTCAGTCACATAAAATATATCTTAACTATACATTTCACATATTAAGAGAAATAAAAATAAAAGAAAGACTGTAAATAATTTTCATTTCATTTATGACAGACCCCATATAGGTACATTAGATATATTTTTTCTTTTACTTAAAAGTTGCGGATCCTATCTAAACATTTTTTATGGTAAAATAAATTTTAAGTACATTTAAGTTGTATGCTTAAGATATTTTTTCAGAGACAATTTTTTCTTTTTGTACTTAAGTTATTTTCTGTAAGATGAACATAGTAATATTTTGTAAGTAACTAACAATTATGAATATAGTATTAATGACATGAATGATAATAAATTTAAAGATCTTGTGTCATTTAATATTATTAACAAAAAAAAATGCTCTTTTGGTGATATAGGTAAAGATTCTTCTAATTAAGAGCATAATTTATAAAAAGTTCACACCCTTCGGTAAGGTTTGGTTTGCAGAATGCAAATTTGATGTAATGCAATAGTTTACGTAATATACTAAAGTTGCAATATAATGATAATAGGCTATCACGGCGTATTTATTTGGTTTATACTTGGTATTTGTGTAATAAACTGATAATTATAATCTTATTATATTATGTTCAAAATTGTGTTGAGCTTACTAAATATATAATTGTATTTAATAAATAAATGTAAATTACAAGTCAAAATATCAAATCAATAGTAATCATTACTATAATAGCCCGAATTTTTTTTATAATTAAATATTAATTTAATTTTTTTAAAAGAGTAATTGAATTGAAACTGTAAATTATTAATTTTTTTATTTCGTTTGGAAAGTTAAATTATTTTAGTAAATAATTAGAAAAATGATTTAATTGTAATTAAGGAGTCAATTAGGGTTTTGATAACTCATATATAGTTTCCAAGTTGTATTTAAAGAGTGTTGATGAAACCCTAATCCTGTCATAACTTCATTAGTTAATTTTTTGTAGAATATCTATTTGCGTTGCAACCCATTAAAAAATCATAATTAATTCATTTGATGTTATAATTGAGTGAATCTAAAGCTCATTTCTTCAGTTTTTCATCATCTTTAATTTTAATACTATTTTTTTTACCTTAAATTAATGAAAATTGCAACCTATAAAGAATAATCAAACTATATAAAAATAACAATGTGTCTAGCTAGCACATGAGTATTATTATTGGATTTTCAATTAAGGAAGAACAAGGGTATAGTTTTAGATTGCAAATTATTTAGAAGAAAAAAGGTATTAATTATACTTTCATATACAATATATAATATATTATTAGATTATATGCATCACTCTATATAAAGTATAATCAAACTATATAAAAATAATATGTCTAGTTAGCACATGACTATTTATGGCTAAAAAATCAATTGGAGTTCATTTTGTTTACTTGTACAAATTTTGTTTGTCGATATATATGAGAGGTTTTATATTTTGTGGGTTCAATTAAATACAACACATCTTATACGACAAGGGATGAAAGTGCTATTACCCTAAATTATATGGGGTTAATTACACATATGCTGTATCAAGTATCATCAAATTCATAATTCGGTCTCCAAAATATTTGGACTTACAATTTACTACACAAAGTAACTAATTTCATACAATTTAGCTCCCGAAAGCAGATTTCGACCAAAATTGGCTGGAATACCAAACCCGTCGTCCATGACTCCGAGCGGGTCATCAGTGTTTTATACCGTTTGACTGTATAAATATACAGGTTAATTACACTTGTATTACATCAAGTATTACCAAATTCATAATTTGACCCCCAAAGTATTCAAATACGATTTGACTTCATTAAAAAAATAAAAAATACTTCTAAATACAATTAACCCCAAATTAAAATACTTCTAAATATAACTAACCCCAAATTAACATACTTCTAAGTACAACTAACCCCAAGCTAACATACTTCTAAGAGTAATTTATATTAACAATAATAACTAATTTGAAGTAAATATTTAAAATATTAATAAATAATCTCATTTGAATATTTCTTTTCTACTCACATGGTCTTACAAAATACAAAAAATTTATTTTAAAAATCAAAATAAATTAGACAAGATCAACACAGTTGACAATGTGACACCCCCAAATCTGGGTCCATACAGCCCAAACTTGAGTTGTCAAAAGACTATAACAAAATTATTACAAGTAGTGCAACGTACAACAATACAGTGTATAATAATACACAACTAAGTCTTTCACGATTATTGTCACACTATTTTACAACACGTGAAGACTACGATAGTTATCCCTCGGACTCTCACTCCATCCCCTGGCTAGACCCAGCTACGTTCTCATCTCCTATTGAAAAACAATGGAACAAAAAAAAAGGGTGAGCTCAAATAGCCCAGTAAAGAATATCATGACTAAGATAATGACGAATAAATTATCGTTAGCCTTCAACAATTGTGTTCTTGATAGAATACAATAGACTACAAAGTTTATATCAAAAACTGCAGTTAAATTCTTGAACAACGTTCAGATCAATAATAGCAGCGGAATGAGCAATCTATTAGAAGAATAATGCAGACTATAATGTCCACTAGCTTTTCTTTTTCAGAAAAATATCATCAACTTTTATCATCTGAAATACCATTAGTCTTACAAATTCACAGTTCCTGGTCATAATCATGTCAATCAACAATTCATCTTTGCACTACGGGCCAAATATATTCAATATAAAACCAACGGTCATGATTATACCAATATTCAGCCTTTGGTCATAATCATACCAAATAACAGTTCATCTTTTGCACTACGGACCAAAGAGAACTTTCACCACGTGTCATAAAAGACACCAAACAGATGTATCGCCTTTAACTTATTATATCACCTTTAACCTATCATCTGTTCAATAATTATATTGCATCTGTGCCCCCGACCACAGATATTCACAACAGCTTGATTTTTGATGATTAGTATAAATAACAGTGATACAAATGATGAACAGAAGAAACAGGATAAACAATAAGTATCGAAAGTTTAGTTCGTGTAGATTCAAATAATGTCCAAATTATCAACATGATGTGGAGTAAAATTCAAAAATGATATTCAAGATACACAGTTCAGAATAACGGTTACAGTTCAATAGAAATGTTTAGAAAAATAGGAAGGTTCAATTGAAATGATATTAGATGAAGCACAAACTATTAAGGAACATATAATCATTTCAAGAACTTTACCAAATAGTACTTACCATAGTAAGTTAAGAGTATGAAAAGAATGATACCCCTTACCGTAATAAATTTGAATAATGGAAGATGAAAAAGATGGTATCCCTTACGAGTATAAAGAAAAATAATATCACTTACGAATATGAAAGAAAATGATATTACAAATGAATATGGAATAAAAGTGTCATGCGATAATTAGTGTAGACAAATTATTTCCACAAGAGACAAATAAGAAATGAATACAAAGAGTAATTCACTAAACATGCGGTAATCCGCGTAGTCAGGTTATTTTCAGAGATTAATAAGAAATGAATACGAAAGGTTAGTCACCAACAGGCAGTAATCTGGGCCGTCAGGTTATTCCCACAATTTAATAAAAATTGAATACGAAGAGTTATTCACCAAACAGGCGGTAATCCGCTCAGTAAGGTTATTCTCAGAGATTAATAAGGAATGAATACGAAAGGTTATTCACCAACAGGCGGTAATCCGTCCCGTAAGGTTATTCTCACAATTTAATACATGAAAATAAATAACACATCTTATGAGTAAGAGATAAACGATATTATTTTCGAGAATCAAAGAATGATAATCCCTTACCGTAGTAAGTTTGAATAGTGAAAGATGAAAAAGATGGAATCCCTTACAAGTAAGAAAATAATACCATTTATGATGATGAAAAGAATGATACCCCTTACCTTGATATTGTGAAACAAATTTCTGGCCGAACAAATCCTTCCTTGTTTGTCTATGTAGTAGTAAAGAATCTGACTTTTGAGTCTTCTAGAGTTTTCAAAATCTCTTTATGTTTTTAAAATAATGTTACTCTCGAAAAGATACACGGTATAGACTCAAGAATCACTTAATTTGAAGTTAATATGAATGAGTTATGAATTTTTAAAACTAAGACTGAAAATAGTGACGAAAATGAGAATAAGTTACGGTTTTTAGCAATTTAAGGTATGAAGATGATTTCAGATGACTTTTCTTCCTTCTTCAAAGTTGTAGAGGACGAAAAACTGAAGAATAGGCTTTCAATTCATCAAATTTTCACAAATAATAAATTTACTATAATTTTTCGAAAGAGCTGTTGTACATAAGAAAATTTCACTCGGGAATTCAAAGAAGAATGCAAAAGATTTTCAAAACCAGAAATGACTTAGAATATAAATATAGCACTCTAACTGATATTTACCAATCCATGAGGTAGCCTAGCATACATAGAGAGAAACTTACAATAAGAAATATTTTAGAGAGTGAAAGAAAGAATGAGCAAGAAAGTTTATGAAAAATCCTTAAGTTAAGGCCTCTATTTATAGCCAAAAATCTTATCATAACCAAGATTTCCTAATTTAATCCAAACCGTTCATTTCAAGATAATGTTTAATCCATACCATTCATTTCATCTTTTAAGATTTCTTTAATCTAAACCATTTATTTAAAGATCATCTTTAATCTATACCATCCATTTCAAATTCTATATTATCTTTAATTTATACCATTCATTTCATCTTTTAAGATTTCTTTAATCTAAACCATTCATTTAAATATCATCTTCAATTTACACCGTTCATTTGAAATTCTATAATTATTACATTATCTTTAATATATACCATTCATTTCATATTTATATCACCTAACTTTATATCATTTATTATAATAAAAACAAATAACTTTATCAATTCAATTATTCAACAATAATTCACAATTATTTATTATTATGACTAATTGTTATAAATACAGTGTAGTTGGCTCTCTGAGTTATATATCAAGTCAATTAATAAAGAAATACAACTGTTTAATTAACATCATAATAGAGATAACAATAATGCAGAAAGTATATAAAAGAAAGAATACGTTACTGTGTAATGATAATTATTGATTTAATAATGTGAATTACTGTGCGTATGCTACTGTGACAATTATCAGTTTAATAATATGAATTATTGTGCATGTGACAATAAAGTCAAATATTGTACAATAACCACTTTATCAGTTCAATAATACGAAACACTGTGCAATGACGTGTGCTACTGTGCAATGCCGTGTGCTACTTGTAATACCGTATATTACTATTCTTTTACCACCGGATATTTTAACAATTAAAAGTGATAGTACCATTGACCATTTAAAAATTGTTTATGTCGTTTTCTATATCTGACAATTATTCGTTGTGGGGTCCACCAATGATTGGTTCGTACGACGCCGTCGTACGAATATTCCCCGACCAAACGAATATTGTCCAACATAATATAATTTACACATAACATCCTTAACTTTTAACTTTGTCAATTTAACCACTTACTGTTTCAGAAAATATATAAATGAAGAAAAATTAAATTTTGTATTTCATAAAATTCGGGGTCTTACAACCTCCCCTCCTTATGAAATTTCATCCCCGAAATTTACGTACCTGATTTTCAGAAGCCATTCTAAACTGCGGTCATTAGATAAAGGTTAGTTAAACAAACTGACTCGTCATTTCTTGTCCCCACATTCAAATCGACTCATTAGATAACAAAATCTAATTTAGGTGGGACACACTAGTGACTGATTCTATTCGTCTCTCCCCTCCTAGTTCTAACCCCAGAACTCGATTAAAGACCATATCCCTAAGCTCTAATGTCAACTGTGACACCCCCAAATCTGGGACCACACAGCCCAAACTTGAGTTGTCAAAAGACTACAATAAATTATTACAAGTAGTGCAACATACAACAATACAATGTATAATAATACACAACTAAGTCTTTCACGATTATTGTCACACTATTTTACAACACGTGAAGACTACGATAGTTATCCCTCGGACTCTCACTCCATCCCCCGACTAGACCCAGCTACGTTCTCATCTCCTGTAGAAAAATAATGGAACAAAAAGAAAGGGTGAGCTCAAATAGCCAGTAAAGAATATCATGACTAAGATAATGACGAATAAATTATCGTTAGCATTCAACAATTGTGTTCTTGATAGAATACAATAGACTACAAGGTTTATATCAAAAACTGCAGTTAAATTCTTGAACAATGTTCAGATAAATAATAGCAGCGGAATGAGCAACCTATTAGAAGAATAATGTAGACTATAATGTTCACTCGCTCCTCTTTTTCAGGAAAATATCATCAACTTTTATCATCTGAAATACCATTAGTCATGATAATACAAATTCACAGTTCCTGATCATAATCATGCCAATCAACAGTTCATCTTTGCACTAGGGCCAAAGATATTCAATATAACACCAACAATCATGATTATATCAGTATTCAGCTTTTGGTCATAATCATATCAAACAACAGTTCATCTTTGCACTACGGGCCAAAGAGAACTTTCATCACATGTCATAAAAGACACCGAACAGATGTATCGCCTTTAACCTATTATATCACCTTTAATCTATCATCTGTTCAATAATTATATCGCATCTTTGCCCCCGGCCACAGATATTCACAACAACTTGATTTTTGATGATTAGTACAAATAACAGTGATACAAATGATGAACAGAAGAAATAGGATAAACAATAAGTATCGGAAGTTTACTTCGTGTAGATTCAAATAATGTCCAAATTGTCAACATGATGTGGAGTAAAATTCAAAAATGATATTCAAGATACACAGTTCAAAATAACGGTTACAGTTCAATAGAAATGTTTAGAAAAATAAGAAGGTTCAATTGAAATGATATTAGATGAAGCACAAACTATTAAGGAACATATAATCATTTCAAGAACTTTACCAAATAATACTTACCACAGTAAGTTAAGAGTATGAAAAGAATGATACCCCTTACCGTAATAAGTTTGAATAATGGAAGATGAAAAAGATAGTATCCCATACGAGTATAAAGGAAAATAATATCACTTACGAATATGAAAGAAAATGACTTTACAAACGAATATGGAATAAAAGTGTCATGCGATAATTCGTGTAAACAAATTATTTCCACAAGAGACAAATAAGAAATGAATACAAAGAGTAATTCACCAAACATGCGGTAATCCGCGTAGTCAGGTTATTCTCAGAGATTAATAAGGAATGAATACGAAAGGTTATTCACCAACAAGCGTTAATCCGCGCCGTCAGGTTATTCCCACAATTTAATAAAAATTGAATACGAAGAGTTATTCACCAAACAGGCGGTAATCTGCGCAGTAAGGTTATTCTCAGATATTAATAAGGAATGAATACGAAATGTTATTCAGCAACAGGTGGTAATCCGAGCCATAAGGTCATTCCCACAATTTAATACATGGAAATAAATGACACATCTTATGAGTAAGAGATAAACGATATTATTTTCGAGAATCAAAGAATGATAATCCCTTACCGTAGTAAGTTTGAATAGTGGAAGATGAATAAGATGGAATCCTTTACAAGTAAGAAAATAATACCATTTGTGATGATAAAAAGAATGATACCCCTTACCTTGATATTGTGAAACAAATTTATGGCCGAACAAATCCTTCCTTGTTTGTCTATGTAGCAGTAAAGAATCTGACTTTTGAGTCTTCTAGAGTTTTCAAAATCTCTTTATGTTTTTAAAATAATGTTACTCTCGAAAAGATACACGGTATAGACTCAAGAATCACTCAATTTGAAGTTAATATGAATGAGTTATGAATTTTTAAAACTAAGACTGAAAATAGTGACGAAAATGAGAATGAGTTATGGTTTTTAGCAATTTAAGGTATGAAGATGATTTCAGATGACTTTTCTTCCTTCTTCAAAGTTGTAGAGGAAGAAAAACTGAAAAATAGGCTTTCAATTCATCAAATTTTCAAAAATAATAAATTTACTATAATTTTTCGAAAGAGCTGTTGTACATAAGAAAATTTCACTCGGGAATTCAAAGAAGAATACAAAATATTTTCAAAACCAGGAATGACTTAAAATATAAATATAGCACTCTAACTGATATTTACCAATCCATGAGGTAGCCTAGCATACATAGAGAGAAACTTACACTAAGAAATATTTTAGAGAGTGAAAGAAAGAATGAGCAAAAAAGTTTATGAAAAATTCTTAAGTTAAGGCCTCTATTTATAGCCAAAAATCTTATGATAACCAAGATTTTCTAATTTAATCCAAACCGTTCATTTCAAGATAATGTTTAATCCATACCATTCATTTCATCTTTTAAGATTTCTTTAATCTAAACCATTTATTTAAAGATCATCTTTAATCTATACCATCCATTTCAAATTCTATATTATCTTTAATTTATACCATTCATTTCATCTTTTAAGATTTCTTTAATCTAAACCATTCATTTAAATATCATCTTCAATTTACACCGTTCATTTGAAATTCTATAATTATTACATTATCTTTAATATATACCATTCATTTCATATTTATATCACCTAACTTTATATCATTTATTATAATAAAAATATATAACTTTATCAATTCAATTATTCAACAATAATTCGCACTTATTCATTATTATGACTAATTGTTATAAATACAGTGTAGTAGGCTCTCTGAGTTAGATATCAAGTCAATTAATAATGAAATACAACTGTTTAATGAACATCATAATAGAGATAACAATAATGCATAAAGTATGTAAAAGAAAGAATAAGTTACTGTGTAATGACAATTATTGATTCGATAATGTGAATTACTGTGCATATGCTACTGTGACAATTATCAGTTTAATAATATGAATTATTGTGCATGTGAGAATAAAGTCAAATATTGTACGATAACCACTTTATCAGTTCAGTAATACGAAACACTGTGCAATGTTGTGTGCTACTGTGCAATACCGTGTGTTACTTGTAATACCGTATATTACTATTCTTTTACCACCGGATATTTTAACAATTAAAAGTGATAGTACCATTGACCGTTTAAAAATTATTTATGTCATTCTCTATATCCGACAATTATTCGTTGTGGGGTCCACCAATGATTGGTTCGTACGGCGCCGTCATACGAATATTCCCCGACAGAACGAATATTCCCCGACCAAACGAATATTGTCCGACATAATATAATTTACACATAACATCCTTAACGTTTAACTTTGTCAATTTAACCACTTACTGTTTCAGAAAAAATATAAATGAAGAAAAATTAAATTTTATATTTCATAAAATTCGGGGTCTTACAGACAAGCCTAAAACTAAAGCAAAAATCAACATGTGATACAAAAACTCAAGATCAACACAGTTGACAAGTGTAAGACCCCGAATTTTATAAAATACAAAATTTAATTTTTCTTCATTTATATTTTTTCTGAAACAGTAAGTGGTTAAATTGACAAAGTTAAAAGTTAAGGATGTTATGTGTAAATTATATTATGTCGGACAATATTCGTTTGGTCGGGGAATATTCGTTCTGTCGGGGCCGTACGAACCAATCATTGGTGGACCCCACAACGAATAATTGTCGGATATAGAAAACGACATAAATAATTTTTAAATGGTCAATGATACTATCACTTTTAATTGTTAAAATATCCGGTGGTAAAAGAATAGTAATATGCGGTATTACAAGTAACACACGGTATTGCACAGTAGCACATGGTATTGCACAGTAGCACACGGCATTGAACAGTGTTCCAGATTATTGAATTGATAAAGTGGTTATCGTACAATATTTGACTTTATTGTCACATGCACAATAATTTATATTATTAAATTGATAATTGTCACAGTAGTATATGCACAGTAATTCACATTATTAAATCAATAATTGTCATTACATAGTAACGTATTCTTTCTTTTACATACTTTCTGCATTATTGTTATCTCTATTAAGATGTTAATTAAACAGTTGTATTTCATTATTAATTGACTTGATATCTAACTCAGAGAGCCAACTACATTGTATTTATAGCAATTATTCATAATAATAAATAAGTGTGAATTATTGTTGAATAATTGAATTGATAAAGTTATTTATTTTTATTATAATAAATGATATAAAGTTAGGTGATATAAAGATGAAATGAATGGTATATATTAAAGATAATGTAATAATTATAGAATTTCAAATAAACGGTGTAGATTGAAGATGATATTTAAATGAATGGTTTAGATTAAGAAAATCTTAAAAGATGAAATGAATGGTATAGATTAAAGATAATATAGAATTTGAAATGGATGGTGTAGATTAAAGATAATCTTTAAATGAATTGTTTAAATTAAAGAAATCTTAAAAGATGAAATGAGTGGTAAGGATTAAACATTATCTTGAAATGAACGGTTTGAATTAAATTAGGAAATCTTGGTTATGATAAGATTTTTTGCTATAAATAGAAGCCTTAACTTAATGATTTTTCATAAACTTTCTTGCTCATTCTTTCTTTCACTCTCTAAAAAATTTCTTAGTGTAAGTTTCTCTCTATGTATGCTAGGCTACCTCATGGATTGGTAAATATCAGTTAGAGTGCTATATTTATATTTTAAGTCATTCCTGGTTTTGAAATCTTTTGTATTCTTCTTTGAATTCCCGAGTGAAATTTTCTTATGTACAACAACTCTTTCGAAAAATCATAGTAAATTCATTATTTGTCAGAATTTGATGAATTGAAAGCCTGTCTCTTCAGTTTTTCGTCCTCTACAACTTTGAAGAAGGAAGAAAAGTCATCTGAAATCATCTTCTTGCCTTAAAATGCTAAAAACCGTAACATATTCTGATTTTCGTCACTATTTTCAGTTTTGGTTTTAAAAATTCATAACTCATTCATATTAACTTCAAATTGAGTGATTCTTGAGTCTATACCGTGTATCTTTTCGAGAGTAACATTATTTAAAAAACATAAAGAGATTTTGAAAACTCTAGAAGACTCAAAAGTCAGATTCTTTACTGCTACATAGACAAATAATGAAGGATTTGTTCGGCCATAAATTTGTTTCACAATATCAAGGTAAGGGGCATCATTCTTTTCATCATCATAAATGGTATTATTTTTTTACTTGTAAGGGATTTTATCTTTTTCATCTTCCACTATTCAAACTTACTACTGTAAGGGATTATCATTCTTTGATTTTCGAAAATAATATCGTTTGTCTCTTACTCATAAGATGTGTCATTTATTTTTATGTATTAAATTGTGGGAATAACCTTACGACGCGGATTACCGCCTGTTGGTGAATAACCTTTCGTATTCATTCCTTATCAATCTCTAAGAATAACCTTACTGCGCAGATTATCGCCTGTTTGGTGAATAACTCTTCGTATTTAATTTTTATTAAATTGTGGGAATAACCTTACGACGCGGATTACCGCCTGTTGGTGAATAACCTTTCGTATTCATTCCTTATTAATCTCTGAGAATAACTTGACTACGCAGATTACCGCATGTTTGGTGAATTACTCTTTGTATTCATTTCTTATTTGTCTCTTGTAGAAATAATTTGTCTACACGAATTATCACATGACACTTTTATTCCATATTTGTTTGTAATATCATTTTTTTTCATATTCGTAAGTGATATTATTTTTCTTTATACTCATAACGGATACCATCTTTTTCATCTTTCATTATTCAAACTTATTACGGTAAAGGTTATCATTCTTTTCATACTCTTAACTTACTATGGTAACAACTATTTGGTAAAGTTCCTGAAATGATTATATATTCTTTAATAGTTTGCGCTTCATCTAATATCATTTCAATTGAACCTTTCTATTTTTCTAAATCTCTCTATTGAACTTTAACTGTTATTCTGAACCGTGGATCTTGAATATCGTTCTTGAATTTGAGTTCACGTCATGTTGACAATTTGGATATTATTTGAATTTGCACATTGTAAATTTTTGATATTTATAGATCATACTGTTTCTTCTGATTCATCATTTATATCACTGTAATTTGTACTAATCATCAAGAATTAAATTATTGTGAATATCTGTGGCCTGGGGCACAGATGATAGGTTAAATGCGATATAATTATTGAACAGATGATAGGTTAAAGGCGATTTAATAGGTTAAAGGTGATACATCTGTTCGGTGTCTTTTATGGCACGTGGTGAATAAATATGTTTAGCCCGTAGTGCAAAGATGAACTGTTGTTTGGTATGATTATGACCAAAGGCTGAATACTGGTATAATCATGACCGTTGGTGATATATTGAATATCTTTGGCCTGTAGTGCAAAGATGAACTGTTGACTTGCATGATTATGATCAGGAACTGGGATTTTATATTATCATGACCAATGGTGTTTAAAATGATAAAAGTTGATGATATTTTTTTGAAAAAGAGAAGCGAGTGGACATCATAGTCTACATGATTCTTTTAATAGATTGTTTATTCCGCTGCTATTATTGATTTGAACTTTGTTCAAGAACTTAGCTGTAGTTTTTGATATAAACCTTGTAGTCTATTGTATTCTATCAAGAACACAACTGTTGAAGGCTAACGATAATTTATTCGTCATTATCTTAGTCATGATATTCTTTACTGAGCTATTTGAGCTCACCCTTTTATTTTTGTTCTATTATTTTTCAACAGGAGATGAGAACGTAGTTGGGTCTAGCCGGGGGATGGAGTGAGTGTCCGAGGGATAGCTATCGTAGCCTAGAACCAGAGCAATCTGAACCCAAATAAGACACAAAACTAACCTCTTCACAGGCATAAAAAAAATTATCTTCTTCAGCTTCGCTATAATTACCCATTATTACTAAAGTTCAATTCACAAAAACATACTCCCAATAAAAATTAAACAATAGAATTAGAAGAAGATTTTATACCCCTAAAGATAAAACTCACTCTCAAACGATAATAACAAAAGTTTCCATTTTTATTTAAGAAATAGAAAGAGAGAAATCATAAAAATTCAAGGGATATGAGTTTTTGAATCCAACCATCAAAGAGTAAAACCCAACACTGATCAATCTGAACCCAGAACATGTATTTGCCCACAAATATAGATCTTATGAATTCCATAAAGATTAAAATACCCACCATAATTGACAAGGAATTGAAATCAAAGTTTAACATTTGAACATGTATTTGCTCACAAACATTTGGGATCAGCGCGACGGTAGATTGAGGCAATCAGTAAAGGAGGATGGGGCGATTAAGGGACAAATGGGTTTGGTCGATCTTGTGGCGATGAGGCTGAGATACTGCAATGAGTGAAGATCAAGGGTCTAGGGGCCCAGGTTAACAGGGGAGGAACTCTAATTCATTCGATACCAAGATCTAATCCTTAGTCTATCGACTGAGATTCTCGAACCCTAAAAAATAATGTGATACCGATTGAGATTATGAATTTATGATATTAATTAATTTTATTTAGTTATTTTTATTTTTAAACATATATTTAGTGTTGTATTACTTAATTTTGTATTTTGTTTAGTTCTTTAGTACTTCTCCAAATTGGGTTATTATTATATTATTTAGTTAATTAGTTGCTATTATACTTATTTTATTTTTTCTTTTTCTGAAAATAATTGAGTTAGCGGAGTTAACTATTTTATTTTAATTAATTAATTGAGTTAATTATTTTATTTAAGTTAATTAGTGGAGTTAACTATTTTATTTGAGTAAATTATAAAATTTAATTATTTAATTAACGAGATTAATTATTTTATGTGTAGTGTGATAGTATGTAGTGAATTTTATTTATTTTAAGTGGTATTTAATTAGTGTGATAAATTATTTTATTTGAATTAATTAGTGAGTTTTAATTATTTAGCTTAGGGGCCGAATTATGAATTTGATGGTACTTAATGTAATACAAGTCTAAGTCAAACCATGTTGTATACGGTCAACCCGTATACAGGAAATATATATGGTCGAAAATTTGTGTATTCTAGCCAATTTTCGTCGGAATTAGAACTCGGGGGCTAAATTGTTTGCAATTCGGTACTTCATGTAGTAAATTAAAAGCCAAATACTTTAGGGGCCGAATTATGAAAATGATGAAACTTGGTATAACAGATGTGTAGTTAACCCAATTATATGACATAACAAAACATTAAAAGAAACCAAAGATAGATCGGAGATACAATTACAAGAGTTGAACAAACAATAGCCATTTGCTAATAAATATAATATTCTTGATGTATGTGTAAATTACAATAGATGCTTCATGCTTGTATTAACATTTGATATAGGCCGGCTTTGTTACAACTTCTTAGAGTAATTTATAGCTTAGTTTAGAAAATAAATTTAAAACTTGTGTTTGGACATCTTGAAAATATGATACCAGGTGATTAAAACACCTAGCTTGAAATCTGGGTGTGTTTTTTTCTCCACCATATAACTTATATATCCTTTTATTTATTTTGGTACTATTATTCAATTTTAATTTTTTTTTTGATCAGCAAAATATCTTTTATTAATACTTTTAAATTAAACCAGTACATGGATGTCTCATTCAAAAGTTTTGAATAAGATTATACAAAATCTGACTGATTTAAATATCTCTAATACTTGGTCATAACTGTAATACCAACGATAACTATATATTCTATCGATTAGACGTGCTTGAACATTCCATTATATAAAAGGTACACCAAACAAGACATGTACAGCTTATTGAATAAGTTGGTTAAATTAAATTATTAAGTAAGCTATAAACTATTTTAAAATAAGTTAAAATAAACGTGGCTATAGTATGTCTTAATATTACGATATTACTTTTTGTGTGCTTGATGAAATTTTACAATTGTTTCTATTTTTTTCGCAAAAAATAAAAGAATTTTACCTTTGTCTGACATTATTGTAATGGTTTAATTTATATTTGTTATACATCGTAAGTTAGTTTATATGTACGTGGTGTTGTTGTTGTGTTGTTTTTTAGATTGAAAATAATTATACAATTTACATGTATGTGTTATCATCGTTGGGAATGAAAACATATACAGGTACAAAATGTGGTTTAAAAATCTAAAAATTAAAAACTATATATATATATATTTTAAAAAAAAAGTACCATTATTTTTGACGGAATAAGCTAATATTGACGGGAATTCCGCCGGAAATATAATTTCCTAGTATCAATGGGAACACAACATGTGGCAAAATATCTCCGACGCATGTGTCCGTCAGAATTAAATTCCGCCGGACGTACCTTATTTTCAACGGAATTTTCGTCGGTAATAATTTCATCAACGATATATATTTTCGACATACTTTTTGTCTGATTTATTTCCGACAAGGTTATATCCGACTAAATTTTTGACAGACTATTTCATAAAAAATAACTTTATTTCGACGAAAAAAGACTATTTCCATCGAAATTAGCCGATTTCATGTCTAAAAGAATTGTACTTAAATATTTTGTTTTAATTTACTTTTTGTGATAAGGAATCCTTGTCCAACCACGCATCATTTCGTTATGTAAGACTTTGTAGCGAACTCCAATTATTTCTAATATAATTACATAAGTTATAAGAAATGGATTATTAGCTAAAACAAAATACATCAATAACTCTATGTTCTAATAAAAAGATTAATAAGATCCAATGCCTCATATGCCAGTTTTTTTTTTTTTTTTTCATACCAGCTGTTTACAAAAAAAAATATAAAATGACTTTCTTTGTGTTTTTCTTTCTATACCCGTAATTTTATTCTATAAAAATATTTAAAATATTACTTCAATCAATTAATGCTGTACTAAAGTTTCAATTATAAGAACTCACACTTTTCTAATTAATTTAGCAGTACACTTTTAATTAATGAAACTCCAACTTTAATCTTTCTTTCTTTCTTCTCTTTTTTTTATTCTTTTCAAAAACTCCAACTTTAATCACTTGAAAACCTTCAACGGATATCTATCTATACAATCATTCCACGGATTATCATTCTCTACTTCTTTTGAATCCCCAAGCCATTTCCACACCAAGTTCCCAATCTTAAACCCCGTCCCAAATGCAATCATTCCCATATTTTCGAGAAATTGTTGCATGCTCTAGGAGCAACACTACAGCATGCTCCACTCTCTCACATGAGGGTGGGGTCCACACATGATGTGACCCGTGTGGACCCCCCCTCATGTGAGAGGGTGGAGCATTGCTCCTGGGGCATACAATATTTTTTCCATATTTTTCCCCCTTTTTACCCTCCCTTTTGATTCAAAAGATGCCAACTCATAAAACACTAGACTATTCCTAAACCGGTGCAAGCTCATCCGAGACGACTCGGTGACCAAGTCACCAAGTTGCAAAACTAGCCCCACTTGCTCAATCACCGCCTTCCCTCCCGTGTGAATGCACATGTGCTCGAACGCCGTCGTAAAGTCCGACACCACTGGTTTGGACTCGCCGCGTGCGATAACGCCGCCATCACAGCCAAGTATACGTAACGTCCTAGTTGACTCAGTGGCAGAACACGGGGCGCGAGAATTCTAATGTGCTCACTTAAGTTCACCCCGGCTACCCTCACAAAGTCTTTGGTGAGTGAAATTCCGGTGATACCCATGTCTTCTTCTTGAAACGCAGCGTGGTAGGGTCGATCATCCGAGCCGTGGTGAATCCTAAGAGAGTCTACAGTTCCATTTTGGCGACTCCGCCATGACTCGGGTGGTTGGTGACTGTTGCGGCGGCACAACCGACTCGAAAGAGACAGTTGGTCACAAGCATTGAACGGTTATCACCGTTATACCAATTTAAAGTACTACTTTCCATAAGTCATGGATTATAACTTTATTTCCTGAAAACCTTTCATTTGCAAAAAGAAAATAAAAATTATGACTTATATAACTTCAACCTAATATCTTACTAATAAAAATTAAGGGTGTGCACAGTGCGATTTGATGCTGTTACAAAATATAACCGTAACCAAATCATATTATGTGGTTAATATTATAAAAGTAATCGTAACAATGGCTAATAAAACCATTCAGTTATTAACGGTTTCGATTAATGTGTATGCATGTGTAAATATTTGTTCGATTCAGTTAATTTGATGCGATTTTTCGCTAATAACCATTGTTGTAACCCAATATGCAGTAACTAATAAATTTAGTTAATTTGGTGTGATTTAATTAATTGTTAAAATTAATTTTTTTTTGAAACTTATTAGTACCCAATAAACTCAACCCATTATATGACTCGATAAGATAATTGAGTCACACAACTCATTAAGTCATGGGGTAGTTGAACAGTTCATGTAGGGGTGTACAACGGTCGGTTTGGTAGATAAAAAAATAACTAAACCATTTAAGTTGGTTATAAAAAATTTATAACCAAAACCGCCCAAATTTTTACCCCGTACACTATAAGAAAATCATATAGTTCCGACGGAATTATTTTCGACGGAAAGATTTTCGTCGAATTTAAGTTTTTTCCGACCGAATATTTCGTCAGAAATAATTCCGTTGGAAATATGCCGATTACAGTGAATTGCAGTAGTGCCAAAGTTTCCTGCTGTGAAAATATATTTCCGACGGAATTTTCGTCAAAAATAAACTCCAATTATGTCGAAAATTACGCCAACTACAGTGTTTTGTGTTGGCGCCAAAGTTCCCGCCTGTGGAAATATATTTTCGACGAAAGTTCCGTCGAAAATAAATTTCAAATTCCGTCGAAATTACGCCAATTATAGGTGCCAAAGTTCCCGTCTGTGGGAATATATTTTCGACGGAAGTTCCGTCGGAAATAATCTTTAAATTCCGTCAAAATAAAACTTATGTTTTTTAATAGACCGAACTAGATGCTTCATTTTTCCCACTCTTTTTTGTTCTCAAGCGGCTGCGGTGGGCTTCCATCTATTTGATTCCATCTCCCCTGTCGTCCACACCTATGTTGGTAAAATTAATCCATCTCTCTCTCTCTCTCTCACACACACACACACACACACACACACACACACACACACACACACACACACACACACACATATATATATATATATATATATATATATATATATATATATATATATATATTGTTAGGATGAGTATTTCGCTAAGCCTGGTCTGGTAAATATATTATGGGCTAGGCCCAACGAACCGACAGCTTGGCAAATTCTTATGAGGACTTCTAAGTCCAATAGGCTTGGGATAGGTCCCTAACCAATCTGGACTGTGGCTATTTACTATATCTAATCCGAATTAGAATAGGAGTCAGGTTCTTAGATGGTTTAGGAGATTACCTTCCTATTCAAACTATACCACGTTGAGGGACAATCCTAAAGGGAATCGGTAAGAGTCAGGTATGCACTATAAATACTCAGTCAATGATGGAGGAAAGGGTTACGCACACATGCACCTTACTACTATACTAAATACTTGGACCTCCATTGTTGACCTTTCTTAAAACCTTCACTAACTCTCACACCGGAGGAGTCCCTTAACGGCCCAAGCCGTTGGGACTTTTGTGCAGGTATCTTATCCGGACGGCCAACAGGACAGCCGGACGAAACCAGGCGTCAACATTGGCGCTAGAAGGAGGGCTCAAGTAAAATTTCCATCAATCAACATTGACATGGAAACTTCATACTCGCAAAGTTATTCACGGCGACCAACACCCTCCCAGTCTCGCCGGGAGACGGCGGCTGAGAAAGAACGTCGCCTCCAGATAATCCTCGACATGAAAAAGGCTCTAGATATCCAGCAGAAAGAGCTTGACAAGCAGTACGAGGAATTGACCGAAACAGGGGACAATCTCTCGAGCCAGAGAGGCTCGGCCTCCCGCTCAGACCACCGTAGCAGACGGGAAGACAGATACACGGAACGCCGTAGAGGTGGTCCCCAACACCGAGAAAAAGAACCGACCCGCTCCAAGTCGATTTGGACGGCGGACTTGAGGAAACGAGCCAGATCACCCTCTAAAAGGGATAGGGAGGACAGACGCAGCCACGGGAGCCATACTGGAGAATCCTCACCCAAGAAGGCTTCGGACAAGTACTATGGGTCCAAGAAGGCCCGGTTCTCCCCGTTCTCAAAGGATTTGGAGGAAGCCAAAATCGATCGAAGTCGAAAAGTACCCACTTTGGAGATGTATGACGGAACGGGAGACCCGCATGATCACACCTACTCATTCGAGCAAGCCATGCACTTCCATGGTCATTATGCAGTGGCGATGTGTCACCTATTTTTATCTACTCTAAAGAAGACAGCTGGAGAATGGGTCACCTCCCTCCCGAACGGGTCTATTAAGTCATGGGAAGAGCTACATGAACAATTTCATACCCGCTTCGGGAGCAATAAAAGACGGGCCAGAATGATGACTTCTCTACTACAAGTAAAACAGAAGCCGAGTGAGACTCTTCGGCAGTATGTCAAAAGATTTCGGGAAGCTGTGTCTGAAATTAACGGAATCGATCCAAAGCAGGTAATCCAATTTTTAACTATGGGATTAAACGTTGACAAATCCAGCAGGTTGATCGAGGAACTCATCTCAAAAGCTCCAGAAACCCTATCAGAAACTTACGAGAAAGTAGACAAGTTTGTAGAATTGGAAGAGGCTCTCGCCAATCTTCGGGGCTCTTCGAAAAACACAGGTGAATTTCACCAGAGAAACCCTGAAGACGAAAGCACCGAGAAGAAAACCAATGGTTCTGGCAAAAAGGGGAATGACCGAAGAGATTCTAGCCGAGATCGACAGCAAAAGAACCATCCCCCAAGGGATAGAGGAGGTGCCGACAAGGATTACACGCCCCTGAATACAAACAAAAGTAATATCGTGAAAGCGATAAAAAATGAACCCTTCTACGAAAAACCCCCGAAGATTCGAGTTTTCGCAAGGCAAAAGAACGGGGATAGATATTGCACCTACCATGAAGCAAAAGGACATGATACCGAGGAGTGTTACTAGCTCAAAGATTTCCTAGAAAAACAGATACGGAAGGGTAACCTCGACTGTTACGTCGCCGATTCTCGTCGACAATCAGCCTTCGATCGCCTGGAACCACCTCCACCCGCTTCCGAGGTGAGAGGAGTGGTTGATGTCATCTCTGGAGGATCGATCACCGTTCGGTCTAACCGAAAGAGGAAAGCCTTCGGAAGAGAAGTCCATTAAGTGTCCGGAAAACCCCAGGATATCAAGACCGACCCCATCACTTTCTCCGACGATGATTACCCGTCAGGAATGGTTATTCCGCATCAGGACACACTGGTCGTCACAGCTCAGGTCGGTACTATGGATATGAAGAGGATGCTTGTTGATAATGGGAGTTCAGTCGACGTACTCTATAGCCAAGCATACAATCGGCTGGACTTGGGGGGAAGGGAGTTGGAAATCTGCAATGAGTCCCCCTTATATGGCTTCGGGAACAACCCGGTCCGTATAGCAGGGACGATCGAATTGCCTGTGATTTTCGGGACTGCCCCAAAGCAAGCTTCCATCATGGTCCGTTTCTACGTAGTCCAGGTGGAAAGTAACTACAACGCCATCTTGGGAAGAACGACTCTGTCAGCATTGAAAGCCGTCACCTCTATCCCGCATTTAAAAATGAAATTCCCAACAAAGAATGGGATCGGGGAATCAGTCGGCGACCAAGATCTTTCCCGAAGATGCTATCTACAGACCATTCAGGCATCCCCTATCATCGACAGCAAACAGAAAGCCACCATGAAGATTGAGCTCGAACCTTTCACTGAGGGATGCACTGAACCAATAGCAACACCTGCCGAAGATACGGTCCAGGTTCCGTTATTTCAAGAAGATGACGAGAGAACAGTACAGATTGGGACAAGCCTTCAGGAAAAAACTAGAGCACGGTTGGTGGCCCTTTTACAACAATACTCGGATATCTTTGCTTGGGTCCCAGCCGATATGCCAGGCATTGATAAGACTGTGGTCGTGCATCAGCTGAGTGCAAAGCCGAACTCAAAACCTGTTAAGCAAAAGCGAAGGAACATAGCTCCCGAAAGACAACAAGTAATTGATGATGAAATCGATAAACTTCTAGCTGCTGACTTCATCTTTGAAATCAATTATCCATAATGGCTCGCGAATGTGGTACTAGTTAAAAAGCATAATGGGAAGTGGAGGATGTGCGTGGATTATACAGATCTGAATAAAGCGTGCCCGAAAGATTATTACCCTCTCCCGAATATCGATCAACTGATTGATTCCACATCGGGTCATACTGTAATGAGCTTCCTGGATGCTTTCTCGGGATACAATCAAATTGCGATGCATGAAAGCGATATCCCTAAGACATCCTTTATCACTCACCGAGCCATCTACGCGTACAAAGTGATGTCCTTCGGGTTAATCAATGCGGGGGCCACTTATCAGAGAATGATGAACAAAGTGTTCAGCGGCCAGATCGAGAGAAATATGGAAGTCTATGTTGATGACATGATTGTTCAAAGTATGAGAGAAGAAGATCATCTAGCCGACCTGAAAGAATGCTTTGAGAATGTCAGAACGAACAACATGAGACTTAACCCAACTAAATGCACATTTGGCCTCGGGTCAGGCAAATTTTTGGGATATATGGTTAGCCGAAGAGGGATTGAAGCAAATCCCGAAAAGATATCGGCTATTTTTGAAATGCAACCGCCGAAGAACTTCAAAGAAATTCAACGGTTGACAGGGAGGCTGGCAGCTCTTCGGCGGTTTGTGGCTCGACTAGCAGAGAAATGTCTCCCATTCTTCGGAACTTTGAAGGGAGCCCAGAATCAGAAAACTTTTCAATGGACCGAAGATTGCCAGGAGGCTTTTATACAAATTAAGAGATATATCTCTTCACCTCCGATTCTGAGTAAAGCACTGCCCGAGGAGGATCTACAAATATACTTCTCTGCCACTTCCTTGGTAGTCGGGTCAGCTTTGATCAGAGAAGATTCACAAGGGCAAAAACCAATCTATTACGTAAGCCATGCTCTTCGGGATGCTGAAACAAGGTACCCAAATTTAGAGAAGTTGGCTTACGCACTGTTTATCTCCAGTCGGAAACTCAGACATTACTTCCAGGGGCGGACTATTATCGTCCTCACTGACCAGCCATTACGGAAAATCCTTTACAGGCCCGAATCGTCGGGAAGGCTTGCAGCATGGGCCATCGAGCTGAGCCAGTTTAATATAGAATTTCGCCCTCGGACAGCAATCAAAGCACAAGCACTCATTGACTTTATCATCGAGTGCTCATTCCGTAATGATCTAGAGGACAAGGAACCCGACTGTGATAAACTGACATCAACACCCGAAGAAATTGTATGGACTCTGTTCGTAGACGGATCCGCTACTGGGACGAAGAGTGGGGCCGGCATCATCCTCACTTCTCCCGAAGGTTTCAAAATACAACAATCTATACGATTTGGGTTCATAGCCACGAACAACATTGCCGAATATGAAGCACTCGTGGCAGGGCTAAAGCTAGCCCGAAGCCTGGAGGTAAAGAACTTGGCAGTATACAGCGACTCCCAACTGGTGGTGAAACAAGTGTTGGGAGAATATGAGGCAAAAGAAGTTCATTTACAGGCCTATCTCCAACTAGTTCGGTCATTGTTGGCGTTCTTCCCGAAATACCAGCTCATAGGAGTAGTCAGATCGGAAAATACAATGGTCGATGCCCTTTCCAAGTTGGCAACCACCGATCAAGGAGAACTAGATGGAGCAGTATATTTAGAAAATCTTCAGCATCCGAGCACCTTGGTTCAAACAATAATGGATATTGAACAGGCAGATTCTTGGATGACCCCGATCATTCAATTCCTTCTGACCGGTGAATTGCCCGAAGACAAGTCTATGGCCCGAAGGATAAGGTACAAATCCACCAAGTACTGTATCACGAATGATCAGCTGTACCGAAGATCTTATTCTTCCCCACTGCTCCGATGTCTCGGCCCTAGGGAATCTGATTATGCTCTTCGGGAGGTTCATGAAGGTATCTGCGGTGACCATGTGGGAGCAAAGGCACTGGCCCATAAAATTTTGCGACAAGGATATTTTTGGCCGACAATGCTTGAAGATGCCAAAGACTTCGTCAAAAAATGTCATAAGTGTCAGATATTTGCATCCGTACCACACCAACCTCCCGAGGAGTTATCTCCGATACTCTCTCCGGTCCCCTTTTCTGTATGGGGAATAGACATATTGGGCCCTCTTCCACAGGGTAAGGGATAAGTGAAATTTGTGATCGTCGCCATCGATTATTTCACCAAGTGGGTAGAAGCCAAACCACTTGCCAAGATCACCGAACATACATGTCTACAATTTTTCAAAGAACAAGTAGTTTACCGGTTCGGCATCCCGATGATCTTAGTTTCTGACAACGGACTTCAGTTTGTTGGTAAAACTTTCGAAGGGTTCTTATCAGAACTTAATATCCAGCATCGTCGGACTTCAGTAGCCCATCCACAAGCAAATGGTCAAGTAGAAGTTACAAACATGACACTTCTTCATGGCATTAAAAGAAGATTGGAATAGGCGAAGGGTGCCTGGCCCGAGGAGCTTTTGCATGTTCTTTGGGCCTACCGAACAACTCCTCAGACTACTACTGGGGAGACGCCTTTTAAGATGGCCTATGGTTCCGAAGCCCTGATACCTATTGAGATCAGAGTACCATCTCCGAGAGTCTTAAACTTTGATGAAATCCTCAATAGCGAAAGTCTTCGGTTGAACCTCGATTTATTGGAAGAGGAACGTGATTCAGTAGTCCTCAGGTTGGCTGCTTATCAACAACGAACTGCTCGGCACTTTAACAAAAATGTCAAAAGAAGGTCATTCAATGTGGGCGATCTAGTCCTTCGGCAAGCCGAGGCATCCACCCCTCGGGAAACGGGCAAACTGATGCCAACATGGGAAGGACCATACTTAGTGATCGAAGTGTTGAAGGCTGGAACTTACAAGCTTCAGGGCATGGATGGAAAAAATGTTCCAAATACTTGGCATGCTGTTCGGCTTCGTAGGTATTATCAGTAATTTAGAATTTTGTACTTAGTCAAATTTTGAGGCTATCATTGAAGCCTATAGAATTTTGTACATAGTCAATTCTTGAGGCTATCTTTTAAGCCGATCACATGTTATCTTTTCGATATTAATGAGAATATTTTTTATCATCTGGTCTTTGTATTACTATTTTGATACACACTTTAAAATTAATCTGCTAGCCTCATCGGATTTACATTCGATCAGGCTAGTGGGGGGCGAAGCAGTATAAGTGAACAGTTATACATACAGATGATAGAATAAAACTCATGAGAAAAGATAAGTCATAATCATTCAATTCATAAATGTTGAAAAGTTTACAAGATAAAAAAAAATAAAAAATATATATATAGCAAAGGAAATACAATTCAGTCATCGGGAAATACAATTCCCAGCTGATCGGGATCATGACCCTTCTCCTTGGCAAGCTCGCGAGCATATTCGAACCCATCGCTGAATTCGTTCACAACAGATGATAGGATATCGGCCTGAAATTGATCCGAGGCCTTATATTCGTCTATCACCTTTTGTTTAAGCTCGGGAATCAGGACACTCGGGGAGGCGGCGGCAATAGGTCCTCTTAACCAATCGGCTTCCTTAGCACCCCAGCCCTCGACGATCAGTTCGACATTATCTTTCAGATTCTTCATCTGATCAGTCTGAAGTTGGATGATATTTTCCGATTGGGTCAAGAGAATCTTTTGGCTTTGGAGTTGGGCCTCGAGCTCGTTCTTGTTATTTTCCAGCTGGATCTTCTTGAGCTCTTTGGCCTGTACCAAGTCCATAGCATGAGCATTTGCCTTCTCCAGATCGATCACCCGGGCCGTCAGGCGTTCGATCTCCTTGTCCTTCTCAAGACGAGCCTCCCGGGCCGATTCATACTCCTGTTTCATGATATGGAAGGAGTCATGCATGGCTTTGAGCTGGTCTTTGGTCTTCTGATGGCTCTTCAGAGCCTCAGCATGCCCTTTGCTGCTCTCCTCGGCTCTTCTCTCCAGAACCTTCTGCTCATCAGAAACCTTAAGGAGAATTGCATTTCCCTGAAAAGAAATGGTTGAATGATGAATGAGTCAGAAAGTTAACCACTATGAAGGAGAAAATTTTACAGGCAGATCCTTACCTTTGCATGGCAGGAGAACAGCATCTCCATAAGTGTCCTCAGATCGGCACCCTCGGTACCATCCTCGGCGAAAGGGATCATCGACGTTCCCAAGGACTGCATATTGATCCCCTCCTCGGGTCTTGAACTCCCGGTCGGCATGGGGGGATCTATGGGTCCGCTTTGGGTGCTGGGGGGTACTTGACCTTCAGTAGGTCTTTTCCCTTTATTTTGGGGCGGGGGAACCAGACTTTCCCCTGACTGGCCGGCGACGCTTCGCTCGGCGGGAGGAGTTGATGAACCTCCTTGAAGAGCAGAAGTTTGCTGGGTTCTTGCCTCCAGGACTGACGTCAGAACCAGCCTTCTCCTCTTTATTTTTGGTCTGCCGGCCCCCGAGTCCTTGGCAGCAGTTTTCTCTCCTTCGGTGGGCTTGATAATGTCACCCACCTGGGAAGATCCCGTGGCCATCTCGGGATTGGCGGCGGCCTCGGTGGAATCCTTGGGCTTTGCAGCCCTCATGCTTCGGCTCGCCTTCAGCTTATCGGCGGCACTCATCTTTACCCTCGGGACTCCAGCCGCTTCTACTATGGCTTCATTATTGGGATTCTTTCCTTGGTCAGCCACTGCAAGACAATCGGAACAAAAGAGTGAGTATATCAAAAATGTTCAGAATAAAGGAGCAAGCATGGCAGAGAACTTACAACCGAAGGAATACAATCAGTCTTGGTCGTTAAGGAGATTCCGATCCCACTTCACCGATGGTCTCTTGGAATATAAGACCTCGAACTCTTCTAGCCTTGCCCGAGAGATTTTCTTCGGATTTAGCTGGTCTTTGTTCGGGTCTGACCAAGGTCCGACCATCTCAGTGTCCGGCCCCTTGATGAAAAACCAATCCCCGTGCCATCCTTTATTGCTCGAGGGGGTCTCCATCAGGGTATCCCTTCTAGGGTTCTTCATCACCATGAAAAACCCTTTTTCTTTATTATTGGTAATGGAAAAGAATTGGAAAAAGAAATCTATGGCTGGGAGGGTTGATTCAGAGGAACAGAAGGCGATGAAGCTGTTTATATGAATAAAAGAATTGGGGGAGAGTTGGTTCAAACTGAGCCCCGTCGTATGAAGTAACTCCAATACGAAGGGGCGAAGAGGGAATCGGACCCCATAGATCAGTGACTGCCTATGGATTGGAATCCATCCCCCCTCGAGCTGGTAGTACATTCTCTCCCCAGCCCCGGGTCTCTTGATTTCGTATGTTTCGGGGATATAGAATTCTGTAGGGGCTAAATCGAAGTATTGGTTCCGGATTGAAGAAGGGATGTTGGCTACTCTTTACATGATATTAAAATACTTGTTCCTATTGTACTCCTCTACATCCCTTATCCTGGTGATTACCACGGGTTTCCATGGTTGTCCCTCTGGGATCCCCGTTTCGGCCACAGTGACTTCGTCTTCAACCTGGGAAGACGAAGCTTGAGCCCTTGTATCTTGGGTACTGCCAGCCATTAGGAGGTATTAAAGAAAAGGAGTAAAAAACTTACTTGATTTTAGAAAGGAGGTCGATTGAAAAACAACGAGGCAGGAACGATGGAATTGGATCTGGGAATGAAATTATTCTCTCTCAAACGTCCTTTCTCTCGTGATAAGTTGCTTCTGATAAAAGGACGATCTGTTGGAAATAACCCCTTTTATCTTGATTCAAGCGTTGCAACGGTTCAGATGGAAACGATCTGACGGACGGGGCGCACGCGCAGTATTTACTGCAGCGTAATAAATGCTCCTTCCCGCGCACGCTTCATTAGCCAACTGGACGCAGATTTCAAAATTTAAACATATCCTGTTATACGAAGCGGCCGTGCAAGCTGTTGGGCCAGATTTGTTGGTTGCAGAAGCAAAACTTTGGGTTTGATGGGCACTTAGATTATTGGGCTGAGCACGGTGGGCTTAGCAAATATTTGGACCTGGTTATTGCGTCCAACCCAACGTTTGAGATTTTGTTCATAAGGGCCCGGCGTCGCTTCACAAGAACCATTCCCATCGGTCTGATGTCTCCGGGCTCCCGATGGAGCTTTCCCATCGGTCTGATGCCTTCGGTCTCCCGATGGAGCTTTCCCATCGGTCTGATGTCTTCGAGCTCCCGATGGCGCTTTCCCATCGGTCTGATGCCTTCGGTCTCCCGATGGAGCTTTTCCATCGGTCTGATGTCTCCGGTCTCCCGATTGCGCTTTCCCATCGGTCTGATGCCTCCGAGCTCCTGATGGAGCTTTCCCATCGGTTTGATGCCTCCGGGATCCCGATGGAGCTTTCCTCCTCTGTTACGTTGCCCCAGAATTCTTGTAAAGTTCGAGAAGGGTTTGCCTTCGGTCTAATATCTTCTGTGTTCCTACACCTGGATTCCCGAAGAGTTATTTTCCTTTTGATCTGACCATTTATATATTCTTTTGGGGTAATTCATTCTACTCCCCTAGTACATTTATGTACTAAGGGAGTGGGGGGCAATGTTAGGATGAGTATTTCGCTAAGCCTGGTCTGGTAAATATATTATGGGCTAGGCCCAACGGACCGTCAGCTTGGCAAATTCTTATGAGGACTTCTAAGTCCAATAGGCTCGGGATAGGTCCCTAACCAATCTGGACTGTGGCTATTTACTATATCTAATCCGAATTAGAATAGGAGTCAGGTTCTTAGATGGTTTAGGAGATTACCTTCCTATTCAAACTATACCACGTTGAGGGACAATCCTAAAGGGAATCGGTAAGAGTCAAGTATGCACTATAAATACTCAGTTAATGATGGAGGAAAGGGTTACGCACACATGCACCTTACTACTATACTAAATACTTGGACCTCCATTGTTGATCTTTCTTAAAACCTTCACTAACTCTCACACCGGAGGAGTCCCTTAACGGCCCAAGCCGTTGGGACTTTTGTGCAGGTATCTTATCCGGACGGCCAACAGGACAGCCGGACGAAACCAGGCGTCAACATATATATATATATATATATATATATATTGGGAATGTTATATTTGTGGATAATGTTGTTCCGTGCAGATTTTTCTAATTATTCATCTACGTTTTGAAATGGTGCAAGTTGTTCGATAAAATGCTTAAGTGAAGAAAAGTCTGCATATGGTATGTTTTATTTTCCCCCCTTTTGCAATGTATTGAGCTGTGAGTATGACTTTCAAAAATGGGGTTAAGAGAATTGAAGCAAACAAATTGTTTTTCCTAATTTTCATTTGGTATGTTTCGATTTATTTTATCGTTATAATTAAGTTATCTGATTTTGATGGTGTTAACTTTGGTGCATCTGATTTTGCTTATTCTGCATATTCTATGGTATGTTGGCAAAGCCATTCATATATATTCTAGAGGTAAATTTCTTTCAATTAAAAGGATTATGCACTTTCTGTAAATATTATGCCATGAAGCTGATTGAACTGGGAATTCAAACATGTTTGGACTAAAAATTAATTTATTGTTTGCTGAATGGTGAATTGTTTTCTTCCACTGTATATTTTTTTTTTTTAAAACTAAAAGTTATTTCCGACGGAATTTCCATCGGAAATAACTTATTTTCGACAAAAATTCCGTCGGAAACAAGTTATCTCCCACGGAATTTCCGTCGGAAATAACATTGTATTTTCCGACTGAATTTTTGACGGAATTAATCCCGACGAGCTTAGTTACGACTGAATTGTTGACCAAATTTTCTGTCTGAAATAAGGTAATTCCGACGAAATTTGCTTATTTTCGACGAAAAATTCCGTCGAAGATAAGCTTTTTTTTTTTGTAGTGGTAATCGGTTGTCGGTTTATTCGGTTATCGGTTTAATCGGTCGGTTTAATCGATTTAGTCGGTTATTAAAGCTTAAGTATAAAAGATAGAATTGGTATGTTACCAAATTTTAAAACAATGTATTGTTGGATAACAGAGAATTGGTATGTCACCAAATCATAAAAAATGCATATAATGAATATATAATTATATAAAATAAATAATTATTAGAAAAGTATATAAATTATATTATAATATTAAAGCGTTCGGTTTTTTTCGATTTTTGAATAAACCGAAATCGACCAATATATTTTTGGTTTTTTAGTTTTACAAGTTTCGATTTTGTGATTTTTGGTTTGGTTTGTTAACGGTTGGGTTTGGTGCAGTCAATTTTTCAATTATTTTTGTTTTTGTGAGCACTCATAAGTTATGGGTCTTTTGTTATTTTTAATATATACTTCAGCCTGACCTGAAAAGTTTAGTTGTTCTACCTAGCCAGCCTGAAAAAAGTCGAATCCAACTTGGCTTAATGCCTGAGACTAACCTGACCTAGCTTGGTTTGATCATAGGCAAGCCTGCCCTGACCTGCTACTTTAAGTAAATAATCTAGCCCATCCCACAACTAAATGCAGCAACACCCTAATCTAGACAAAAAAAAAGGCTCATCCCCTTCCCCACCAGCCCGACGCCCCATAGGCCCCAGCCCAGTGCTGCTTAGCACGTCTCCCATGCAGCGTTATAACTTATATGATCATTAGCTTTAGTTTGTTATATGATGTTTGACATGTTGCAATTATATATGTTCAACTAATCAACTGTTTGGTTACTTTTTATAGTTTTTAGTTTATTAATTTTTTTAATATTTATTGTTGGGCTGAGATTATTTGGGCCCGGATCTGGGTTGACCCATAATAATTTGTTGGGTCGGGCCATTAATATGATATATGGACTCCTATTTAATTGGGGATAAGGAATATTAGAATCCTTATTTTAAAGGGATTTTGTTTCCTTATTTGGATGGTACGAGGAAGCCTAAGTGGAATTGGATTTGTCAGTTGGTGAGTTGTATGTTTACATGGAAAGTGACTTCTAATTCTAATCACTTTCAAATGATTGTACCCTTGTATATATATGGTGCTGCCTGGAGGCGTGGAGAGGATCATCATCATTGTTAGCCTTATCATTATTATTTAATCACAGAACCATTATTTCCAAGTATATAAGCTCTTTATTATTCTTAAGAAAATCTGTAAACACCATTAATATACTAGTGGATTCATCTTTTTTCCCGTGGTTTTCTCCCAATTGGGTTTTCACGTAAATTTTTGGTGTTCTTGCATTAATTTTCTTTGATTTATTTATGTTTGGCGTCTGGTTTTATCTGCTGTTTTGTGATTTAAACGGGTGATATAAAATTTGGCATTAACATTTAATATTTAAACTTGTAAAAAAAAGAAAAGAGGGGCATGACTTTAGCCTGGATTGTCCTTAACTTGGCTTAAGTCTGACCTGGCTTAGTCAACAAGCCTCAATAAATTGACATTTCTCCTTCATTATCTTGTAGCCTGGCCTGACTTATCTAAAATTGAATCTGAGTCTAACCCGACCTAATCAATGGTGATAACTTGAGAAGCAAAGAACAAACCGGGCTTGAAGGCACGTGCAAGCCTGCCAACGACCCATACTAGAACAATAAGCCCTACATACGTGACCTATAATGGTAGCAGGAGTTTTAAGCATCTTCCTTTAAACCAACAAAAGTTTGGCCTATTGAGTATTTCTTATAGCCTTATGGGCGAACGTATGATAAATAGATGGAAATTGATATTATTATAATAAATTGATATTTTTGTAACCCTCAAATTGATAATAAATGAGATTTACATTCACGTGACTTAAATATTGTAAAAACTAGCATAAACTCTCGCACGAGACATGGTCCTCACAACTTGTCCTTTTTTCTATTTATGTTTTAACGTGTTATTATTTTAGGTTAAATTATAGGCATGATATATTCCATGTTGAAAATTTATATCGGAATTTATTTTTTGATAGAGTAGGTATCCCTTAACTCTATTATATATGTAATTCAAATCTTTTTGATGAAATGAATTTTTCGTGTACTTTTACGGGACATATCAAAAAAAAAATCCTAGCTAGCATTCACCGCAAGCTTATAAGCTTGTTCAACACTTCAATCTCAAGTCTAGGAACTTTGTAAAATATTACAAAAATAAATAAATAAATAAATTTAAAAAAAGAAAAGAAAAAGACCCAAGAAATACTATTATCTGAGTATTAGACTGACAGTTAGAATAAGAGGATCAGGAGGAGATTAATGAAGTAGAAAACTAGAAATAGTGAAGCATTCAATCCACTCACATTGAGTATATATTATATGAAATTGACGCTACGTAAGTCATGGATTATAAGTTAATTTGACAATTTAAGTTAAGAACCATCTAGTTAATTAAAATTATTTGAGTCTTATTGAGTTGGTTAAATAATTTTTGTGTTGTGGGTTGATTTAATTTTGGACCCATATTATGAATTACAAATATGGATTAAAACTAGTGTAACTAGTTTTGACCCATATTAGTAGATAGTAGTTTTGATTCATATTGACTCCAAATAACAAGTACAGAGCTCGCGAAGAAAATGATGTGATGATCTGATTAGCAGCACTCTTCACTTTGCAGGGTCAATGTAGGAAAGCAAAAAACAAATTATCAATGAATGAAAAATAAATAAATAATAATAGGTGTGTGGTTTTATGTTCAAATGACACAAAATAATACATGTCATGTGTAGGCACAGAAATTGCGTACCTTGCTAGGGTTAGGGTTCGTAGTTATGGTGGAGGCGAGAAATCCACAAAAGATAAATAATCGGTTGAAAGATTTGAGAGGGGAGAAGAACCGATGAGCAACTACCAAAGTAACACGTGACATAACTCTAGGATCACGACGTAACCGCTGGTGTCCAGGAGCCGTGACAGGTGTTTCGAGTGAATTCAAGATAGGCAAGCCAACACTTTCATTCACTCGATGATCAGTTGATCACAAATTCCCAATTCCTTCCAACTTACTTCTTGTTTCGATAGAGAGATAGAGTGTGTGAGTTTAGATGGCTAAAGTTCTCAAGTGTTTCCCAAAAGTTCTCCTTCATTTGTTAGGTGAAGGGGTATTTATAGGGTTCATGACATGTGTCAGGAACATTTTAGAAGGGAAAATTCCAGAAATGCCCTTAATGATAAGGAAATTCCTGGAATACCCCTAGTTACACAAGTAATGTCCAAATTACCCAATTCTTCTAGCCACCAATCTAATCTCTCAACCGATTCCCGAACACAGGTTGTCCCCATGAGCCTTTTGCCTTGGAACTCATGACAACACCTTTTACATTATATTTTTAAGGTTGTATAATATTAAGTCAAAAGATTGAATAAAATCAATTTTATCATTAAAGAAACCAACGAAACACATCATGGAGTTAGACAAAACAACCCCCAAAAGGCGAATCCTAGGGGGAAATGTTCCATCTTTTTCGGTCTTTATTTGTTCGTTGTCCGTTATTTTTGTTTTAGGTCATTCAATGTGAACCCTAATTTTATTTATTTTCATTTAATGTGAACCCTAATTTTATTCCTGGGCTCACATTTTGCCCTCTGCGCGTGAGTCACGGCCTGGAAGTGACGATCGTGCATAAAATTTAAGTTTTTGACAAGTTGATATTATTTTTATCATAACTTTTGATCCGTTTGGAGTTTCGGGGCCCATAATATGTCGAAATGACCATATCGTCAAGCCCTACAAAACTCATCGCCTTTGGCCATGACAGACATCTTAGAAGGGCCAAAAAAGGCTTAGAAGTAGGTGTTTTTGCCTTCTGATTTTTTTTACACACCAAAATCCGTACCCTAGGGGAATCCTTAGGGTTCACGTGAGGATGGATTATATGAGATTTTTGTTTTCTTATTTTCTTGTTAGTTTTTTTTTTATTTTAAAAACCCTCAGTATTCATAACATTAGGATATATAAATATTACCAAATTTATATTCAAGTATTCTCTTAATTTTAGTAAACTTGGTTCCCTTTTTTGGTTTAAGAAAGAATTGTCAATTCTATTAAGTTTAGGATTCTCTAATTATTTTTTAAGTATTATAAATAGAGAGTCCAAACGCTATAAAAATTCATAGTTCTTCTCTTCTTCTCACTTCTTCGTTCAAGAGAGAAAAAAATTGACCAAGCGAGGAACTGAAGTAGGATTACAGTTGTTTAATATATTTCCAAACCTTTTCCAAGTATGTTCATTTTCATCAATCTTTTTATTTTTAACAATAAATCCCTTCAAAACAAAGCCAAACAACATTCTTGAATGGGCGAACCCTAGTGGACTTGCGGTTCCTAAAGGATTTTTCAAGTTTTTTATTTTTATTTTTATTTTTTATAATAAACCTCTTCAAAACAAAGCCAAACAACATTCTTGAATGGGCGAACCCTAGGGGACTTGCGAACCTTAAGGGATTTTTTTTTCTTTTTCTATTTTTTTTACAATAAACCCCTTCAAAACAAAGCCAAACAGGATTTTAAAAAGGGCGAACCCTAGGGGACTTGCAAACCCTTTGGGATTTTATTTTTATTTTTTTTCACAATAAACCCCTTCAAAAACAAAGCCAAACAACATTCTTGAATGGGCGAACCTTAGGGGACTTGCGAACCTTAGGGGATTTTTTTTATAACAATAAATCCATTCAAAACAAAGCCAAACATTATCCTTGAATGGGCGAACCCTAAGGGATTTTTCAGTTTTTTTTTATACAATAAACCCCTTCAAAACAAAGCCAAACAACATTCTTGAATGGGCGAACCCTAGGGGACTTGCGAGCCGTAGGGCATATATATATATATATATATTATAACAATAAATCCCTTCAAAACAAAGCCAAACAGTTTCTTAAATGGGCGAACCCTAGGGGACTTGCGAACCCTAGGGGATTTTTTGGCTTTTTTATATATATACAATAAACCCCTTCAAAATAAAGCCAAACAACATTCTTGAATGGGCGAACCCTAGGTTTTTTTTTTTACAATAAACCCCTTCAAAACAAAGTCAAACAACATTTTTGAATGGGCGAACCCTAGGGGACTTGCGAACCCTAGGGTTTATTTTTATTTTTATTTTTACAATAAACCCCTTCAAAACAAAACCAAACAGCATTCTTGAATGGTTTTTTTTTTTTACAATAAACCCTTTTAAAACAGTATTTTGAAATGGGCGAACCCTAGGGGATTTTTTTTTTTTTTTACAATAAACCCTTTCAAAACAAAGCCAAACAATATTTTGAAAAAGGAGAACCCTAGGGTTTTTTTTTTTTACAATATTATTCCATCTTTTCTTTTTAGGTACCTTTCCCAATCCAAGTCTTCTCATCTAGCATTGAACTTGATTCATACCGGTGACTGTCAAAAAGAATTTCACCTCTTCATCATGGTAAAGACCTTATTTTCTATGTACTTTTTTCTCCATAAGTTTTCCATGTTGATTATTTCATTTTCACATTTGGTATTGCAGGCTAGTTCCCAAGACCATTTCATAGATCCCAAAATTGTTAAACCGCCCCTACAATCCAACCAATTGGGATAGCTCTGCTTGGAGCGATTCAGTTCTTACCGTTCGCGGCACCCCGTGCCCTTTTCCACTGGCTGCCTATCTTGTTGTGTGGTTGTCCCGTTTTATCTTCCCCGGCTCACCGGTTGATGGACCTTCAACCCGTATGTTTTGCTTGGCTACTCTGTTGGCTCGAGGTCTACGAATTTCTCTTGCACCTCTATTTTTGGGAACTCTATACCGTCGATTAGACGAGACTGTCTTAGCTATGGAAGAATCTGTCGGAAGGTATCCTTCTTCTTTAGTCACTACTTCCTTTCCTTTTGTTCCATTGTCTTTTATATTTCTTTCACTCATTACTTATCAATTCCTTTCAATTTTCAGGTACAACGTACACTGTTTTACTTCGGGCTCATTCCTTCAGATGTTTCTCTTTGAGCATTTTCCTAGTCATGTTGCATGGCCTATCTCAAAGAAGAAGAAAACATTGCCTCCTCCTTTCTCGTCACCCACCATTGTACCTCGTCTTTCACGGTGGATTGATCATAAGGGCACTTCCGACTTGCGATTATATATTGATCACTTCACCGCCTTCGCCACTCGTCCTTTTACTATGGTTCCTGAGGGCGATGTTCTTCCTCATTATTACAAAGGTGAGTCACGCCACTTTGCTACCATTGACAACCTAGGAGGATCATCCCTTTTTTGGTTCTTCATCCTCCGTTCCTCCGAGTTACCATACTTTGTGGAAGATGATGAGTTCGGGACTGGTGTTTTATTTTCCTCAAAGGGTAATGAGGCAGTTTGGTTTTGACCAACCTTGTACCTTCGATGTATCTGAAAGTGGTGATTATGAGGAGGCTTTGGAAGATTTTATCCCTTCATCTTCCAGGCCTTCTGGTGTTTTTGGTGATCCTTTGCCCTTTATTATTCCTGCTGCATCTAGACAGGGATGTTACACTGCCGAAGAACGAGGTCGTTGGCATAGGGTTACGAGGACATGGATAGATGAAACTCTATGGAATACTCTACCAGCCTCTCCTAAGATACAACTGGAATGCGCCAAGCTACTACGTACTCCCAAGTTACATGCACATCCAGAAAGATGGCCAGCTAGTATCCGCCTTTCTGGTCGTAAGGCTCTTACACATCTGCCTTCTTCACGGCCTGTCGCTTCTACCTCTCGTAGTCCTCTTTCACAGGCTCCCTCTCTAGCCCTTTCTCAAGCTCCTCCCCAAGTTCCCTTTACTGTTGATGGAGAGAGAGTTACGCGCTCGAGAGCGAGGGGGACTATTATCACTCCTACCCACAAGGCTGTGTCTTCTGCCAAATCCACCACAAGTCCTGTGAGGAATAATGTTGTTAAACGCCTAGCTAATGGTACTACCTTCATATTTAGGCATCCAATTAGACATCCACCCAAAGAAATAACTCCGACTATACCAGTCACAAAGGATCCTCCTAAGATACGTCGACAACTTGTGGTAAACAATACATTGCACCTGTCTATTTTTAATTTTTTTTTAATTTTTTTTTTGCATCTATCTATCTCTTTGTTGATGTTTTCTCTTGCTTTCTGGTTCATCTTAGTGATGATGATGAGGATGATGAAGATTATTCTCCCCTTGTGTTTAGTAAGAAAAACAAACCCAAGCCTATCAAGTTTTCTCCACTAGACGACCACCATACCAGTGTCAATTCCAGTCCTGCATTATCTGATACAAGTTATGTTTTAACGGCTGGCGATACTGTTCCTACTGGAGATACTGTTCCTACTGGATCGAGGAATACGATTATTGCTCATGATGTGGATATCACTGTTTCGAGGGAGAATCCTTCAAATTCACTTGTTGATTCATCAAGGAATACGATTATTGCTTACGATGTGGATATCACTGCTCCGAGGGAGAATCCTTCAAGTCCAATTGTTGATTCTCCTCCTCATCCCCCGAGGGATTCTGCCGAATGAGTAGTCATTAGATAGGGTGATTGTCCGAATTCACCGGGCGAGGCGACTCACGACTCTTTTTTATTGGATATTTGGTATATTTCTTGTTCCTGTACATCTTGTTTCATTGTTGTTTATTTTTATACCTTTCGTATAATTTCTTATTTAGTTGCCCATTCTTCGTTTTTAGTCCAAGCATCTAAATCTTTTGCCTTTACCTCATGAGAACTTTGCCACCTTCGACGCTCTTCATTTAGATTGTGCAGATTCCTTCATGGATGATCTTGGTATTCCTCCCACTGATTCAGAATTGGCAAGTCAGCCAACAAATCTAGAGATCATGAATCCCCCTCTAAATGTCATGGTGGCTTCCAAGATAGCTCATTCTAGAGCTTCCTTTAATCCAAGAGGGAGACTTGTTGCATGGAGAGGTTTTCAGATTACAAACTTTAATCAAGAGATCCTCGAGCGTCTATTAATTCGGTTCCCGCAAACTTTAGATGGTTTGATCGTTCATGAGACTTCTTTGGTGACTTTCTTGTTAGATCACCTAGCTACATTCATTATTGAGATGTCGAATTTCTCCCTTCAGACCTTACAAAATGAAGATTTGGAAAGGCTACATTGCAAGGTCCTTGATCTTGTCGCCCTCGATTTTGACGTGTTCCCTTTCTGTGCTAGATTGGACCTCATTACTCGGAATCATCATGTTGCTACACTATGGGCTGAGGTTGACTTCCGACATCACCACTATCATACTTCTTCAGAGGATCTCTCAGAGATTTACACCGCTATATCCGAAGTGAAAAATAAGCTCCAAGAATACGAGACTAAGATTCGAGAATACGAGACTAAGCTTCGAGATTACGAGTCAGTAGCTCAGCATTTTGAGGGAGAACTAAAGAATGACGTTCAGGCTCGTGATGCAGCTATTGCTGCTTTAGAAGCTTTAGTCATGCCCCCATTACAATTTGATGCTCACGGCCTTTTGTAGGACTTATTTTCCTGTTTCAAAAGAACTCATTTGTCATATTGCTTTTTTTCAATTATCAAAGTATTTTAATTCATTATGCATCTTTATTAATTTGATTGGTTATGAATCAATATGGGTCCTTGACTCATAAATCACCCAAATTAATATTTTAAGATGAAACTTTGCACGAATATAATTCACAATAAAAAATTTTGCAAAAGTTTGAGATCTATCATGAATAATCATTTGCTTTTTTACGAAAAGCATAACGTTTCACGATATTTTTAATCTCAATTTAATCACTTTTAAATGTAAAAATGTAACTTTTCTAGTTCGAGGACTTGGTCAGGTTGGGGTGCCTCAATCACTTTTAAAGATAAAGTGTAACTTGTCGGGTCCGAGTACTTGGTCAAGTCAGAGTGCCTCGGTCACTTTTTAAAGATAAAGTGTAACTTTTATTTCTTCAATAACTATCTCAAGTATAATTTCTTTTTACCCACTTCAAGTTTAAGGGGCCGGAAATAGTATCAGATCCCACACGAGATATTTTGCAATACCCGCTTTCAGAGACTTCTCGTACCCAATACGGGCCTTCCCATTTGGGGGAAAATTTGGTGGTTGGTGTTCCCCTTATGACTTGATTAGCGGTCTTGAGCACCAAGTCCCCCACCAAAATCTGTCGAGGTACCACTGTAGTATTGTATTGTCGCTACAGTCGTTCGTGGTATCTCTCTAGTTTCTCTTTAGCTTTGTCTCGGAAGTCAGCTAAGGCTTCTAGAGCAGCTGGTCAATTCCCTTCCTCAACTAAGCTTCGGAGTTTCATTCTGGCTGAAGGAATTTCTATTTCTGCGGGCAAGACAGCTTCTTTCCCATATACTAAGGCATATGGAGTCTCTTATGTAAGCTTCCTCTTCGAAGTTCGGTAGGCCCATAATGTCATTGGCAACTGTTCTGCCCATTCCTTCGGATGATCATCCAGAGTCTTGGCCAGAATTTTGATCAAGGTTTTGTTGGTGGCCTTCGCCTGTCCATTGCCTTACGAGTAGTATGGTGATAACTTGTAGTGTTTCACCTTGTATCTGTCCATTAATTTTTTGACATCCCTATTTATGAAGGGTGTCCCATTATCTGACAAGATGACTTTTGGAATCCCGAAACGACAAATGATGTGCCCTTTTATAAAGTTTGCCACTGCCGGTCCTATAGCTTTCTTCAAGGGAATTACTTCTACCCATTTCGTATACGTCTCAGTGGCATTCAGAATCCATATATTTCCTCTTGAATTCGGATGAATAGGTCCTATGAGATCCATTCCCCATGTATGGAAACGCCACAAGGTCGCTATAGTTCTCAGGTCTATAGCAGGGGCATATACTAGATTCCCGTGAATTTGACAAGCATGACACTTCTTGACGAATTTAAAGCAATCTTCTTCCATCCTTGGGCAGTAGTACCCATGATCAATTAACTATTTATACAACTTAGCTCCTCCTTGGTGCTCATCTCTATGCATCTGATAAACCAAATCATTAACTTCTCCCAAGTCTAAACACCGCAGAGGTTTTCCATTGAATCCCCTTCTGTATAACTCTCCTTCTTGCAAGTAAAATCTTTGTGACTTCCTTTGTATTATACTTGCATCTTTCTTTTCAGCGGGAAGAATGCCAATCTGTAAGAACTCCACATACGGAACCCACCAATCCTCTATGTCATTAATGAAGGCGGCGCACTCCTCTTCCCCAGGGTATTCCTGGCACGATAGATATCGTTGTTGCAATTCTTCTGCTTCTTTCTTCATTTCAGGCCAATAATACCCTTGTCGTTGTAGTCGTTGATACAACCCAATATCTGCCAACCCACAGCTATCTTCATGTACCTGATGCAATACCCTCTTTGATTCAATCATTCCTAAACACCTCGCCAAAACTCCATCTGTTTACCGATGATAAAGTATCTCTTTAATGATTCTATACTTTTGATGTTCCGCTAATGGTATTGTCCCTTCTTTCGTCTGTAATTGGTGGGAAATTGGGTACCTCCAATCATCTGTCAAATCTTTGGAAAATGATTCCAATACCGTGGTTGGAAGAGTTCTCTTTATCACTTTCACATCCATGTCCTCTCCAGTAATATATACCCGAGATGCTACTATTGCTAAGGCATCAGGCTGCTTGTTTTGTTCCCTTGGCACATACTCGATCACCACCTTCCTGAAGGCCTCTATAACTTTTTGCGCCACAGTTCTAGAAGGTGCCAAAATTGGCTCTTTAACTGCAAATTGCCCCCGTACTTGCTGCACTATCAAGTTGGAATCCCCCTTTACTTTGAGACATTTTGTTCCTAGTTCTCGAGCCGCCATTAAACCCAGTATAAACGCCTCATACTCTGCTTCATTGTTTGTGCATGGAAAATCTAACTTGTAGGAAATGGCTACATATTTCCCTTTTCTAGTAGTTAACACCACTCCTGCTCCTCCTTTTCATTCAGTCGATGACCCGTCAAATGCTAAATTCCACCATTCTGAATCTTCATTCTCTGCTTCAAGTAACTCCACTTATTCTTCAGGAAGATCTCCAGCTGGGTGTTCGAACTTTGCGTTTGGGAACTGTGCCAGTAAATCTACCAAAGCTTGACATCTAATTATTTTCGACGTCACACACTTGATGTCATATTCGAAAAGGATCATCATCCACCGTGCAGGCCTCCCTACTAGTGCAGGTCTAGTCAGTAAGTATTTGATTGGATCGATTTTAGTCACAAGTTGAACTTCATGTGTCAAAAAGTAGTGTCTCATTTTCTGCGCAATAAACACTAAAGTCAGACAATGTCGCTCCAACTGTGAATACTAGGTCTCCGGTCCTCTAACTATTCGGCTAATGTAGTACACATGCTTCTCCTCCTTGTCCACTTCTTGTGTAATCACTCCACCTATAGATTTCACTGTTGACGTGATGCATAGTTGTAATGGAATCCCCCTTTTTGGTACTACCATTGTTTTTGACGAGGTTAGTATCTTCTTCACTTTTTCGAAGGCCCGCTGCTATTCTTGTCCCCATTTCGATTCTACCTTTCCTTTTAGTAACCTCCTGAATGACTCTGTCACTTCTGCTAGTGCTGGCATAAATCTCCTCAAGTAAGAAACCTTTCCTAGAAAGCTCTTCAACTGCTTCTGTGTTTTTGGTCGGGGCATCCTTGTGATTGCTTTGGCCTTGCTAGGATCAACCTCCAAGCCTCTATTATGTATGAGAAAACCCAAAAACTTTCCCGCTGTCATTCCAAATACACATTTTTTTGGATTCATTTTCAACTTATACTTTCGACATCGTTCGAACACCTTCCTTAAGTCCTCCACATGAGTTGTTACTTTCTTTGACTTTACCACTACATCATCCATATAATCTTCCACAATGTCGTGAATCATTTCATGAAAGATAGCATGTATCGCTCGTTGGTAAGTTGCCCAAGCATTCTTCAACCCAAATGGCATTACAACATAATAGAAATTCCCGAAAGGTGTTCGAAAAGTTGTCATCTCAGCGTCTTCTACCAACATTTTTATTTGATTGTACCCTACAAACTCATCCATGAATGACATCAGTTCATGATTCGCAGTCGCATCCACCAGTGTATCTATGTTGGTAACAAGTACATATCTTTTGGACATGCCTTGTTCAGATCCCTGAAATCCATACATATACGCAATTGCTTATTAGACTTCTTCACCAGTACAATGCTAAACAACCAAACCAGGTGCTGTATTGGTTTAATAAATCCCACCTATAATAACTTGTTGATTTCCTCCTTAATCTATGTTTCTACTTCAGGGGCATAATTTCGAGGTGTCTGCTTCACTGGTTTTACTCCCGAACTTATATTCAGTTCATGCTTTACTACTTCTGCATCAATCCCTGGCATCTCATCATAACTCCATGCAAACACATCTCTGTATTCTCGCAGCAGCTTGATTAATTTTTCTTTTCGATCAGAATCTAATTCCTTATTAACATGGATCGACCTCATCGTCCCTTCCTCGGTTGATAGATTTATTTCTTTCAATTCCTTCTGTTGGGGCCTAGGTCGATCTTCAAAGCATTCTAGAGCTGTTTCAACATTTTGTTGTATTAACTCCGCTTTCCCACAGCTGCTGGAGTGGGGGACTCCTCCTAAGTCCTCAGGCCTGAGTATACCCTTAGACTCATCCCCCTCGCCCCGTCATAAGTGAAACACAATTTTCCCATCGGGTCTTACAACCTTTTTCCAACTTGCATTTTTCTCATCTTTCCTCTTAGTCCCTGTCAGCTTTTGATTTCCACTTTCTTTTCGCTTGGCATTAATTATATTTCTAACATCATCAAGACTTAATTCCTTCTTCCTTTGCTATTTTCCTTCTTTCTCCAAGTCTACCACTATTGACTATTTTTCCTTAGAGCTCTCACCCCGTTCTGTATTCGTCTTCTTCTTTTCTTTCTTTTCAATCACGAACTTATCTGCTTGTACATCTTCCCAACTTGGTAACTTCAAGGAATCGGGTTTAGTAATCGTACTTTCTCCTTATTCAGCAACATCATCAAAGAAAGCCGCCTCAATAATGTGTGCTTCCTCTGGTGCAAAGGGGTTTTTTGTTGCAGGTACTCGAACCTCTTTCCCTTTCCATATAGCCTTTATACATTGATGGAATACCGATGGCACAACCCCATAATCATTCTGCCATGCCCTTCCTAACAACACATGATAAACAACATCTATCTTCGCCACATGAAACATCACGGGTCCCCTCATTTTCCCCACCTGCATGTCCACCATAATATGGCCAAGGGTCCTAGTATACTGGTTTGCGAACCCTGTGATGCTTGTTTTCTCTTTGATGAGCTTCTTGTCTGACAATCCCAATAACTTGAAAACACTATAGGGCATGATGTTCACAGACGCCCCATTGTCAATAAACGCCCTTCTTACTTCCATGTTGTTAATAACTGTCGTCACATACAATAGTCTATTATGCGGATATTTTACTTCCCTATCTACCTTGGAGAAAGAAATTTTACCCTCTTCTTGCTCCAATATCCTGCCAAAACTCTTGTTCACTGTCATACACGTCTCTTGTGCCTCTGCAACTTTGATTAACGCCTTGGTTGTCTCAATCCTTGCTTCCTTGGACAACCCAATCTAATTAAAGAAGTTTTTAAACTTTACTCCATTCATTAATGCCGTCACTTGCATCCCTGGCTCAGGAACCTCCATCTCTTCTGGCACTTCCCCACTTTCTGTCATCGTAACTTCTTTAACTCCTGACGTTCCGACATGAATAACAGTGTTACATGTCTTTTTGCCTTTATAATTGTGTAACAGCTTATCACGAACACTACTACCTTGACCCAACTCAATTACTCCCGTTGCCAATTTTTCATGATAAATTCTTCTCAAACTGTAACAATCCATGGTAGAGTACCCTACGTATTTGTGGTAGACACAAAACTTTGGATTTTTCTTCATCTCGTCCGTTATCGAAAATCTAGCTTTTGGTGGCCTGATCACCCCATGTTCTATCCATTGTTCGTACAGCCTTCTAAATGCCTTCTCACTGCAAGTAATTACTCCTGGAACAGGTAACCCCGAGTACTTGTCTCCTGGTTTGTCTTTTCTTTCATCATTCTTCTCCGTCTTCTCTTTCTTTCCCCCTTGTGGCTTTGACTGAGACCACAGTTGCCGTTCGCTTTCCCTTCCATGTAGCAGTTGGATGATTCACTGATACTATAACAATTCTTTCGATGTCTTATGCGAAGGTAGACAACGTCGCGAATGAATAACAAGCCTTAGTAATCAAGTAGGGCTTGAAGGTATCCATTGCACCATTGTTGCATATACTTACTAGGTTCTTTTCTTCAATCGGCTCCATACACCTCTGCGCCTGAGCCTGAAATCTATCGACATAATCAGACAATTCTTCATTCTGTTTCTGCTGAATCCTTATCAATTCCATAATTGTCACCTGTTTCTGAACATAAAAGAACTTTTTGAAGAACTGAAGCTTCAATCATCCCAATCTCTGACCGACCCCTTCTTTAAATTATAATACCAACTGAATGTACCATCAGTAAGTGTTTTATTAAACTCCCTCAGTAAAAGATTGTGATTGCTTACTTCATCAGCTCCCAACCACGGGGACATCGATTCCACAAATCTTGCAATATGTTCCCTTGTATTTCCTTTTTCTCCACTGTACTTGGGGAATTGTGGGGGATGCTCGATGTACCCTGCAGGATACAGCTGCTTTCTTATGTACACTGGATATGGTGAGGTAAAATCTAACTATGCAGGTCGAGACGCCTGCCCCTTCATCTGATTAATCACATCCATCATATCTTCCTTTGTCACATATTGACCCGTCCCTGTTGCTTTCTGGGACACGGGCGTATATTGATTCATCTGGAGTACGAAAATAGGTTGATGCACACTTGCATCTGGCTGTAAGTTCAGAACAAGAGTTATGGGTGGAACAATAGACATATGTGGTTGTATGAATGGTTGTGGGTTGATTGGTACAATGGGCTGTTGTGTGGGACTTACTTTTACCCTTTTCTGTATTCCTTCGCCACTATTTTGTACTTCAAGGTTTATCACGGGTATCGGTTGGATTTCTATCCCCGAGGTCACATTATGGTGGTTCTTGTTGCTATTATCTTTTTTTGCCGACTGATTCTGACGCGAACTTCCCGGAAGCATTGCTTTTAAGGCAGGGATTTGCATCATCTGTTGTCGAAAATTGGTCATCTCCTCTTGTTGCTTTTGCATGTCCAACATCATGTTCATCATCATCCCCTGTCCTTCTCGCGCCTCCTTCAGGGCCCTCAACATTTCCATTTGTACACTCATTGTCACTGTTTGTTCCCTAAAAGACTCTTCATTTGGCCTTTCGCCACTTCCTTGCACGTTGTCAGTCTGTCTTTGCTCAGCCATTGGAGAAGTAAAACTGTTATCTGATGCTTCCTCAATAATCAGTTGATCAAAATCCACCTGTCTGTCCACAAATTCCGGTGAAGTAATACTTGTTGTTGGCAAAATTCTTCCTGTAGCTCTCCCACACCAAGTCGTGGGCATACCCTTCACAAATTATCACCTCCCCAACAGAGTCGCCAAAATAATGTAGGCACAGAAATTGCGTACCTTACTAAGGTTAGGGTTCGTAGTTATGGTGGAGGCGAGAAATCAACAAAACATAAATAATCGGTTGAAAGATTTGAGAGGGGAGAAGAACCGGTGAGCAACTACCAAAGTAACACGTGACCGAACTCTAGGATCACGGCGTAACCGCTGGTGTCCAGGAGCCGTGACAGGTGTTTCGAGTGAATTCAAGATAGGCAAGCCAACACTTTCATCCACTCGATGATCAGTTGATCACAAATTCCCAATTCCTTCCAACTTACTTCTTGTTTCGAGAGAGAGAGAGAGTGTGTGTGAGTTTATGTGACGCCCCGAGATCCCACCTTCCTTAATTAAGTCCAATTATATCTGGATTACATAGTGATTAACTTAAAACCTTATTAACCGGGATCCCGTGCGTCAAAACTTAACCTTTAACCTTTAAAAGCATTTCAGTTGACCATAAATGCGGTCCAATTTTTTTTTATTATTCTTTAAAACTTATTTTCCTTATCTGTCTCAGGATCGCAACGTTTAATTGCCCTTCATTAAACTTAGGTCGAACAATTACCAATTGTGACCGAGTCTATTACAATTTCTATAATCATATTTATTCATGATTTAACATAATCTTTAAATAAAATTTTGCCATGAACTGTCTATACATGGCCCTGTTTGCATATACTTATTATGTACCTGATCCTGTTCACATATACCTGTATGCATACATCTAAACCATACATGCGAGTTCTAGTTTATATCATACTCGACTTATCATAATATTACAGTCATACGGCCTTATTACATCCTCTACTTTAAATAATACATACATGTTCATTAGCTATATGGATTTATAAACCATACATTCCTTTCTATGATCTAGGTTTAACATTTAAAACCAAACTGTTACATAATTGCCTCTATACAATTTACATATAACAAATTTCCTCATGCTGATCCATCTACTCACATTCTTTACCTTAGCTGCACCGGAATCTCCGGCCTTCTTGTACCTTACCTGAAATGTTAGTCATAGCAAGGATGTGCACATAGGCTCAGCAAGTTAATCAGATAACACCTTTCATGTTCAGAATTCATAATATGCGTCATACTTTCTCTACCTTAACATGCTATGCTTAATGTCACATAATTCATTTAGCAATTAAACCACATAGTTGCACATATGGCACATTTCAACTCATATGCTACCACGTATCTCACATAGAATATCTATTACACTTGAGTCTGAAAAACTTGCCTGGTACGCTCTATATACTTAACCTGTATTGCCTCACGTGGCCTTTCTATCCTTCATTGCATCGGTTTGCTAGTTCGAACCTTATCTGTAAACATACAATCTATAAACATCATTATAGGATCATAAACTCATATAACTTGTTAAACTTAATTCATAATTACACGACCAATCGTCTCTAATCATTTCACATGTGATGTATTATACCCTATGTAGGTTAGTAATACATCCTAGCTCGTTCTCGACCTTTTTCACAACCTTAAACATGCTTTGGCTTGGCTTTAGGCATGTTATATTATGACATTCATTATCTCATTATACTACAACACCCTTTACATAGTTTATTTTTATCAATATAGGGTTTACATAACTTATCTCTATCATTTAGTATCAAAACATTTCATTTCGGGTCAAAAATATCATTTTTTTGAAATCTGGCAACCGTGACCCCAGCCGGATTTTGGCCTAAGAATCCACGGCCCCGGCCGTGACCTCTCAGCCAAACTTGGCCCCGGCCGTGGTTTTGCCTACAAAACCATGGCCCCGGCCGTGGTCCTCTTTTCTGCCAAAAACTGAAATTTTGATTTTTGCTGCTGCTTTGGTGAATTTTAACTCATTCACCATACATCCAATTAAGCTCAAATTTGGTATACATGTAGACCTCATACCATAGTATTTTATAAAATTTTCATTTGCCTCATTTGGCTCTTTAAAATTGGAGATACATTTGCCCATAGGAGGGCTGTTTAACTAACTTTCAGACTTAGAATTTTTCATAACTTCAAAAATTCAACTTTTGCAACTTTGTGATTTTTGGCCATAAGCTTTAAAATTTCATTCCGACACTTGACATAACTCACATACATCATATATGACATGTCCCAACTTTCAAAACCGTAAAATTTCGCACGAGGCGATTATTGTCCATAAAAATCAATTTCGATTCGAAACGATCGATTTCGATCGTTCGAATCGCCAATTCATTCAAATTAAAATCCGTTGATTACCAAATCGACTCTAACATGTGTAATATCATAAAACTTAAGTGTTTGGCCTCATTTCACCCTTAATTCCTCAAATTTGCCAAAAATCACCTTTTGGTTGGATTTTCACCAACTTTTCTAAACTTTTCAAACCTCAACTTAGACTCAACTTGATACATAAATCACCAAACACTACATAGGTTATCATAAACATATTTTACGACTTTACACGTCTCTATAACTTCCAACTGCACATTCCAGTGCACTTTACAGATTATTACGTTATCTGCACAAAAAATATAGCCTAATATTTTGCGCTCCCTTATACAAAACATAATTTCAATCTTTCATGATCCTTTTACACTATCTAGCACAAAGTTTAACTTACATCAAACATAATTAAACCTTCCAACTAGGTTTTCATTACCTTTAGCTACATATAACACATAATCATCTATAAATCCTAACTCCATATTCCATTTTTCTTAATAAAACATGTTTCTTTTCCATTATAATTCTTTGAAGCTTTCTTACATGAAATTTCTCATGCTTCATACATGACCAATGCCTTTGAACTATATGTTCATCAAAATTTTCAACATACAACTCATGACCAACCAATAATTCATGGTTTTTAAACTTGAAAACATGCATCACCTTTGTTCTACTAACTCTTATGCTTAGGGTTTCATCATAAACAAACATAAATTACATAAACCTTACATCTAGCAACTAATTCATGCATGGCTACCCTTATTCTTGGATTTAACAACATAAACATAAAGTTTAAAAGCTTGAACATAACTATACCTCCTTGTATGGCTAACTCTTTTACATAGAAAGCTTTGTCTTGATGAGTACATCATTTTTCCTTCTTGCTCTATGACCAAAGAAGCTTCCTAGCTTATGGATTTCAAGCATTCTTCATTACTTCCATGGCTTTTTCTCCTTGATTTTCTCTCTTTCTTTCACTTTCTAGCAACTTCGAAAGGAAGAAGAAATAATGCTGATAATTTGCTGCTTGTTACATACATATTACATATATAACTCTCCAACACTTAACCATAGTAGTTAAGTTAACTTAAGCCTAGTTAGGGACACTTAGGGCATTTCACATGCATTTATAATGGCATTTTAGACAATTTCCTAAAAAGATACCAAGGTCATTTTCCAAATTATCAAGGGCATTATGGTCATTTGCCATATTATCTAGAGAATTAAATTCTCAAATAAAACTTAACTAATTCATTTTCAATCCATTTCAATTCCATTTTGATCCAAACTTGTTTCATTGTGCTTGAATTTCATCCTATCATTACATAGTCCATAATTGGTTTGTCCCATAACACTTGTCACACTTTGAGCATCGAATTTCCTTAATATTAATAATTCACAAAATTGCCAAAATTCATACTATTCATTTAATTCCAATTTCTATAAACCTTTTGATTCCTCAATAATTCAATTCCAATTTCTGACATCTCAAATAGTCAGATTACTCACTTTTTCCATAAAACGCTTTATCGAGAAGCGAACCTCGATCAAATTATCAAAATTTACCATTATCATTTTCCTTTAAATTCGTAATGTCATAATTTCAACGTTAACGTCCATTGATTCGTTTACTTTACACACATATGCTAATTCTCAACACACATACTATCTACATTCCTTCTACGTACTTTCGGGGTATCACATTTTGTATTTATACATCATATACAAAATTGTCTTATTTTAATCCAATATATATATCCATTCTTTGGTAAACTTCAACTATTCACATATCAAATCCTTAATATACCAATTTGGTACAACTGCTCCTTCTTTCTTTATCATATCACATATACATAATCAATTTAATACCTCCTGACACATAACATCGTGTCTTACAATAATTCCTTTCAAATTGCCTTAATGTAGGCATTACCATTAATCATTCATCTCAAATCCATCATATTATCATTTGATCCTCAAAATTCTTTTTTTCATCATAATTTCATAATATGCTACATTGCTATTACACTTTACATAATTAACTAATCCATATATGTTCTGTAGACCTTTATTTATCACAAGAGTCCCTCGTCACTAGATCAACCACGTAGGTCCTTTTTAACATATTAGTTAAATAATACATTATATTTAATCACATATTCATGTATCATATCTCTCTAAACCAGGTTTTAATATTTTAACTTTTACTTAACTAACCAAAATTCTTATTTAAAATCCAGGAAAATCCTGGGGTGTCACAGTTTATATGGCTAAAGTTCTCAAGTGTTTCGCAAATGTTCCCCTTCACTTGTTAGGTGAAGGGGTATTTATAGGGTTCATGACATGTGCCAGGCACATGTTAGAAGGAAAAATTCCAAAAATGCCCTTAATAATAAGGAAATTCCTGGAATACCCCTGGTTACCCAGATAATGCCCAAATTGCTCAATTCTTCTAGCCACTAATCCAATCCCTCAATCGATTCCCAAACACAGGTTGTCCCCATGAGCCTTCTGCCTTGAAACTCATGACAACACCTCTTAAATTATATTTTTAAGATTTTATAATATTAAGTCAAAAGATTGAATAAAATCATTTTTATTATCAAAGAAACCAACGAAACACATCATGGAGTTAGACAAAACTACCCTCAAGGGGTGAACCCTAGGGAAAAATGTTCTGTCTTTTTTGGTCTTTATTTGTTCGTTGTCCGTTATTTTTGTTTTAGGTCATTCAATGTGAACCCTAATTTTATTTATGGTCATTTAATGTGAACCCTAATTTTATTCCTGGGCTCACATCATGTTTATCTCAACCTATTTAAAACAGTTTTGAGCACATTTACTAAAATTATTTAAATTTATTTAAATTAGGCAAAAAGGTAATTGAGAGATATTGCATATAATTGAATGAGTTATCATACAAAAATAACGTTATTTTGTTTAATTGAATACACCTAAGCAAGAAATTAATTTAGAATTTAATTAACTTTTAAAATTTTATTTAAATTAGGCAATATTAAACTTTTTAGTTTCAAACTTCGCTTTAAATTTTAATTAACTTTTAAAATTTTATTGTATTTAAAATTTAGAATTTTACACCAAGGCATTAAAATTTAATCACAAACTGAAAAACTCAATCCGTTCCATAAAAAAGTGTTTTATTTGTAAATTTTATTTTAAAATAATTATTTTGTTTTTATTGATAATATAGTAGCACAATATTCTTAAATTTAACATCACACGTTTTCATATAAAATAAAATTTTCTTTTGGTTTTATCATGCTTCGAGTTTTCTTGTTCACCAAAGCATTTGTATATATTATCTTCTTTCTCAATGTGGATTGTCTGTAATTACATACTGAATTACAAGTTTCAAATATTTGAAGTAATGATATAATCCTTGGCCATGTGCAAAATATTAACCAAAAAAAATCATTTTAAACTTTTATTAAAGTATTACACTTTTTAGTTTCAAACTTGGCTTTAAAATTTTAAAAGTTAATTTGAGATATCAACAAATTTAAAATTAATATTATCTACTTAAATTTTAAATATAATAAATATTATAACTAATAATATTTTTAAGATAGACTTTAACATTCATAGTTATATTGATAAAAAAATTAAATATTCTAAATTAATTTTGAAGAAATAGTATTGATGTTTACATTGAAACGAAGAGTATTACTTTTTTTACGTTTATGTCACAAGTTGTTTGTTTCAAAAAAGATAAAAAAAAGTAACGGTAAGAATTTTGATAACACTATTTATGAAAACTGCTCAACGCGCCTCAACCGTATTTGGCCCCATCACAATTTGTTGAGTTCTGCCTTTGTTAATAAAAGAGCATGCATGGCAAAATTATAATTTGAAATATAGATCGACCTAGATTGAATCCATAATCATTAGGACCTGAACCACATAACCCATATTAAATATAGGTTATATAATTGGGTGCTTTATAGAAATATACAATAATTATAAAGTAATTATATTATTAGTATATTCACAAAATAATTATAAAAAGAGTGCAACAAATTCAAACAATTCAATTTCACATTAATAAAGAAACTTAAAATTAAGGACAAATAACTGCCATAATTAATAATTCAAATTCAAATCTTTGAGGTCTAACAACAGAAACAAATTCATAATTCAAAATTCAAATCAAAAGGAACAAAAAATAAAAATAAAAAGAAATCATTTGTTCACGTTCATGGTGGCGTCAGCCGTCATAACCATCGCCGAAGCTCGCCTCTCCGACATTCTAAAATATAGATTCAAACGCAAGAGAGAGGATAGGAATGAAACATAGAAGGATGAAAACGGTGGTAACAAGAAGCAAAAAGTCGTCGAAAATTCTGTGAAGAGCAAAAACCGAAGTTACTACACAATCATAAAATGGTTACATATTGAAGATGCACTAATTTTGTGGTGTTGAAGGATGCAGGGGAGGAAGGGGAGAGGAGGGTGGAGGAAGGAGGGAGAAAGCGGGAGGAGAGTGGTGTTGAAGGATGCAGGGGAAGAAGGGGAGAGGAGGCAAGCGGGGGAGGGAGGAGGGAGCAGGGGGGAAGGAGGAGAGAGAAAGCAGGAGGCGGGAGGAGAAAAGAAACTGATCTATAATTAAAACTGATTTGTAAATTACATATTGAAGATGCACTAATTTTGTAAATATTTTATGTATGCACTTATATTATAATATTTTTTTAAAATATACTAGTAAATGTAATTCTCCCTATATAATTTTAGTTCTACCCATAACTATTTTATATAATCCAAATCTATTTTTTACCAGGCCTAATTATAAGTTTATTTCTTGAAAATCATGTCCTTTCATTTATGTTGGGTAATTTCTATATGAATATATGCGTGCAAGTATACACGATCAACAAGTAATATAATGATAAGTCAAGTATCGATCCCACAGAGAATTACGTCTAATATTTTTCAAGTACCAATTTTATATCAACTCAATCTTATTTAAACATATGAATCAAATTAAAATTATCAATTAAACTAACTAATAAAAATAAATAATAAAATAAATAAATCTAAGATTATTAATTTCACCCAATGCTTCATTCAAATCTCATAATTCTCCATTTAATTATACGGTCACGATGAATTGTTAACCAGGAATTCTTAATTATTTATAAGCCTCTTTCCATTAGCAAATAAAATTATCTATTCTAATTAAATTACTATATTCCTATGTAATCTAAATTAGAATTAATTCATTAAGAACAAATTCCCTAAATTGGTTACATATGACATATAGGTATATTCCTATCCTATACACAAATTATGAATTCCAACTAACGCAGAATACCACAAACACATGTCATTATATTCAGATCCAAATCTATAATCAATCTCCCAATTTCATATAGATTATCCCAAATTAATTACTGGCCAAGCAATTATTACATGAACGCACAAAATATAATGATCAATTCATATAGTGCCAATTAAATGAAAAGATAATCAATTTAAACTAAACATTAACCTCCATTAAAATCTTAAATTAAATAGTCGTTCATAGCAGATAAAATTATAATCACAAAATATTCAACAATAATGAAAGACATAAATAATAAAAAGACTAGAGAAGAAAAATAGTCTCCCGCCAATCTTCTATCTCCAAGCTTATTTCATCCATGACATCCATCTTTGTTGATATATTGCTTGCTCTTGAACTCCAAAATTTGGAAAGGAATTAGCCTCTCATAATGTTCATTGGCTTTTTCCCAACACCTAAATAATACATAGAATGAGAATATTTATAGGACTATTTATTTTTCCTAACCCTAATAGGAATTAAAATCCAATTCGGAATCAAAAAGGCTGAAAATCGCGAAAATCTGGAAATAACGCGCTTTGCAAAACATGCCTTAACGCGGTCAAAAGGCCAGTCAACGCGCTTCCTATGCGTTGCCACGTCAGCTGACCTTCACTGAAACGCGCGCATCGCGCGGGTGCTCCTCTTTCCTTCCCTGGCCGCTCAATAAAATGACGCAGTACCCGTGCATTTCTTCGTTCCGCGCGCAATGCGCGCTCACAGATAATTACGGAACCGAACGACGTCGCCCACTGCCGTTTTGGCGAGGCACTTGCTCATTACCCGCGCATGGCGCCAGCATCCATTTTGCTGAATTTACAATATTGCCCCTAGCCGCTGCATATTTACCCTTTTGCCATCCCTTCTTTATTTCCTACAAAATAAAATATAAAATAATTAAAAATAAATAAAAATAATATAAAAATACTAAAAATAATAAAAACACATAAAATTAAATAAATGATCTAAAATTAATTAAAATACTTAAAAACTAACAAATAATTAATCCTAAAAATATTCAATTAATAGGAATAAAATCTAATTATCAATTTACAAAAATAAAATAAAAATTATGACTTATATAAGTTCAATCTCATATCTTACAAAAAATAGGGGTGTGTACGGTGCATTTTGATACGGTTACCAAGTATAATCGTAATCAAATCGTATAGTGTGATTAATATTAGAGAAGTAATAGTAACTGTGGTTAATCAAATTGTTCAGTTACTAACGATTTCGGTTAATATGTGCGTGTCTATATATATATATGGAGGGGGGCATCTATAGCAACTACTTATTATGGACAAAAATTAAACAAACAACATCTTATCTCTCTATTCTAAAAATCAACGGACATGATTTAATTATTAGGAACCGCATTCTTATATAAGAGGCGATTCATAACAAGTACTTCTTATTATAGACAAAAAATAGACAAAGAGCATCTTATCCCTCTATTCTGAAAACCAACGGACATGATTTAATTACTAGGAACCGCGTCCGCGGACTGGCTAAACATTAAAATTGGACGATTCTATCCCTGTAATTCGTTCTATCCCTGTAATTCGTCTCAAGGCTTTGAAAAAGTCATAGGTCCGCTAGAACTACTCCTGGATGGGTATCAACCTCGCCTGTCAGCCAATCATTCTAGCGGACTAGAATTAAATCCATAATTACCAAGTCAGCTTAAAGAACAGGGATTCGAATTTGTATGATTTCATTGCCGGATATGTGTTGCTTCAGTTTGACCTAGTTTTTCGAATTTTTTTTGGCTTTGTCGAAATCGTAGTTGCATATAGATTTGTCTATGAATACTTTGTTAAGTATTGATCAACTCGTGGGTTTTGGTTGAACATTTTCAATATTTGAACGATTTGTGAATGTGTTAAACCCTTTCTTATATGCGAGGAAGATAAAGATTAGTAAAAGCAAATGCTCAAAAGTTATATACTCTCCACAATCAAAGGCTTTTATGTTTCTATTTTAAAAAAAAAAAAATGTTTGATATCTGCTATATGATCAGTATTGAAAATTCTTTTCTCTGCTTCTATATGATCAGTATTGAAAATTCTTTTCTCTGCTTACCTTCATTTTACATTTTTAATTTGGAGAAAAGTTTTTGAAAGACAGTGGTTGAAGTTGTGATTTTAGCGGCCCTAGAACTTGGGTTTGCATTACCCTTTATAATCCTTATCATGCTCAAGCTATGTTCTTACAAATGTTTCAGACAGTTGTTGAAGTTGTGATTCATTTGTTAAATTATGCTTTGATTTTGTTGGTAAATTATGATTGTTGCTGGCCAATAATGTATTTATTTCAAATTTATGTATAAAACTAAATAATAATTATTGAACTGTTACTGTTATATATGTAGTATTAGATTTGGTTCTGATGAAATGTAAAAGCTTACAGTATAAAGTATTTGGTAAGGAGAACTGAGGGTCCGTTCGGAAATGACTTTTTTTTTTGACTTAAAGTTAAAATTTTAGTAGATTTATAAGTTAAAATTTTAGTAGATTTATAAGTTAAAGTGTTCGGGAGTATTTTGACTTATAAGTCGGGAATTATAAGTAATAGTTGTGGATGTGTTCGGGTAATAATGACTTATAAGTTAAGTAAAATGTGAAGATTACTAAAATGTCCTTTAGTAAGAAGAAGAGAAAAAAAACAAGGAGGGGCAATTTTGTCATTTCATGACAGTTGACCAACTTAAAAAAAATGACTTATAAGTCATTTTTTTTAAGTCACAAATACTTGCTTTTTTTTTTGACTTTTTTTTTGACTTATAAGTCAAAAAAAAAGCTACAAACGAACAGGATTATTGACTTAATGACTTATAAGTTCGTTGACCGACTTATAAGTCGATAACGAACAGGCCCTGAGGACAATAAGAGTTCCCTGGAGATTGATGAAATTTCCAAATAAGATTCTAATTAACTAAAGCATCGTAAATTGAAGCAAAAGAATGTGGTAATGTATGTTTATGGAGATTGATGAAATTTCCAAATAAGACTACTGCTATGTGTTTATATCTGCTTGTGTGATGGTTGTTCGTTCATTCTTAATTTGGTAGAATCTAAATACTGCAAGTATTTCATTTTTGAAACTAATTGGAGCATAGTTCATACCTTTCTAGCGTAAATACTGCAAGTAGTTTAAGTTTTTGGCATTGTATGTATCTATGGTTTAGATTGTTGTGTTGGAAAGTTTTTAGGATTGTATGTATATTCTGCACACTTTGTGGCTTAATTGGATAGCAGTGTTGGAGAGATTTTTGATGACATGTAATGGATGGATATTGAACAATATGAATATTTTTGGTTAATCAAGGAATGGAATGGTCTATTATTTCATATGCGAGTGTGTGTTTTCTTTGATGTTGTTTTTGGAATTTTTAAACTGTTTTGAAGTTGTTTTGGTTGTCTTTTTTCGATATATTCACAAGTCATCCTTGAGCTTCTGATTTCTTCTAATTCGCATAAGCTTCAGGAATTGTGGGCAGGAATTCAGAAGCATTGAACACTCATTTTTTTAATGACCCTTTTGGCTTTAAGGGGTAACAGGACATAAACTGATATACATCCCTAGAAATTCTAGCGGATGTATTATTTCCTTGATATTCCTTTTGGCATTAAGAGATAACATGGGAGGGATAGAAGTATGGTTCATCAGCTCCATTTGTAGGGTTTCATCATCTCCATCTTCTCCAGGTAAGATATCTATTTCTCTCTCTTCTAAGCAAATAATAAAGATCAAATTTTACTTGATGCGTCTCATTTTCACAACGAATAGCCCCTTATAATCCAGTCCTATAAACAAACATATAAAAGGTTTTATAGGATAATCTGAGTTATCTTGATATCCTGGAGACAATTAATCTTCATGGACATACAACCATAAGCCTTAGCAACTGTACATATGCACAATCTTTTTCTCCTTTGGATTGAGGAACCTACTAATAACAGGAAACCATATTTTGAAGGAAGCTATGAGCATAAAGTTCTGATATTACAATGAGGAACAGTATTGATTACATTTTTGAGAAATTTAATGAGATTTAATATAGGATTCATACAAATTTCACTAACTATGATCACAGAAAATCAGTACACGAGCATCAGCATTGGATAGTACTCTTGCTTCCATTTCATTACTCTATTCACTTCATTTCTCCAGTTGCTCGTCAGTAAAAATCATAGAATTACTCCAAAAAGCGACGCATCATCAAGTTCAGGATGGTAATCAGCCTTGCCATAAATAAAGGATAATATTAATGTTTTTATGACAGATGAGGAGCGAAAGGGGGAAAAATCTAAGCAAGCACAAAGAGTTTTTAGTAAAAAATACCTTTAAAGCAGTATTGCGATATGATACTCCAAGTTTGCCATGAAGAAGCTACAACAATCAATCTGGTCTATGCAAATAGGATTTCAGGGACCTTTTCTAGAATCATCAGAGTTCCATTATTAAACAAGCTCATAACGAACTAGTTGTTCTAGAGATTCTCACTCCTGTAGAAAGAAATGGAAATGATTTGAGGAAACAAAAAGCAAAACTTCTATTTGAACATCTTCAAGAACTGAAAAATGAATCTATTTTTGATGAGCTAACACCTTACATTCCAAAATTAAAGATACATTTTTATATTCTGCCCCTTCCAATGTTAGAGATATATTTCTATTTTTAGACTATATAATCACATGAAGATTTTAAAAAGCCATTACTTTTTTTTTTAATTGACTGGTACCATCATATATTATTATATTTTCAACTAATGTTAGGGACATGTTTGGAAAAAAATTTAAAATTATCGTTTTGCAAATATATCTCTAATTTTAAAAATTTATTAATTTATTATTGAGGAATAATTTATTTATTGTATAGATGTATATAATTACAGTGTGTACTCAATGTAGAATAACTAAGTGTTCTTGAAAACCACGAATTGTATTTTTAATACTTACATATTTACATAGGAATGTATGATTCTATAAGAGTTTGATGTTTTTATTATAATATTTTTAAATTCGGACCGGTCATTAAACCGAAAAAGTTAATGGCCAAATGGGTACATCATAATTATGTATTGAATAATTAAATATATTAATAAATATTATCACGATTGTACTAACAATTTCTTTTTTACAAAATCTTTTGTATCTCAATAATTACAAAAAATAACTAAGATATTAGAAGAAATTAAAATTCATTTTTCTTCTTTTAAAACAGACGTTAGCTCGTAATTTAGTTTGTATCACATTTAAAATTGGGCCTTGGGTTAATATGATCAACTCAACTATTCATTATTGCTATTGGATTAAAGAGATACAGTTAAAAAAAGGATGAAGATTGACTTACCAGCCGCCATGAATTACGTCATGGATATGCGCAATCTTGTACCATTCTGGACTACTTTCTTTAGCACATCTCTCTGAGAGAAGTTTACATTCATTAACCTGCAGACATTTCAAGTCTCCGAGGCTCTTCATTGCTTCCAATGTGGGCATCCTAACCAAATTTCGACATTTGCAAAGTCCCAGAAGTCGAAGAGACGAGAGATTTCCTAGCCAATCAGGGAGAGCCTCCAGCCCATCAAATTCTTCCAACCTTAATTCAGTCAATGAGGAGAGGTGTTGTAGTTGCTCAGGTAGCGACTTGAGTTTTGGCCATCCGATCAGATGTAGATAATTTAGGAAGGAAACAAAGGAGAAACCATAGATGGGCCACGGAAAATGATCAAGGTCCTCAAGGAAGGGACCTATGGTCAATCGCTCAAGTCTGATTAAACTTGTGGAAACTGGAGCAGAGATGGAAGATGAATTAGGACAACTGGAAACCTGTTGATTCTCAATTGCAAAAAAATAAGGCAAGGCATCCCAGGATGTAAGTCTCAGCCTTCTTAGAGATTTGTTGTTTCCCAAAAACTCGTTAACTATAGACGAGTTGAACTCAAAGGAGCCTCCTTTGATATACACCAGGGATAGAGAGGTGAGACAATTCAATTTGGTGCATATCTTTTCTAGTGCGACGCTGTTGATTTCGTAAATGGTTAATCTCTTTAGGGATGGAAAATGACTAGGAAGAATCATCAAATTATCACACCGCTCAATATGTAAATGTTCAAGGCATGGAAACAACTGCGTCGAAGGCAAGGGATCATGCACTACGACTGCTTCCATCCATTCCTCTAGCTTTGGCATTCCTATCAGTGAGAGTGTTCTCAATGATGGAAACATTATTGAAATTGTTTTTGCATCACCATGGCCACCGTAAAATTCTTCCCCAATACGCTTTACATTTCGCATATTATATACCCAAATGGACTTGAGATTAGGAAGGTGCCCAAGTGGTGGAATTCCTTCACATCTGTTGCAGTTTCCCAGCTGGATATCCACCAAGTTTTGAAGTACTACAGATGAACGACTTTCTGTGATCATCCAGGATGAAAACTTATCTCCTTTGAAGTTTTGAATGTTCAACTCGTTTAAATATGCGGGAGGTTCAAGACCTTCTAAGACATCCTCGTCGTTGTACTCTTCATCTTCCAACAGATAATTATCATGATCCACATATTTCCAGTGAAACTTCAAACAATGGATTTTTGATTTTTTGGATAAATTTGCCTTGCTGGCATCTCCCATGTTTGTCACTTCTTCAAGGCCATATATACTCAAATTACCTTTAAGATTGTTCAAACCTCCCAGATTCTCGAGACGTAATTCCTTATCTCGACCAACCACAAAGTACGTCAATGTTTGCAGACAAGTCAACCGTTCTATCCCAATGAACGTATGATCCATATTTGGTGTAAAGTGGCAAAGTGAATGCATATGTCTCATGTTAATTAAGTTCCCTAACTTTTTGGGGAACTTTCTTAGATATGAATATCTTAAAGTCTGCAAGTTGTACAACTTCGTGATGGAATCTGGCAATTCTCGGATATACCTGCATGCGATGTCAAGATATCTCAAATATTTCAACTGCCCTACTGAGCTTGGTAACTCCTTAATATCATTACTAGCAAGAACCAAGACAGTTACGTGTGTGAGGTTAGGTATCATGTTGCCAAGGATGCCACCCGTTAAATATAGTGTTTGTACTCTCTCAAAGCTTCCTTTTGATATTTTTGGTTCTATATTCTTGGCCACATTCAACCACACATGCACCGCCTCAGAAACATGGTTCACCTCTCTAGCCTCCAAAGTTTTGCAATAATTTCTAGATGCGGCTAGTGCAAGGTCATGAACAAGATCGTGCATCTTACAACTATTGATTTTGTCATATTTATCCTTTACTAAATCTTGTAGCAAATAATTCCCCAACAAAGTGCTAAAATACTCATTGCCTATATCCTCCATCGCCAAATCACTTCCTCTGGGAGGCAGAAGCAGCCCTAAGGCCATCCAAATTTGGATCAACTTATCCTTCTCAATGTAAAAATCTTTAGGAAAAGTAGCACAATATGCGAAACAGTGTTTCAAAGATGAGGAAGGCAAATTATCGTATGTTAGCCTTAAGGAAGGCAAAACGTCGCTTAAGACCCATGATTCACTATTTTGGATCGACATCCAATCCTGTTCAGACTTTTTTGAGTACAACAAACCCCCTAGTGCCTTTATCGCTAATGGTAAGCCGTCACACCTTTCCACCATCCTTCTACCCATGGCCTCCAAATTAGCATTCTCCAATACTCCATCTTCTCGAAATGTTATTTGCTTAAATAGTTGCCAACTATCATCTTTCGATAGTCCGAGCAACTTATGAGTAAACACTTGATAAGTAGGAGAAATCTGCATGGTTGAAACAACTTCATCCATGCGAGTGGTCACCATAATTTTGCTTCCCTTAGCACCGCCGACATCTACTAAACAACTGCTCATGCATTCCCATTTTTTTGAATTTTGGTTCCAGACATCATCAAGGACAAGTAGAAAGGTTTCCCCCTTTATACTTTCTTGAAGCTTTTTTATGGCTGCTTCCAGATTTGAAAATTGAGGATTGGTTTCTGTGAGAGACTGAACCATCTCGTTTAAAACCCTTATAACATCAAAATCATCAGACACAGTAACCCAAATTTTTTTCCGAAAAAAGCTCATCACCTCATCACTTCTGTAAACTAAACGAGCAAGAGTTGTCTTCCCCAGGCCACCCAATCCCACCACAGCAATGACTGATAAATCCTTTTCATTATTTTCACATAACAGTTTAACAACCTTTGATATGTCATCATCCCTTCCCATTATCTGTGTCTCATCTATCGAGGGTGGGGTGTGTCGGATTTCATTATGTTGGGCAGTGGCATTTAAATGCTCTACTGTCCTAAGTCCGATCTGGTCTGCCCATTTGTAAATTTTGTCTAAGGAGATATTAATATTCTTGATCTTGTGAGACATCTTGAAACGATATAAAATGCTCTTTCTGAAGCGAAAAATGAAGTCACGTACCTTTCGACCCTCTACCTTTGTTCGAAGAACTTCGTAATTAAGCTCCTCCATTAGAGCATTGGCAACACGGGCTACATCTCTGAGCTTCTTCAGCCAGACTTGGACGGTCATCTCTGTCACTTGCTTGATATCAGCATCAAACAACAGCGCGTGGACCAATTCCAATCTTCCACACAGTTCTTGAAGATTTTTCTCAAGACCCCATGCCTGGATCAGCTCTTCAGCTGCGAGCGAAAGAATCTTGCAGAGGAGTCCGCTTGCAAGATCAGCCACAAATGCATCAACCATCTTCTTTCCTTAATTTCCCTGCTGCTAGTTGATATCAAGAAATGGGTTTGGTGAAAGTTTGTTCTTTCCTTGCTTCAGTTTAACAAAGAGGTGAAGACCTTAATTTGATAAATGAATCTGAGAATGAAGATTCGTGCTTGCCACGCTCAAGGTTGCAAATTGACCTTGAAAAGGAATGCTTGACTAACCCTCCAACCACCATGCATGTCTGGCCGGTCACCTCCAATTCACCCTTTGAATATTCGAGTGCATGATTAGAGAAAGTATGAAACTGGTCAAAGTAATCATCCTTTGAAAATTCAACCGCATGATTATTATATACTACTAGTAGCATAATACAAAGAAGAAAAAATCATTATCCTTTGAAAATTCAACCGCATGATTATTATATACTACTAGTAGCATAATACAAAGAAGAAAAAATCATTCTTTAGCATAATTATAAAATACTACTAGCAGCATAATACTATTAAGTTAGTGACTCTGAGTTTTAAGTCAACTTGTTAAATTGTATTTTTTCCCCTTTGTTTTTGGTACTACTAAAACTTACGACATTGTTATTATAACGGGATAAGGAGTTTTAAACTCACCTCGTTTGCAAATTAAGAATAAGTATAAGTGTATAACATTTAAATATTATATTTATTTTAGTATTAAAATATGTGTCATACCTCATTTTTTAATAATAAAAATGACTGTAATATTTAATTTTATATTTAAATATTATGTACGTAGACTTGTTCGCAAATTAAAGGGGTGGTGACACCAACCGAGCCAATGTTTTATGATCGATTTGGCGCTTTAAGTTGGTGATTCTGAGTATTTTTTTAAAAAAAACAAAAAAAAGAAGACGAAGTTGCCAAAAGCAGCTATTAACTACTATTATAAGAAAAGTGCAAATTATGATCGATCACTATTTGGGAGGTGATATTAATCTGGCAATTCCATCTCTTTAGATAAATATGCTCTTCTATTTAAAATGGCATAAACCGCTACCAATAGTTATTGAGAATGAATAGATTTGTTTATAAAAAAAAATTAATTGCCCTGTTCCACCGTTTTTGACCAATTTAATATGAATAAGTATAAGTGTATAATAATAAATATAATATTTTGATCTCAATTATTGAAAAATAAAATTTAACATAAAAAATCATGTCAATTCTTAATTTTTAATAATTAAAATATATATAATATTTTTAATAATATTTAATTATAATATGTATAAAGTTATAAAATTATCCATTTAATATCAAGTCCCCATAGTTCAAAGTCACGGAAGTGATTTTTGTTTTGGAAGGTTTTTCTTTTACTCAGATATCGGTTTCCGACCATACATGTTGTCAGCTACTTAGGAGCTTCAATTTTTTAAAAAATAATTACGAAAAAAATACACACTGTTAGCACCAAAATAAACATCTCACATATATATATATATATATATAATTTTACGTTTGAATAAATTTGTCTTAATTCAAATAGTTGAGTACAAACGTTCTATATAATTTAAGTATAATTTAATTTTATATTTTAAGTGTAATTTTTTTCAAGTTATTTTTAACTAGATAATATATAAGTATAATTTAATGATAATTTAAGTACAATTTAAATTAATTAATTATATATTAAGTATATTCTTACTTGCGTTGGAAAAGTAAAAGCAATTTCACCTTACAAATTTGTCATCGATTGGTGCCTCATTTGGACAGTAGTTTAGTACTGGAATCTCACAAAATTAAACTACTGGAATCTCACAAAATAAAATAGTCAAATATATATAATTTTTTGAAATTAAGCAACTATATTTTGGGACATCTTTAAATAAGAGTATAAAAAAATTGGGCAATTAATAGGAATAAATTATTAATAAATTAAAATAATGGTGTAAATATTTTCACAACAGACAAACAAGAGCACAAAGGAGGGTCCCATATCACATAATTATGTCCTCTTTTTTTCTTCCTTCCCATGACAAACCAACGGCACATTTTAATCCAAAAATAAGGACCTTGTAAAACAATTTTAACTTTAAAAAACACATATTATGTGTGTGGTAAAAGAGAATAATAAGAGGCTAAAGATAGTAGGCGAAGAGATAATAGAAGAGAAAAAAGTCAATACAAGATCTATATATATATATATAAATAGTTTAAAGAGTAAAATAAGAAAGTAAAAAAGGTTTTGCTATTTTGTTTATATTAAATTAACTGTCAATAATCAGAGTTGCAAGATAAAGCAAAATTTTCTTTATTTTCAGTCTTCTTATTAATTTAATGTCCTTTATTGCCCATAAGAATACCACTTGGAATCAAATTGATGTAAAACTAATACTTTCATTAAAAAAGTAATCGTGAAAATAAGTGACAATCAAATTGTTCTGCAAATATTTTTCGGCCACATTCATTGCCAATATTGATGGCAAATAGAATGCTACTCCATGGGCTGAACTATCGAGGATAAAGCATCTAATAGAAAAAAAAAATCCTACAATTTTTGTAAATGAACTAAAATGGGTCTTTCTCAAATTAATATATTTTCAAAATAATATTTTTTTTTCAAAAAATATAGATACATTTATTAAACGACAATTTTTAAAGATAATTTTATATTCTCAAATATAACTTTAATATGATTGTGGTGGTGTGATATTTAAAATAATAAAAAATAATACTAGAATATCACATCACTTTATAGTTTTAAAATAAAATGTATCTATAATTTTAGAATAAATTAAAAAGAAAAATATATCACTAATTTTGAAATAGACATAATATTTATTTTTTTAACTATTCCAATATTAAAAATATATTTATATTTTAAAATATAAAATATAATAATATACTCAATTTGTCCTCCGTTATAAAATAGTTGAAACAAGGAATTAAAACCAGCCATTTGAATGACGCAATGGTCCCAACTTCAAACCCTCTATTGGACCACACACTCGACCTCATCCCACGTACTTAGAACAACACTTAAAGCAACCAATCACAGAATTCACGTCTTTCTATCTCCAGCATTTTTCTCTTTTTTTTTATTTCTCTCGTGGCTAACCGACGTGTGCTCTCAAACCCTTATAGCCACGAGTCTAGTTTTTAGAATCACCCGATTTATGATATTTATAATTATAATAAAATAAATTAAATAAATTAATAATAATTTTAATTTTTTAAAAAATTTAAAATTAATTTTTTAAAAATCAATATTAAGCCCTTATAATTTGAAATAAAATAATTAATATCCAAGTGTTATAATTATATGTTGTCTTACAAAAATACAAATGCAAATATTAATAAACTAACCAAACTTAAAATCCATGAGAAATTGGGGTGGAATTACCTAGATTTTGATCTGCAACAGCGATGGGGTAGCTACTGAGAAAAAGAGGAGAAAATAAAATAAAATTAGGGAGAAATTTGACAAAAATGGGGGAGAAAGTAGGGTTTCATAAAAATTAGGGGAAAATATGCCTAGATTGAGAGAGAAGAGACATCCTAACACCTTGAGCACCGTAATAGTTTGTGGTAGAAACGGGAGAAACGTGGACAATTGAGCACCCAAATAGACTAATCTCTTAAATTGAGAGAAGAATTCAGTCCCAAATATATTGTCACAATCAAGATCGGAATATTCATAGAGTATAATTTTTTCTCGCAATTATGTTGACGTCAATAGGAGACAATCCGTCTAATATATTTTCACTTATTTTTAAGATTTTATCTAGTTTTTTAACTTTAATTCTCCCGAAACACATTTAGCGATAATATCAAAAATATAATTATTTAATTAATTATTTTGTGATAAATTTTTTGTAAGAATTAATTCCTAACAATTGATATTTATCTATAGATATAGATATGAGAAAAATACTTAAAACATATATAAAAAAATATAATATTCTATATTTTATTTGAAATTTATTATAAATACAGCAAAATTAAATAATAATAAAAAAAAAGAACAAGACGACAACGAAGCCAATTAAGAATGAATAGATTTGTCAAAAAGAAGAAAAAAAATAATTTCCGCGTTCCACCGTTTTTGACCAATTAAATATCAAGTCCCCATATGATAACACGACAAATAAAGAAGACAGACCCGTTGGTACAATAATGCAAGTTAACTAGGCACACATCCCACTAACCATAGTTCAAAGTCACGGAAGTGGTTTACGTTTTGGAATGTCTTTTTTTGATTCAGTATCAATTTCAATTATTTAGGAGTTTCAATTTTTCCTAAAATAATTATGAAAAAAATACATACCGTTAGCATTAAAACGGACATCTCACATATATATTTAGTTAATTGTACATTTGAAAGTTAACTGTTTTTAACTAGTACTATATAAGTATATTTTAAGTTAATTAATTATATATTAAGTATATTTTTTAAGTTATACTTAATTACGTGGTATATAAGTACTTGAATTATAATTTAATTTAATTTAATTAATTATATTTTAAGTTATATTTAATTAGATATTATATGGGTATAATTTAAGTATAATTTTAAAAAAATATTTTTAATTTTTTATCATCTCTTTTTATGCTGTGATTTCTGTTTTAAATTTTTCCAAAAAATATCATTTACATAAATAAATCTTAATTTTACGACATGTATCAAGGTTACTGTTCGCATCGACCGACACCTATCCAGATAGGCCATGCACCTAACCCCGGAGCAAGTTGGTGATTTTGCTTTCTTTGAATTGTTCACGTCTTAAATAGGCAGTTATTTTTAGTTTCCAAACATAATTCAAATGACTATTTGATCTGATTCAAGTAAGTGGAAAAAGTATACGCAATTTCACCTTATAAAATGGTCATCGACTGGTGCCTCCTTTGGACAGTAGTTTAGTGCGAATCCACGAAATAAAATTCTCAAATATATATAAATGATACATAATAAATATTTATTATGAATATTGTTTTAATAAATTATTATCTCATTGTTAAATCAAAATATGGATATAAAAAATCTCGTTAATTAATAGGAATAAATTATTAATAAATTGACAGACAGATAAAACACGAAGTAGGGAAAAGTATACGCAATTTCTCCTTATAAAATGGTCATCAATTGGTGTCTCATTTGGTTATTAGTTTAGTGTTGGAATTCACAAAATAAAATACTCAAATATATATAAGTTTTTGAAATTAAGCCACTATTATTTTGGGACATCTTTAAATACGAGTATAAAAAATTTGGGTAATTAATAGGAATAAATTAAAATAATGGTGTAAATATTTTCACACTAAACGGACACGAGCATGAAGTATGAATAATTATTCAGCAATTCTAAAATATTTATCACGTGATATTTTACACCATTCATATAATATCATGTGAATGCTTAAAATAAAACGACCCATCACATAATTATGCCCTCTCTTTTTATCTCTTCCCATGACAAACCAACGTCACATTTTAATCCAGAAAGAGGGACCATGTAAATCATTTTGACTTAAAAAAAATTAGTTTATATATCACATATTACGTGTGTGTGTTAAAAAAATTAAAATAAGAGACTTAAGCTAGTAGACGAGAGATAATAGAAAAAAGAAAGTGAATAAACAATCTATGTAAAAATTGTTACTTTATGATAAAAGAGAAACTAAAAAAACAAAACTCAGAAACAGAGTCATTTTTAATAGGTCTTATAAAAAATACAGTATTTAAATAACCAAAGAATCGACTCATTTTTCAGCCACATTCATTGCCAATATTGACGGCAAAAAGAAATGCTACTCCGTGGGCTGAACTATCAAGTATAAAACATCTAATAGAAAATATCAAATACAATTTTTGTAAATGAAATAAAATGGATCTCTCTCAAATTAATATATTCATAAAACATCTAATAGAAAAAATCAAATACAATTTTTGCTATCACAAGCAAGATTAGAATATTCATAGAGTGTAATTTTTTCTTCACAATTATGTTGACGCCTATACGATACAATCTGTCTCATGTTTTTCACTTATTTTTAAGATTTTATCTACCCTTTTAATTTTAATTTTTTTACTACATATTTAGTGATAATGCCAATAATATAATTATTTGACTAATTATTTTGAGATAATTTTTTTGTATGAATTAATTCATAACAATTAATTCTATTGATAGACAAAAATACCTAAAACATATAAAAAAAATATAATATTATATATTTTATTTAAAATTCATAATTAACGTAATGGAATTAAATAAAATAAAATAAAAAAGAAGAAGACGACAACAACAAGACCATTAGTTGAATGGTTTGGATGAAATTGCCAAAAGCAACTATTAACTATTATTCTAAGAAAAGTGCAAATCCGTTTAACCTTTTTTGACCAAAAACAGTTTTGGGATCAACTTGACAAAGCCAAAATTATTAAATTTTATTAAAAATTAGCAAATATATATATATATATATATATATATATATATATATATATATATATATATATATATATATATATAGTCCCCTTCTCCAGCGAACCTTAAAAAGCGAACCAAAGACGAACCGTCGACTTTGGTATCTATGGCGACGGTTTGACCCGTCGCCATAGCCATGCACTCTATGACGACGGGTCGAACCGTCGCCATAGATACTAAAGACGACGGTTCGTCTTTAGTTCGCTTTTTAAAGTTCGCTTTTGAAAATTTTCCTATATATATATATATATATATATATATATATATATATATATATATGAATGGACTTGTAAAGAAAAAAATTATGAAAAAATTACATATCGTGATAAACACAACGAATAAAGAAGACAAGAGAGACCCGTTGGTACAATAAACTAAGTTAACTAGGCATCTCACCGACCCATAGTTTAAAGTAACGAAAACGGTCTATGATTTGAAATGTCTTTTTTTAACTTGGTATGAGATTGGAATACTTGTTGTTAGTCATGCATAACAGATCGGTCTGGTCTGGTCAGGACCTATCAAGCCTTAATCGTTGACCAAGTCAAGCTGGACTTTTGACTTTCGGCCTGCAGGCCAGGTCAGGCTGGGTTTGGCTCTTGAAAGGGGGGTCTGTTGAGGCCTGCAGGCCAGATCAGACCTTGGGTCAGGGCAGTCCGATCTGATCTATTCAAAAAAATTTTTTAGTAATTTTAAATATTATAAAAAAATAATTAAAATTTTAAACTTAATTGATGTATTAATTAAAAGTAATGTATTACAACTTATAAGTTACAACTTTCAAATTATAATAATGAAAAGTATCTTATTATTATTATTATTATTATTTTACAAATGACTTTATAGTTTTTATGCTAAGTAATTATTAAAATGAAGATACAATAAAATGTCTGTAAAAAGTGTAGATTGCTAGCTAAGTAAGAAAAATTCTTATATATTACACTACTCAATATGTTTTTAGGGATTTTTTTATTCGTATATAAAGAGACATGTATGAATGAATGTATTGAAAGACACTAATTTTATTTGGTTTATTGAATAAATTGTCACAAAGAGGAAGTTTTCATCTACAGTGAGAGGATTGAAGTAGTAAATAAAAAAAATTGGCAGGTCGGGCAGGGCTTATTGGCAGGTCGGGCCAAACTGGATCTGAGCCAAAAAAATGTGATCTGTTCGTGACCTTCAAGCCGAGCCGAGTCAAGTCAGGCTTTGACCAGGCCGGACTACAGACCATTTGTGCACCACTACTTGCTGCTAACTATTTAATTAGGAGCTTCAAAAATTTTAAAATAATTATGAAAAGAATACATACCGTGAGCACTAAAATAGACATCTCAGATATATTTAATCCGTTTTAAGTTTGAATAAATTTGATATCGATGTTGTCTTACCTCAAATAATTGAGCACAAACGTTCTATATAAATTAAGTACAATTTAACTTCTTATTTTAAATGTGATTTTTCTCAAGTTAATTGTTCTTAACTAGGTACTATATAGGTATAATTTAATTATTATTTAAGTACATTTTAAGTTAACTAATATTAAGTATATTTTTTTATGTTATACTTAACTAGGTGCTATACAGGTACTTAAATTACAATTTTACTTAACCAGATATATTTTAAGTTATACTTAATTAGGTATTATATGGGTATAATTTAAATATAATTTGTAGAGAAATGTTTATTCTCTTTTGTTGTCTCCCTTTATAGCTTTCAACATGTTCGATTCTCTCTTTTTTGGTAGTGTTTCTCCTATTTTCACTGTGATTTCTTCTTTATTTGATTCGAATTGTTATATTACTCTGAGTTATCAAAATTTCTTCAAAAATTACCCTTTACATGAATTTAATTTTACGATATGTATCAAAATTGTTGCTCGATATTGATCGTCACTTATCCGATAAATCGAAATTTTGATATAAAGGGTGATACTTTGAACCGTGCACCTAACCCGGAGCAAGTTGGTTTCCATTCTTTTCTGATGGTGGTGACTTTGTTTTCTTTGAATTGCTCATGTCTAAAAAAATTAAATAGGCAGTTATTTTTAGTTTTCAAACATAATACAAGTGATTACTTGATCTGATTCTTACTTGGGTGGAAAAAATATACACAATTTCACTTTATAAAATGGTCATCGAATGGTGCCTCATTTGGACAGTAGTTTAGTGCTGGAATCCACATAATAAAATACTCGAATATACATATAAGCTTTTGAAATTAAGCCACTATATTTTGGGACATCTTTAAATATGAGTATAAAAAATAGGAATAAAATATTATTAAATTGACGGATAGACCAGAGCACGAAGTAAGGTCAATAAAGGACGATAGACATGAGGCCCATCACATAATTATATCGCCTCTTTTTCTCTATTTCCATGACAAATCAACACCACATTTTAATCCAGTGATAGGGACCATATAAACCATTTTGACTAAAAAAAAATAGTTCACATGGCACATATTACGTATGTGTAAATAAGATCTTAGAGTTAAGGAGTAATTATTCGGTGGTCCTAAAGTATCTGTTACGTGATATTTTATATCATTCATATTTTGTTATTTTAGTATTTAAAGTGGAATGACTCATTTTAAGTGCTGAAATGGTAGCACGTAAATGGTGTGGGACACCACATGGCAGGGATCACATGAGCATTTAATAATTTTTCAACGTTGGGAGGCAGGAAATAATAGAAGAGAAAAAATTAAATAAAAAATTTATGTAAAGATAATTTAAAGAGTAAAATAAAAAAGACTTTATTATTTTGTTTATACTAAATTAACGGTCTATTTTTTTCTCTCACTTTAAGATAAAAGATATGGGAAATAAAAGAGAAACTAAAGCACAAAACTCATAAACATAAAGGATTGCCCATATTTCCATAACAGAGTCAAGGTTGTACTATAAAGCAGAATTTTCTTTATTTTCAATCTTTTTGTTAATCTAATATTCTTTTTTTTATAAGAATAGCACTTAATATCAAATTGATGGCAAAAAGAATGCTAATCCATGGGTTGAACTTGTTGGTTTGTAATATTCATAGACGCAATCAAATTGCACAAAATAGCGGAAGCATGGTAAAATCAAATTTAAAAATTTACAAACCATGATCCAGGATCGACCTTTATGCGCAATTATTAATTAATAAAGAAGAAGTCAGAGATATACCCTTGTAGAACTCAAAGCTTCAACGGGTACAAGTTCACCTCCAAATCCTTTGCGTTCTCCTTGAATTTCACCGATTGGATTCCAATGATCAATGTTAGCCACCCAAGTGTTTGGCCTCTAGAGGTGATCCACCAAGGAATAATAATAATTCAAGAAGTGGGTGATGGCAAACCCTAGTTTTCTCTCTCTAGAGAATATGTGAGTACTCTCCCATAAACTTATGGAAGTGTATGTGTGTAACCCCAATCCATACTAAGACTTCTCTTATTTATAGATTTAGTAAACCCTCCTAACACCTTTAGGAATAGGGTTTTTAATTAAACTCCTAATCTAATTAGGATCTTAATTAATTTAATATAATAATTATAATCCCTAAACTATTTAGGAACTTAATTATCAATTATGAGAGTACTCTTATTAATTAATTCCTAAACCATTTAGGAACTAAATAATAATGATAATAGTAATAATAATAATAAGACTCCTCTTATTAATTTATAATTAGTATTTCCAAAATACTAAATAATAAATATTAAGCTATTTAATTTATTCTATCCATATAGTATAAATTAAATATACTTAATTCATTATTACAATTATGCCATTACTTCTTAAATAATTATTTTCCTTTTGCGGTGTGACCCTTTAGGTTCTCCATATTAAACCGGTTATAGAATAAATTAATTAGAATTATTCTAATCTTATTTATATAAATAAATTAAACTATTTAATTCATTTAAATAAATAATATTTATTCCATAATAAGGGTAAGCCCCCTTAGCGATCAACGACTTTCCAGTTAATATAGATTTCAACATTTAATCACAAAAGAACCTATTCAGCGAATAGTTACCGTACAATTCAATCCTTCTACCTCACAACGTCCCAATCAAATATAAGACATGGTATAACTGTCAAGTCTTATTTTATTTGATTATATGCATTTCGATCCTTAAATGAATAACTCTAATTAATGTAAATTAGAAACTACTTTCTAATTTTCATTCTGCCTTGGCCAAGGACTACTGAGTTGTCATTTATCGAATCGCATAGGACATTCTCTTCTTTTACTAGAAGTGGTAGATTCTTTGTTGATCATTCACCTATCTCCATGTATGACTTATTATATTCGATCATACCCTTTGATACACCCTAAAGGTTTTAAGGAATATGTCAAAACATAATTCATCATACACAAGATACTATGATGATCTCAAGTCCAAGGATCACTTGTACTACTATCACAAAAGGAACTCCTATTGACAGGCAAGTAAGACTCCATTAGGTGTTCCTTGAGCGAGTCACGTTCAGTGAACTTATTCTCTAATAAGCACCTACATACTTGCTTTAGTGTCTCTACACAAATGGTTATGAGATCAATCATCCTCTTCATAAGAGCAAGCATAGTATGTACCAATCTATCCGGATCTACTAATCCCCTTTTAGTGATCCAACGATTAGGAACAATTTTAGTTTTGAGCTATCTTGAATTTAGATCTCATTAGCATGATCCTCATCATGGTTCTAAAAGCATTGCTCAAAAACTATGGGTTTATCCATTCGATTAATTCAAGTAATTAATCATGAATAAAGAAATGCCTTGATTCTTTTATTAATAAACGAACAAGATTACAAAGTATATGCTTATCACATCAAATGTGATTGGCTTGAGGGCATACTACTTTCAATCTCCCACTTGCACTAAAGCCAATCGCCCTTTGGTATCCCTATACCATTCTTCTCTAAGTGGCGTACAAATTGCTTAGTAAATGCTTTAGTTAATGGATCTGTAATGTTGTTCTAAGAGTCTACCATCTTTATGGTGTCGTCTTATTTTCAATGATTCATCTAATCATATGAAAGTGCTACAACATATGTTTGGATTTCAGATGAGACCTAGGTTCTTTGGCAAATTAAACTCATTTAATGCTAAGAACCATTATAAGTTCTGTAATGAACTTGTTGAACCAAACAATCCCCTTTGCAGCTTCACTTATAGTTATTTACTATGTCTTTGTCACTAAATCAGCAACTCCTTGCTGTTTAGAACTTTTCCAACTCACTGCAGCACCGTTGAAGGTAATCATATTACCTGAAATGGATATGCTGTTATCTTGGTGAGTCTGAACAAACTTGAGTTTGTTAAGCCCTCTAGTTTTATATCAGACTCATCATTATAAACTCTTTTCTAATATTCTTCTCCAGAAATGAACTGATATCTGCTTATCATACATAAGCAATATCAGGTCAAGTACATATCATCTCGTACATGATCGATCCTATTGCTAAGGCATAAGGAGTCTTACTCATACGGTCTCTCTCTTGGAACCTACTTCTTCGAGAGATGTTTTCCAGAACCCATCGGCATGAGCCCTTTCTTGTAATCTTTTATGCTAAACTTCTTTAGCATAGAATCAATGTACGTTCCTTGGGATAAGCCAAGCATCCTTTTAGCTCTATCTCTATAGATCTTTTCTCCCCAAAATATAGGATGTTTCTCCCAAGTCCTTCACGGAGAAGTGTTTAGACAACCACATCTTTACTGATTGTAGCATCGATATGTTATTCCTTATCAATATTATATCAACATATAATACTTGGAATGTCATAGTGCTCCCACTAACCTTTGTACGCACTTGGTTCATTATCTTATTTGATATAATCAAACACTTTTGATTGTCTCATCAAAACGGATGTTCCATCTTTGAGAAATTTGCTCCAATTCATAATTGGATCGTTGTAATTTACATACTTGATTTACTCAATCTATATAGAGATAAATCATCTTGGTTGTATCATACATACATCCTTGTGTATAGTAAGCTACAATTGCAAATAAAATCCGAATTGATATATGCATTTTCACTAGTGAAAAATTTCATTTTAGTCAACTCATTGACCTTGTTTGAAATCTTTTTACCACTAGTTAGGTCTTATAGGTCTCTACCTTGCCATCTGCTTTAGTCTTTCTCCAAAGACCCATTTCGGATTTTATGATCAGCAGTCATTTCTCTTGAGTATCTAATACTCGTGCCTCGTCGTATGTAACTGGATCATCATCCACTATGATGTGTACCTCATCATCATCATCTATGATGAATCCATACTATTCAGGTATCTTCGGTACTAAACCAGTTTACGACTTGGTTATGGTACAATAGGTTTATCTACTTATACAGATTCCTTCACTTGATCTGTAGTGTTTTGTGGTTCTTGAAATTCTTCAAGATCTATTTTACTCCCACTAACCCTTTAAGGAAAAACTTCTTTTCCTATAAGGCAGCGTGTTTCAACAAACACCTTTTAGTTAGTCGGATTATAGAAGTGATACCCTAAACTTTCTTTAGGATATCCCACAAGTTTACACTTATCAGATCTTGTCCCAAGCTTATCATTGTCAAACCTTTTGACATAAGCTGGACAATTCAAATCTTAACATACTTAAGACTTGGTTTCCTCCCTATCCATGACTCATATGAAGTCTTGATGAGGAAATAAGAAGGTATCTGATTTAGTAGATATGCGATCGTTTCTAAGGTATAACCCTAGAATGATACTGGAAGATTGGTATAACTCATCATGGATCATCACCATGTCCATTATGTGAGAATATCATTTCGCTTTAGATGATCTAGAAACTTATTGCTTAAGTATTCCCTTCTCGATCTAATCGAAGAACTTTAATACTTTTGGCCTTTAGTTTCTATACTTCACTTTTGAATTCTTTGAACGTTTCAAATGATTTAGATTTGTATTTCATCAAATACATATATCAAAATCTAGAATCATCAGTGAAAGTAATGAATGAATACCCTCCTCTTGCATTTGTTGTCATAGGTCCCACACACGACTGTGTGTACCATCTCTAACAACTCCGTAACTTGCTCTCCATGTCCACTAAATGAAGATTTAGTCATATTTTCCATGATAAAAGATTCACAAGTTGTATTTGATTCATAATCAAAAGGCTCTAAAAACCTATCTTTATACAACTTGTTTAGTCTTGTTTCATTAACATGATCGAGTTAACAGTATTGCACGAAGGTATGATCCATATCATCTCTTTGCCTTTAGTTTGTTCAATTTTGAAATATTCTTCATGTAAGTCAAGGTTACAAAATCCATCAAGTAATCAACATAGTAACATCTTACTAACTACATGGATTTGCCCGTAGGCAATGCTAAACTGTAAGTTCCTATGATTAATGCAGCAACCTTTTGCTCCATTCCCCACGCACAGGATTACTTATCTTTAGTTCAGCTTTCTACTTCTGCCTAGTCTCTGCAACGGTTTGCATATTTGAGACCTCCAGCCGGTATCTAATACCTAAGTAGAAACTTGACTTATAGAAAGTTCTATTTCATTATGAGCAAATCTATATCTGCAATTGAAGCTTCACTAAGCTTCTTCTGCTTAACTACTACAAGATACTCCTTGCAGTTCCTCTTCCAGTGTCCCACCTTATCGCAATGAAAGAAAACTCCTTTGCCCTCGGGATCACTTTTATTTATGTCTTTTGTTTAACCTTTTATTGCCTTCTATCTTTTCTGACTCATCAGAAACACCTTTGGCCATCTTCTTCAACTTAGAAGATTCATCTACTAGTAAGACTTGGTCTTTCTTGGAAGGAAAGTGACTCTCAACTTATTCAACATATTTAAGCAAATCAAGTAAACTGACTTCAAGCTTATTAATGTTAAAGTTCACAACAATTTGTGAAAGGGAGTCAGCGAGTGACTGCAAAATCGAATCTTGACTCAACTCTCCATCTTTGACAAAACCTAGGTGTCCTAATTTATCAATCAGATTGATCATCTTTAGGATACGTGTCTTTACTGTAGTGCCATTGGTTATTATAGATTGGAAGAGCTCATTAGATATCTTATATCTAGTTGACCTACTTTGCTCACCAAACAACTATTGAATGTGCAACAATATAGTAGGTGCATCCATTTTCTCGTGTTGACGCTGTAACTAAATACTTATGGATGCGAGCATGATGCATTGAGCCATCTTTGCATCATCTTGCTATTTCTTAAAATAACAAAATCTTCCTCATAGGCTTAGTCTACAACGTTTGCAGGAATAGGCAAATTAAGGATATTTGCTAGCTTTTTCAACATTGAGAACTTTTCTCAAATTTGTTTAATCAATCCGAACAATTCGGTTCGATTAATTGTTAGCATCTTATTAGCAGTGTTAGTGAATTAAAAATAGCAATATTCTTTAAGTGAATTAATAACAACATTAACATGCATTCATTTTATTAATCACCAAGTTAATTAGGTCTTTATTTAAAATGGTGTCTCCCACTATTTTCATTAAACTATATTACCCTCTTCTTATATAGTTCGGCAAATCTAATTAAAAACTTGCTAGTGAGAATAAGGATCCTATTTCAAATGTATATAGTCTTGTGTGTGCACAACAAACTATATATAAATAAATAGGTAGACAACTTTTGTCAATTACATCAACATGTAACTCCTTGTATTTTGCCTCTTAGATTATTATGATCATGTGTGTGCACATCCAAATCAAAATTATCTAAGTTAAGTCAGACCTAGCACTTCCATATAAGTGAAGAGAAAAATACTGCCCTTGTGTGTGCATAACAAAACAGTAATGTTCAATTCCTTATAAGCATCAAATGTGATAAAACAACATCTCAAATGATCGATATAAGCCTTGTGTGTGCACAACAAACGTATATTGATTATTTGATACTCTATCGTTTTATCATGCTAGAAGGCGACGTTCGATATTCCAAATATCTTTGAACGTTACAACTTAATATTTTAGTAGTAGAATAAATAAATTAGAACCATTCTAATTTTATTTAATTGAATTAAACTCATTTTAATTCATGAATTAAACATTTTAATTCATTTTATAAATAATATTTATTCTACATCATGAGGGGTTTGTTAATATTAATTGTCTCATCTTGTTTAGCGCGCATGCACATATATATATAAAATACGCGTCATATTATTTAACATGCGAAGCATGTTTGGATAATATATAATATATATTTAATTAACATGCACATATAGAATACTATATTCTACTTGGATTGATTATGGACTTTTATTCTAATTTGGTTCACTAGAGCCACCAAGTGAACCAAAAGGTCAAACCTAGGGTGCAAGAATAAATTAAATTAAATATAACTATTACATTTAAATCTGGGCTCCATTACAAATGAGTCTTCATGCGCTCCTTGCTCATTTGCTCCAATTCTTCAAAATAATTTTAACTATTTATAATAAATAGAAACCTTGATCAACAGTCAAGGTGAAGTACATAGGAGGGAGATAGAATTATACATAAGAAAAATTAGAAAGACGAGGTACGCAGACCCCATTTATAAAACCCATTCATTCATGCATCCATTTAAAATTAAATCCAATCACATTGGTTAATAGTCCATAATCAATCACATTTATTTTCATATATATCAACATATATATCAATAAATAATATTCATCACATGAATCAAATAAAACATTCCATATATGTATTGGTATCATTTAATGGGCAATTTAAAGTTGCATGAAATCCAATTTCATGTTTAAAATAAACTTTTTATTTTAATTATAAAATTATTTAAAAATAAACTATTTATTTTTATTATTTTAAAATTACCCAAAATAAACTCTTTTATTTTGAAATTTTAAAATCTGCACAAAATTACCAAACTGTTTAGATAATTAATATATATTATAAATATATCATATATATTAATAATATATATATAATTATATATTTCGAAAACTAAGTTGCAAAACCGTGGGTTGCTTTGTATATCAAATGAAGTAATATATCATATATATAACTAAGAAACAAGCTGCCGAAACAGTGGTGCTTTATCAATTCATAGACTTTTCCTATATATATATGCAGCCCATGCCAACATTTTCGGGACAAACAAATTTGGTCAAGCCAAAATCAATTTTCGGTCAAAGCAATTGCTGGCTTAAAAGCAGCCCAAAAACCGAGCATGCCAATTACCGAAACTTGCTGGCTGTATATATATATATATATATATACATAAATCCGAAACAGCTGCTGTGTTTTTACTTTGTTGACCGAAAAACATATCATATATATATTATAATTGTACCCCAAATGGTTGCTTCCTATTTCGGTTTTGAGAATCCAGTAAAGCACATTCAAAATTTTATTTTTTTTCATAAAACCATCACAATGCTTGCAATTAACACGTATATACATATGGTCTAAGTCCGAAACTTTGAACAATTCCTTACCGAAACAGTGAATATAAAAAAAAAAACTTTTCATATTCGGTATATAAAAAAAAAAATTTATACAATAAATTATGCCCAATAAATTATTCTAAATACATACCCATACATATATAGAATCAAAACAATTAATAATTCGCATAAAGTTTGGCTCTGATACCACTGTTGGTTTGTAATATTCATAGACGCAATCAAATTGCACAAAATAGCGGAAGCATGGTAAAATCAAATTTAAAAATTTACAAACCATGATCCAGGATCGACCTTTATGCGCAATTATTAATTAATAAAGAAGAAGTTAGAGATATACACTTGTAGAACTCAAAGCTTCAACGGGTACAAGTTCACCTCTAAATCCTTCGCGTTCTCCTTGAATTTCACCGATTGGATTCCAATGATCAATGTTAGCCACCCAAGTGTTTGGCCTCTAGAGGTGATCCACCAAGGAATAATAATAATTCAAGAAGTGGGTGATGGCAAACCCTAGTTTTCTCTCTCTAGAGAATATGTGAGTACTCTCCCATAAACTTATGGAAGTGTATGTGTGTAACCCCAATCCATACTAAGACTTCTCTTATTTATAGATTTAGTAAACCCTCCTAACACCTTTAGGAATAGGGTTTTTAATTAAACTCCTAATCTAATTAGGATCTTAATTAATTTAATATAATAATTATAATCCTTAAACTATTTAGGAACTTAATTATCAATTATGAGAGTACTCTTATTAATTAATTCCTAAACCATTTAGGAACTAAATAATAATGATAATAGTAATAATAATAATAAGACTCCTCTTATTAATTTATAATTAGTATTTCCAAAATACTAAATAATAAATATTAAGCTATTTAATTTATTCTATCCATATAGTATAAATTAAATATACTTAATTCATTATTACAATTATGTCATTACTTCTTAAATAATTATTTTCCTTTTGCGGTGTGACCCTTTAGGTTCTCCATATTAAACCGGTTATAGAATAAATTAATTAGAACTATTCTAATCTTATTTATATAAATAAATTAAACTATTTAATTCATTTAAATAAATAATATTTATTCCATAATAAGGGTAAGCCCCCTTAGCGATCAACGACTTTCCAGTTAATATAGATTTCAACATTTAATCACAAAAGAACCTATTCAGCGAATAGTTACTGTACAATTCAATCCTTCTACCTCACAACGTCCCAATCAAATATAAGACATGGTATAACTGTCAAGTCTTATTTTATTTGATTATATGCATTTCAATCCTTAAATGAATAACTCTAATTAATGTAAATTAGAAACTACTTTCTAATTTTCATTCTGCCTTGGCCAAGGACTACTGAGTTGTCATTTATCGAATCACATAGGACATTCTCTTCTTTTACTAGAAGTGGTAGATTCTTTGTTGATCATTCACCTATCTCCATGTATGACTTATTATATTCGATCATACCCTTTGATACACCCTAAAGGTTTTAAGGAATATGTCAAAACATAATCCATCATACACAAGATACTATGATGATCTCAAGTCCAAGGATCACTTGTACTACTATCACAAAAGGAACTCCTATTGACAGGCAAGTAAGACTCCATTAGGTGTTCCTTGAGCGAGTCACGTTCAGTGAACTTATTCTCTAATAAGCACCTACATACTTGCTTTAGTGTGTCTACACAAATGGTTATGAGATCAATCATCCTCTTCATAAGAGCAAGCATAGTATGTACCAATCTATCCAGATCTACTAATCCCCTTTTAGTGATCCAACGATTATGAACAATTTTAGTTTTGAGCTATCTTGAATTTAGATCTCATTAGCATGATCCTCATCATGGTTCTAAAAGCATTGCTCAAAAACTATGGGTTTATCCATTCGATTAATTCAAGTAATTAATCATGAATAAAGAAATGCCTTGATTCTTTTATTAATAAACGAACAAGATTACAAAGTATATGCTTATCACATCAAATGTGATTGGCTTGAGGGCATACTACTTTCAGAACTATCAAGCATAAAACAACTAATAGAAACAATCCTACAATTTTTGTAAATGAACTAAAATGGGTCTTTCTCAAATTAATATACTATCAAGATAATACTAATTTTTTTGACCTAAAATTAGAGATATATTGCTTCAACAATTCCCCAGTTAGATAACCATCACACGAACGAGCCTCTACAGTCAAATAGCAAGACCTCGACCATATCAGGTAGTTACTCCCATCATGTTTGATAGGATTGGCCTAAAAAATGAAATACTCAGAACGAGGTCCATTTCCACTATTGCCAAAGTCGCTTGATATTCTGAATTCGGCTGACATTTTGTTGGTTTAAAAAACTAAGAACAGCCTGCTTGGGAAAGCAATGAATAATGGTACAAAGATTTTAGGTTCAGACTACTTGCTCTGATGTATATTATAAGTTGTATAAAAATTACAAGAGTTGAGAGTTTATATACACAATGAAGGAAACATCTATAAGAAAATATATGAAAATAAAATCACTGAGCATCCTCAAGACCTAATTTCTCTTCTTAGATTAAGTTATACTAATTATTCTCCTTTAAGTTCAGCTTATGCTGATTACTTTCCTTAAATCAAGCTATTTTAATTATGGTAACGATTCACAACATATTTACAACAATTTTCAATCCCTAATCTATATTAAAAGTAATAGTTGCCACTTTATCCACACCCTATTTGGAAGCCACAATAATAGTGAAGTTGAGTGTTTCGATTCAATTAGTACAAGTATTATTCTTTCTTTCTTCTTTTCTTTTATACATAATTCAAAGTCATGGTAGTGGCCTATAATTTTGAAGGTCTTTTTTGTTACTCGATATCTGTTTTAGCATCAGTTTTGAGGATATGCACTGTTAGCTAGTTAGCAGTTTTAAAAAATGTAAAAAAATTATTAAAACATTTTAAATAATAAGAATAACAATTTGAATTAATTAAGTTTACAAAAAAAAAAAAAAAACACTATCTAGTGCAAATAACAATGTTCAAATGACAAAACAGACTGTTAGTGCATATATGATTATCTATTTGGATTTAATGATGATATAATAATATAAGCTTAATGTATACATGTAAAAGAAAAATAAGTAATATTATAATCAGCGTAAAAGGATTTAGGGATTAAAATCTGTAGGTTAATCCAGATAGTAGAGAGAGTGAGAACTTTTAATAAACCAGAAGTCCAAACTCGGAGAGCTGAAGACTTAGTTACTCTGAGATCACAGAGTGAACTAAGCAAGTCGGGCAAAATCGTCGAGCAGAATAAAGGCACGAGAAAGATCGCAGTGTCTGAAGAAAAATCTAAGATCGTAGAGCAACTCTAAATAAAGAGTCAAAACGTAGAGTCACCAAAATCGCAGAATTATATATTTGAGGATTGACTCTACGATTCTAGACAATCAACATCGTAGAGTGTAACTCCTGACTTGTCAGTGACCGTTATGATCGAAAGCTTCTTCAATACACCACCATCCTGAATATCCTCAAAGTGTATTGACAGAAAAAAGAGATAACAACCAACAGTAATTTTAACCGCTATATTTAAAAACAACAGTCTGTCACAACACACAGACAATGGCCTAACATAGTTGACAAACTCAAGTGGCTACAACAGTCTGTCTGTCAGTATTAGAAGATTTTATAGGCAAAGGACTAGCTAGAGTTATAAACAATAACTTCCAACAGGCATTTTTCTAAGAAAAAATCTTTAAATAGATTACAGCTTCAGATGTCAAGTGCATCGATCGAGAAAGAAGAGATATCGATAAAAGGGATCGAAGATATACAGAAGAGAATAATTCAATTACAAGAGATAAAGCAAAGTATACAAGTCTGAAAGTTTAAAGCCTACCCTACGATCTAGAAGTCACTGTACTCTTTCTGGGAAATCGATCATCGCTGCGAAGTTTTTTGAAGAGCTTAATGCAACTTAGAAGCACCCCAAACACAAATAAACAAACACCAGTTATATCTTAGTGATCTTTGAAAGACGGGACTTAGTTACTCGATTCTGTGATAATCAATTCTATTAGTGATGTTTAAGTTTGTGTGGCTAATCAAATCTTAATGACTTGTGTGATACTTAGTAGATCACAATGTTGTAATTGGTTCTGAGAGAACCTGGTCTTAGTGACCCTATCATTAGTTCGGTGGAGTGAAATGGAGGACTAGGAACAGTTTAGGTTTCGAATATCTTAAAATCAATATCTTCTTTATTGTTTTACATAACTGTCATATCAACTGTTATATTAACTGCAGTACTAATTGAGATTCGTTTTCACTCCTTCGCTAAATTCAAAGCTGGGGTCTTTAATATATCTATGAAGGGATTTTATAAAACACAATATTTTGATGTGCATAACTAAAATAAGTTAACTGATAAATTATTGGGTAAATAATTTTAATTTGAGTTTTTATAAACGATATATTCAACCCCCCCCCCCTCCCCCCCTTTAGATCTCTTTGTGCCATCTAGGAATAACACAAACATCTCGTAGAAATGTTTAATCAATTTTTACGTTTGAATAAAGTTTAATTATAAGTAAGTACTATTTAGTTGAGATAATGATATATTAAGTATATTTTTTATGTTATTCTTAACTATGTGATTTATAGGTACATTTTAAGTATAATTTAGCTTAACTAAGTATATTTGAGGTACGATGTTTTATTTATTTTTTAAGGTATACTTAATTAGGTACTACATAAGTACAATTTAAGTATAATTTATAAAGAAAGATTCGTTCTTTTTTTTCGTCTTCCTTTTATAGCTTTCAACATATTCATTTTTTTTTTGTGGTGTCTCCTCTTTAAGCTGTGATTTCAACTCTATTTGGTCCAAAATTGCTCGTTACGCTGAGTTGCAAAATTTCGTCGAAAATTACTCTTTACATAAAAAATTCCTAATTTTGCAATTTGTGTCATGGTTGTGGTTCCAAACTGATCGATACCTAATCGATGCACCGATATTTCGGCGTAACAGTCGATACTTTGAACCATTTTATATGTCAGCACATGAGTATTATTAATGAGAAGATGAGTGAATTTTCCACTTCTTCATTATATCAACTCCAGGATTTGAGCATTGAGACAAGAATATCATTAGCAAGCATCCAGATATTGGCTTCAAAACTTTTTAGTATGTTGCAACCGCAGACCCAAAGAGTTACTATATGAGAGAATGAAGAATGATGTTCAGCTACTATCATTTGGTGATTCTGAGATAGACTCTTCTAAATTCAAAGAAGACCGAATGAATCCTTTCTGAAGGAACATTTGACTGGTTGATGCAGTACTGCTACATTTATAATGAAGTGGAGTGATATTATCTATTGAACTGCTAGAATTATTTAACCAAAAATGAAGTGGAGTGATATTACACTAGAATTTTTAAATAATATTTAACCACAATTCACAATCATAATAATTCATAAATTAGTTTAATAATTTCAAATTAACAATACATATATACATAATCTATAAGACAAAATATATCAAAGTTTAATTAAAAATAATAGTTTACTTTTTTTTAAGTCTCTAATTTGGTTAATCGGTTATTTAAATAGTCTAATTTTTATACCTGAAACCGAAACCAAATACTGAATTGTAAAGCAGTTATGACTGAATATATCAAAATAACTGAAATAATATGGTTAAAAAATAAAATTTTGTTTAATTATTTAATTTTATTTGTTTTTTATTCTACCCTAGTTCAAAGCGGAGAAAAGCACACGTGATGGGAACGAGAGTGGGAGATGGAAAAATTAAATAGAGCCAATAGTAACCATGATAGAGAGAGTATAATACTTTCATGATATCCCCTTTAGATAATTATTATAATAATAACAATTGATACTCACATCGCATCCTACCACTGACGATTCCATCAAAGGGAAGAATTAAAATACAAAGACAGAGAGGGAGCATCGTTTAAGAAGGACAGTAATTATGTTAAAAAAACTCCATGCTCGAATTGATTTCGTTGATATACAAATAGAAGAGTATGGATAAGTCTATCCACATAAATATTAAATATAAATTTAAATATAAATTTTTATTTTATTATTTAAAAGTAGAACTTGATATAAATTTTTATATTAAGTCCCACTTTTTAATAATAAAATAAAAATTTGTGTTTTAAAATTATGTTTGTAAATTTATTTGAAGAGTATATAGCAAAGATTAATTTATATATTTTTTTCTCTTTCTGTCATTTACATTATTTTCTTGGGTGTGTGGATTTATACTTAAAACAATATCTGCTTGAAATTTTCATATATATAAAACTACATACATTTTTGCTACATTTACTTGAATTAGTATCTATTTGATAAATTAATCTAATTAAAATTTAAGAAAGTCTACACAACTCCCCCTCTCTAGACCAATTTTAACCCGTATGGAACCGAACACATTTGACTTTTGATTTTTTTCTGACATCATTAAAGTTTTCTTATTATCAATATATTTTCTTTTAATTAATTTTTTTATGTAAAAGTTGTTCTTTCTGTGTTTGAATATAAGAATCATATTTCTTTATTAATGTTTTTCTACCAAAAATTGCAATTTAATATATACGATTTTAATATAATTTTTGTTGTTAAATTCTAGAGATTAACTACTAAAAAAGTGTGCGTGAATGCACCAAAAAAAAAAAAAAAATTAACTTGAAAATAATTAACAAACAATTGTCAGACTCTCAATTTCAAACAAATGTACTATTACTCAAGTATGATCTACAAACTATGACATGGGTATCTGTTGAATACTCAAGAGACTTTTTGTTTTTATAACTATTTTTAAAATATTCTATAATTCTGCACACACTTACGTGTGAAAATGTGTTTTTACTATAATAAAATTATGAAATAGAATAATTGGAGAGCGAAAATTGGAAAGAGGTTTCATAAGTTACAAAGTTTCAAGAAAGCAGTTCAAATTCTTCATCTCTCTTCATAATATAAATGTAAAAACGTTATAATTATTTATATTAAGGAGATTTTATGAAAACATTAAAAATACTCTCTCCGTTCTAAATTATATGATAGCTATTATTTTTTAAAGTTAATTTGAGATATTTTTAAATTCAAAATTGAAATAACTCATTAAAAATTATGAAATAATAAAATTTACAATGAGTACTATTTTTTAAATAATTTATAATATTTATTATAGTATTGATTAAAATTAAAAAAATTATTAAATTAATTTTAAAAATTAATAATAATTAAATAATATAAATCGGGAGGAGTATTTATTATCAGAGTTGAAAGAGTGAAGAAACTCTCCTTTTATATTTTAAGACAGATGTTAGATATATATCTTTTTTATCAGGGTTCTTTACATAAGTATACACCTTTTAAAAAATATTTACACAATTAGTGTGTCCACAACAATATTTACACTACTACTATATCCTCAAAACATAATTACGGAAAAAATGCAACATCCAACAACAATTAAAATATTACCTAAAATCAAGGACGGTACTGCCACCCACATTCACAGGTTACCAAACAAAACAGGATACCAAAAATAACCCATATTCAACCATCTTCAGCATATTCATAGAACACAAAACTGAAACCACAAATCGTAAGTGATATAATGTGCAAACATTTGGAAAACAACCATATACAGCAGATTGTTCAATCATCTTTATGAAAAAACTGTTTCGAAGGTGATTATCAACCCCAAATTCGTGATACGGAGAAATTCGGCAACGGAAAAAATTGAAATCTCGCATCGATCAAACTTGCGGTAACGACCACATCCAGAAATCGAAGAAACTAGAATTCGTCAATTATAGAAGGTACATAGATCTGGAACCAAAACATATACAACAGATTGTTCAAAAATCAAAATCAGAAAGAATGTTACGAAGGTAATTAAGCAATAATACAAAAAACGAGTATTAAAACCCATATATTATCATTAAATCTATAAGTGATTGTATGAGTTTATTTTTTTCTTAGTTGTTGTTTCTGTTTTGATTAGTATTAATTTCAGAAATGTAAACTAAAATAGTAGTAAAAATATTACTGTTTTGTGAAAATTTGGTCTGCGTATAACATTATTCGATTAACTAAATTATGCATATAAGAGTTTGTTTACATAATTTATAGTTCAGTTTGTAATTGGTCACCAGAAGTGTGATACTCTGTGTTTTGATGAGGAACATAAATTAAAAAATGTAGTTACGATTTGTGGTTACCAGTCACTTGTTATTTGGTTACTATAATATATTGATTTGGAAACCAACTACTAACCAGTTGCATTTTATGGAACTGTTCTGATGGTAACCAATTCCACATTTATGAATTAACTTTACTAGATTGACATTTGCCCAGTTTGTTCCCAAATACTATAGGCATTGCTGTTGCTACTGCAGAGCTTGTAGAGTTAATTTTGTTACTGATGTGCTTGTTGTAAGCAGCAACAAGTGATGTTAATGATATACTAGTTGTGGCACTACTTCTATTAAAAGTTCCTAGTTTCTAACCAGCACATAGTATTAGATATTGCAACTGAATTAATCAAAGCTACATATCCAGAGCACAAAGTACGAAGTTTGGTAACTGTAATGTACTGTTTTGGTAACTGTCTTTATTTTGACAAATTGGTCAGTGTTATACTTTTTTTGGTAACTGCTATATCATGGAGTGGTTTTTATTTTTATATAATGGTAACTGCTATATCATGGTTGCTAACTACTGATATTTTGCAACCTTGGTTATTGATATAGTCTTTTTGGTAACTGTTGTATAACTGGTTGGTAACCAGTTATATTTTGATCTTTGGTAACCACTATACAATTGGTTGGTAACTGTCATATGCTTGTTTGGTTATTACTTATATTTAGACTGCTTGGTTATTTATATTCAATATTTTGGTAACTGTTAGCTAATGGTTTCTTTACCAGTTACAGTTTTACTACATGGTTAATACTATACTAATGTTTGGTAACTGTTATGTAATGTTTTTGTTGACAGTTACAGTTTGGTAACTTGGTTACTCCTACAATGAAGTTTGGTAACTGTTATGTACTGTTTTGGTAACTGTCTTTATTTTGACAAATTATTCAGTGTTATACTTTATTTTGGTAACTGCTATATCATGGAGTGGTTTTTATTTTTATTATGACAACTAGGTTAATGTCACAATCTATTATGGTAACTGTTTTGTAACAGTTTTTCTACGTAAAAGCAATATTCTGATTAATTTGTTACCGATATGACATAGTTTAGCAACTGTTAGATGCTGGGTTGGTAACTACTGATATTTTGAAACATTGGTTACTGGTATAGTTTTTTTTGGTAACTGTTGTAGTACGGGTTGGTAACCAGTTACATTTTGAACTTTGGTTTTTATTTTTATTATGACAACTAGGTTAATGTCACAATCTATTATGGTAACTGTTTTGTAACTAGGTTAATGTCATTCTCTCCAGGAAATTTATCAATCCTTCAAACTGTAACTGCCAACAAAAACATTACATAACAGTTACCAAACATTATTATAGTATTAACCATGTAGTAAAACTGTAACTGGTAAAGAGACCATTAGCTAACAGTTATCAAAATATTGAATATAAATAACCAAGCTGTCTAAATACAAGTAGTAACCAAACAAGCATATGACAATTACCAACCAATTGTATATTGGTTACCAAAGATTAAAATATAACTGGTTACCAACCAGTTATACAACAGTTACCAAAAAGACTATATCAGTAACCAAGGTTGCAAAATATCAGTAGTTACTAACCCAGCATCTAACAGTTGCTAAACTATGTCATATTGGTAACAAATTAATCAGAATATTGCTTTTATGTAGCAAAACTGTTACAAAACAGTTACCATAATAGATTGTAACATTAACCAAGTATAGAGGTTACCAATTTATGAAAATATAACTGGTAACCAACCAGTTATGTAACAGTTACCAAAATAGACTATATCAGAAACCAAACTTCCAAAAATATAAGTCGTAACCAACCAAGAAAGTAACAGTTGCTAAACTATAGAATAAAATTAACAAATTAATCAAAACATAACTTTTATGTAGCAAAACTGATACAAAACAGTTACCATAATAGATTAAAACATTAACAAGGTTGTAAAAATATAACTAGAACACAAAAAGAACTAATAAGTAGTAAAGAAAGAACTCACATCATGGTCTAGCCACTGTCCAGGAGTCTTTAGGTTATAAAACCACATCTTAGATGATATCGTAACAGACCCAAGCACAAATGCAGGTACAATTTTGTCATTCTCTCCAGGAAATTTATTCGATTAACTAAATTATGCATATAAGAGTTTGTTTACATAATTTATAGTTCAGTTTGTAATTGGTCACCAGAAGTGTGATACTCTGTGTTTTGATGAGGAACATAAATTAAAAAATGTAGTTACGATTTGTGGTTACCAGTCACTTGTTATTTGGTTACTATAATATATTGATTTGGAAACCAACTACTAACCAGTTGCATTTTATGGAACTGTTCTGATGGTAACCAATTCCACATTTATGAATTAACTTTACTAGATTGGCATTTGCCCAGTTTGTTCCCAAATACTATAGGCATTGCTGCTGCTACTGCAGAGCTTGTAGAGTTAATTTTGTTACTGATGTGCTTGTTGTAAGCAGCAACAAGTGATGTTAATGATATACTAGTTGTGGCACTACTTCTATTAAAAGTTCCTAGTTTCTAACCAGCACATAGTATTAGATATTGCAACTGAATTAATCAAAGCTACATATCCAGAGCACAAAGTACGAAGTTTGGTAACTGTAATGTACTGTTTTGGTAACTGTCTTTATTTTGACAAATTGGTCAGTGTTATACTTTTTTTGGTAACTGCTATATCATGGAGTGATTTTTATTTTTATATAATGGTAACTGCTATATCATGGTTGCTAACTACTGATATTTTGCAACCTTGGTTACTGATATAGTCTTTTTGGTAACTGTTGTATAACTGGTTGGTAACTAGTTATATTTTGATCTTTGGGAACCACTATACAATTGGTTGGTAACTGTCATATGCTTGTTTGGTTATTACTTATATTTAGACAGCTTGGTTATTTATATTCAATATTTTGGTAACTGTTAGCTAATGGTCTCTTTACCAGTTACAGTTTTACTACATGGTTAATACTATACTAATGTTTGGTAACTGTTATGTAATGTTTTTGTTGACAGTTACAGTTTGGTAACTTGGTTACTCCTACAACGAAGTTTGGTAACTGTTATGTACTGTTTTGGTAACTGTCTTTATTTTGACAAATTGATCAGTGTTATACTTTATTTTGGTAACTGCTATATCATGGAGTGGTTTTTATTTTTATTATGACAACTAGGTTAATGTCACAATCTATTATGGTAACTGTTTTGTAACAGTTTTTCTACGTAAAAGCAATATTCTGATTAATTTGTTACCGATATGACATAGTTTAGCAACTGTTAGATGCTGGGTTGGTAACTACTGATATTTTGAAACATTGGTTACTGGTATAGTTTTTTTTGGTAACTGTTGTAGTACGGGTTGGTAACCAGTTACATTTTGAACTTTGGTAACCATTATACAATTGGTTGGTAACTGTCATATGCTTGTTTGGTTACTACTTATATTTAGACAGCTTGGTTATTTATATTCTATATTTTGGTAGCTGTTAGCTAATGGTTTCTTTACCAGTTACAGTTTTACTACATGGTTAATACTATACTAATGTTTGGTATTTTTAATTTGACAGATATCACACAATGGATATGATTCCAATTGTAATATACTACAACGGAACGTGGTCTGATGGTAACGAATACCACAATTTTGAAGTAACTGGCCTGCTAATCCCAACAATTTGTTCATTCAAAGAATTTCACATTTTGGTATGTAATGCATTGAGACTAGACAGCAACACAATAAAATTGTCGCTCAAATTTCAGATTAGAAGCAACATACCGCCAATCAATATATCGGATGAATCTACATTAAGATTCTTTATGGAAGTTAGTAGAAAATCGGATGAACACGACAAGTATCCACTGATTACAGAGAATTTATACAACAAAGGAGGGACTACAATTTTACAAAATATCAGGATTGTAGAAGGGAGTAATATTAATTCTGTAACGCCAATCAGTGCGACACAATGGAATTCAGAAATTGTACCGTTGGCAACACAAGAAGAGCAAATGGGAACACAATACACCGAACAACTCGTTATCGAAGCTTTTTATCAACAATCAAATATACTTCAAGACAGGACATTCAACGAACAACAATGGGATGATGTCATATCAGACCCAAATGAATGTGAAGTGAGGGTACATCAAACCTACAAAGACAAACAAATACTGGCTCAAGCAATAAGACTGCATTCAATAAGGCAAAATCGACAACACAAGGTTGAGAGAACGAGTGGAAACGACTTTGTGCTTGTATGCATAGAAAATAAAATGTGTAAATGGAAGTTGCGAGCTTCAAAGTTTCGAAAAACCAGTATGTTCAAGGTGAGAGAATTCAATGACATACACACATGTTCAACAGATATACTGTTGGGAGATCACAGACAAGCAAACAGTAAATTGGTTAGTGAATGCATATTGCATAAGTTAACAAATGTGAAAAAAAATTACACGCCAAATGATACTGTGGAAGACATGATTACAGAGTATAATGTGTCTATCTCTTATCAAAAAGCATGGAGAGCAAAAGAAAAGGCTTTGGAAAAAGTAAGAGGAAATCCACATGACTACTCAGTCATCCCATTATGGTTACACATGCTAAGGAAAACAAATCCTGGTAACAACCGAAAAATCTTCGTGACTTTAATATTTATATTAAGCCCAATTAAAGTTATTTGCTTTCATTGATCTGAAATTTTGGTTACCATAAGTTATATGAAACTTGGTTACCACGACTTGTACATTGACAATAAGTGAATGTCTTTTGCAAACTGTTTATTTTCTATGGCATTCGTAATGTATTTTTTTTTTTTTGAAAATTCAAATTTACAAACAAGTTGAATTTTGTTTACTGTTGTATTATGCCTCGGTTAAAGGTTGCTTGTTGTAAATATGAATGTTAAATAAGTTGATTTTACGAACATCAAAATTGTGTTTTGGGAACTGTTTTTATTATGATATGTCACCTATGAATATTTATATTGTTACAATGTTTATTTTAGAGCAATACAAAAATTTTGTACTGTCTATATTCTTAATTCGGTTCCTAATAATTTTTTGACAATTTGGTTAATGCGGTACACTAATTTGGTTACTAATACATACTGATTTGGTTACTGCAAATAAGAAGTTCTCTACACCAACTGGTATATCAATTAAAATTTATACACTATGTTTTTAAAAAGATTAATCATTGCATACATAAATTTCTTTTCAGGTACAATAACAGACCTGGAGTTGGAAACAAATGGTCGTTTCAAGTATATATTTTTTGCCATAGGAGCATCCATTGAAGCATGGCATCATTGCTTCCCCATCATTGTAATTGATGGCACATTCATACAATCAACGTACGGGGGAACACTTTTAATAGCAAGCACCCAGGATGCAAACAAAAACATTGTCCCGATTGCTTTTGCAGTGGTTGACAGTGAAAATGAATCCTCTTGGAGATGGGTTTTAAACAATTTGAGAAAGGCATGTGGAGTTAGAGAAGGTCAATGCATTGTTTCGGATAGACATGAAGCAATTGTAAAGGGACTGAACATTGTGTTCCCCGATGTCATGCATGCCTCATGCACATATCATATATTGAAAAATATAAAAAACCGATTCAAAAGGCAAGAAGAAGAACTGAGGAAAGCATATAATGGGGCCCGTAGAGTGTACACAATTGAAGAATTCAACAGCCACATGCTTGTACTTGATGAGATTGATGCTCGAATAAGGAAATATTTGGAAGAAGAGGTTAAATTAGAAAAATGCACAAAGCTACATGGACATGTAAGCAGGTACTCAACAATGACGTCAAACACAGCCGAATCTATCAACAATGCAATAAAGGGAATCAGGGAACTTCCAGTTACAGCAATGATTGAATGCCTCCGATGTATGGTCCAAAGATGGTATTTCGCAAACAAATAAGCATCACTATCAACATTCACCCAACTTTCCACAACAGTTGAGAGAAGTCTGCAATGTAATATCATTGAATCGAAAAAACTTAAGGTCAGTAATATAACTTTTACATTATTGAATTCATTAATACAAGTATTCCCATTATTGCAATTTTAGAAAACCATAATTATCATTTCTGGTTACTTTAATATGACGAAAAAAGGTTGGTAAACATTAACTACTAAATAGTTTGTACCTATATAAATATGCTAAATGATTTTATATAATTACTAAACCATTAAATTATGTTGCAGGTTGAGACATCAAATCTAGTGATTTACACCGTTTACGATATCATTAAACAGTTTATCGTGGACATGGAGCAAAGAACATGCACATGTAATAAATTTCAGTATCACGAAATGCCATGCGCATATGCTGCCGCTGTTATATCCAAAAGGAATTTGAGTTGTTATGACTTTTGCTCAAAAAAATACTCAAAGGAAACTTTGGTAGACACGTATTCACATTCAATCCTCCCGTTGGATGACAAAGAAAATTGGGACGTTCCAGAAGAAATAAAAAACATATGTGTCAAACCACCAAATACAAGAAGACCAGCAGGAAGACCAAAGAAAGGGAGGTACAAGCATGGGTCTGAACACAAAATTCAAAATAAATGCAGCCGATGTCAAGAAAAAGGACACAACAGGAAAAAATACCATAATCCACCAGTTTTGCGACCAAAAATTGTGTGAGGTATTACATCAGGCCAAAAATCTGTGCAGCACATATGTATGATTACAGTATGTAAGCTGTAGCGTTACATATGGAAAACTTTTTAATTGATGTTAAGTAACCAAAGTTGGATTACTTGTTAATGAAATAATTTCATAGATTAATTTCTTCTCGCAATAATTACTATTAATATCTAAAATAAATCTTCTCAATATTGATCGTAACCAAAACTCTAACCAAAACAAATACATTGATCAAATGTCAAACTGATATGAGTTTTTTTTAATATTTTATAATTTGGTAATCCAAAACAATTAAATTGGTAATCTTTGTGTAACGAGTTGGTAACTAACTAAACTATGTAACAAAATTGAAATTTTAAAAGATTGTGTATGTTTACTGTATGTGACCTGTAACAATACATATGGTAACATTGTTAATTGACAATAAATAGCCAACGTTGGGTCAAATATTAATGAAATAATTATTTGGAATTGTTTCTTTTTAAATAATTATTATAAATGTAACAAAATAAACCATCTGCATACTTTTAGTAAACAAAAAACTAGCTAAATCGACTACCTTCATAACTTAGCAATATAATATGTGTTTGTTATTAATTTTAAAATTTGGTCACCCAAAACAAGTGAATTGGTTACAAACTCAGTAAGCTGTAAACAAAATATTAAATACAAACATATCTACCAAAGTAACAATTAATGTCACAATAATAGTGATATAGTAAAAAAAGAACATTCATTCATATAATCATTGGTTAAACAAAAAAATAATACGAGTCAAGCTTAATTACAAAAAATAATCCTAATCAACAAATAATCTCCCTGAATATTCACTCAGAATCATAACCCCCCAGCTGCTTGTCCCTTGCATGCATATATAGATTTACACATAATTTATTTCTGTATTGCAAAATGGGAAATGGGATTGGAATTTCTTCAAACCGCTGGTGAATAAAATGTTCAGCAAAACAAATTGTGAACATGCCACAGTCGCTGTAAAAAAAAAAAACACAAAAAACCAAAAAAAATCAGACCAAACATTCTACAAAGTGGAATAATTAAATATATATCATTATAAAACACTTACCCTTCAATCTATTCGGGCAACCCTTCTGCAAACTCCAACTCAATTAGGTCATGTTCACCCTTTTGAAGATATGGTGAACTGGATAAATTAATATCTGACCTACCCTTCCAAAATCCACATTTGCTAAGAATTATGGGTAGAATAAAAATGTAAGGCTCACAAACATCCATCAAATTTGTATGCATGACACTCCTAGTTGGTTGAAGAGAATTGTAAATTACGAGACGCCTACGATGCACGTCGAATACCAGCAAAAACCAATGATCTGGAGCAGTCATATGGATGGGGAACAAAACAAAGTCTACATCAACCTAGGGTGTGTTCACATCCATTAAAGTTCCACGGATATATTCAGCAATATCACCGTCATCAGTAAGAAGAGATGTATCTGAGTTGTTTTCACACTATTGACTATATAAATAGGACAACTTTACGTGAAACCAACAGTCTGTAGAAGTCACCCTGATTTTAATGTTGTCACAGTGCCTAGACAGTTTTCTTAAATAGTAGAAGCATATGTTGATATGCTGTACAAAGAAAAAAACCAAAACAAAAACTTTATAAATAATTACCATAAAAATAACTTTTCTCATAAATTAGATCAAAATATAAAATATAAATAACCAAGCTGTCTAAATATAAGTAGTAACCAAACAAGCATATGACAGTTACCAACCAATTGTATAATGGTTACCAAAGTTCAAAATGTAACTGGTTACCAACCCGTACTACAACAGTTACCAAAAAAAACTATACCAGTAACTAATGTTGCAAAATATCAGTAGTTACCAACCCAGCATCTAACAGTTGCTAAACTATGTCATATCGGTAACAAATTAATCAGAATATTGCTTTTACGTAGAAAAACTGTTACAAAACAGTTACCATAATAGATTGTGACATTAACCTAGTTGTCATAATAAAAATAAAAACCACTCCATGATATAGCAGTTACCAAAATAAAGTATAACACTGATCAATTTGTCAAAATAAAGACAGTTACCAAAATAGTACATAACAGTTACCAAACTTCGTTGTAGGAGTAACCAAGTTACCAAACTGTAACTGCCAACAAAAACATTACATAACAGTTACCAAACATTATTATAGTATTAACCATGTAGTAAAACTGTAACTGGTAAAGAGACCATTAGCTAACAGTTACCAAAATATTGAATATAAATAACCAAGCTGTCTAAATATAAGTAGTAACCAAACAAGCATATGACAGTTTCCAACCAATTGTATATTGGTTACCAAAGATTAAAATATAACTGGTTACCAACCAGTTATACAACAGTTACCAAAAAGACTATATCAGTAACCAAGGTTGCAAAATATCAGTAGTTACTAACCCAGCATCTAACAGTTGCTAAACTATGTCATATTGGTAACAAATTAATCAGAATATTGCTTTTATGTAGCAAAACTGTTACAAAACAGTTACCATAATAGATTGTAACATTAACCAAGTATAGAGGTTACCAATTTATGAAAATATAACTGGTAACCAACCAGTTATGTAACAGTTACCAAAATAGACTATATCAGAAACCAAACTTCCAAAAATATAAGTCGTAACCAACCAAGAAAGTAACAGTTGCTAAACTATAGAATAAAATTAACAAATTAATCAAAACATAACTTTTATGTAGCAAAACTGATACAAAACAGTTACCATAATAGATTAAAACATTAACAAGGTTGTAAAAATATAACTAGAACACAAAAAGAACTAATAAGTAGTAAAGAAAGAACTCACATCATGGTCTAGCCACTGTCCAGGAGTCTTTAGGTTATAAAACCACATCTTAGATGATATCGTAACAGACCCAAGCACAAATGCAGGTACAATTTTGTCATTCTCTCCAGGAAATTTATCAATCCTTCAACGTAAAAAACATATAAGTACAAATCAACATATTTTTTTAAACAAAATAAAATAAAATAAAGTAAACTAAATAAAACATACATTTTCCTATTATTAAGTCCAAATTTAAACCATTTATCGAACAATGCCTCTTCCCATTTAGCTGGCATACCCATGCAAACATTGGGAAATGCTGAACAACTTTTTCGTACGTTTGAAGGAACCACATTGCAATGCGATAAACCAGCAGACCCGAACTTTGTTGTATATGGAGACCTCAAAGCGGCTCCCATCACTGAAGAACGTACCGGTCTACCAGATGGTTTTAACACATTTTTTTCTATTTCAACAACTTGAACAATGTCCTGTGTAGTTAAAACCATTTCATCCAAAACAGACGTGCTCCCTGACTCAATTTTACCGACCTTGATCATGAGACATAACATTAGGTAACAATTAGAATTAGAATTTAAAATACAAAAACAAAAATAATTAAGCAATAAGAGCAATACTATAATGAATTAACCAATATATTATAAAACCGTAACAAATATTAAAAAAAATAACCCTCAACAGGAGTATAAATAACAAGTTCTTTCCCAACAGGATCACTAAAAATATCAATAATTGGTGTTTCCTTGTTCTTCTCAACCTGTAAAAGCATAAATCAATAAATAATCACTGCAACATAAATCAAAAAACACCAATAAAAAATGTCACATATGTTAAACCTTGTCATCGTCTCCATCGTGAATGTTAATCCCATGCATACCCCCAACATTGTATTCATTTTTCCCATCATCTGAACCCTTGCCAACATCACTGCACTCCTTATACATATCATCAGTATCAACACGACCTTCATTCCGACCTTCACTACCAGTATGATGTCCACGTAAAAAGTCTGTCATAATCTTCCTTACATCCCTACATATATCAGTATGAAACAATTGAAGTTCACGTTTCAAATCATTCCCCAACTTCTCGACAGCTTCATTAACTTCAACAACCTTCTCTTCCAAAGGCCTTACACGTTCATCAACTATTTTTCTAAAATCGGAAAGTGAAAGACCAATATATGCACCCTTCCTATTTGAATCATTTTCCGTATCACCAGCAACTGAGCCACCACCATTGCCATTGATATAATGGAAATCACCCAAATTCAATTGATTCTTCTCAACATCCGTAGGAATGATCGTTTCAATCCTCAACTGGAACATATTAAAAAAAGTCAGTATATCATTCATTTAATGTTGCACAAAAAATAAATAAAGACAGTTTAACATAAACTATAAATTAATGTGACAAACCAAATGTATACATAAAAGGTGGCCAAAAATATTTTTCATATTAACCTACGTACCTGTCCAGATCCAAATAAATCAGTGATCTTCTCTTTCGTAGGAGGTTTCCCTAATTCCATCCAGCTACACAATCTCACTTCTGACATGCGGTTGTCAATACAGAAACCACGGGACTTCAAAGTAGGAATGGTTTCAAATAGAAATACTTGAAAAACATAAGGCAACCCATTCAACTTAAAGTATTTACAATAATTTTCCTTATAAAAATTATATACAATACCCCCGTTCATACCCTTATTTAAGTGTCCCTTCAAAGCAAGTGATAACGACATCCTCGTTTGATCAAATGCAACTTTACCCCACGAGTAGCTACCAATGTCACCATATGATATAAAATTAAGCAATACAGAATCAACATGGTTATCCAAAAAAGAAGATAGTAAGTAGTTGAACACCATGAAGATGACAGACATTCTAACAGCCTCATCATCATCATAAAAAACAACCCCCCTATATACCCTACCTATACTGTTACGGGTGACAACCTCCCCTCCAAAAAACTTTCTAACTAAAATATTTTCCTTGCCCTTAAATACAGAAATATCATCATTCCCTTCCCAGGTCAACCCAGAAATTAAACAAAACTCCGGCAAACCAAATCTAACCCTTTTCTCACCAAATAAGAACCACATATCTCTTTTATCCCTCTGATAAACTTCTTTGAGCAGTGCCTGATGTATTAATTGAGAAAACATCTGCGGCTCACCAAGAATTAAAAACTTCCCAAAACAGGTCATCTTAAACTTTTCTAGCTGAACTCCATTCAATTTATTTATAATTACAACTGACACTTCCATGTCACACCAGTAAACCGCTTTTCCAGTGAACTTACGATTGATCTCCTCATAATACAAATCCCAAACCTGAAAATTAAAAAAAAAAACCAGAAATCAATTAAAATACTATCAAACTCAAACTATAACAATAAATTATAGCATTAACTAAACCATACTATATCATTAAAAAATTCTTACTACATCACTTAAAACACAATTCTAACAGATATACATTCATAAGGAACCAAACATAACAAAACAGTTTACGAGACACACTCATCATGTTGCCAAAATCAACTTATTGAACATCCATATTATACAAAGAAAAATAACTACAACCCAATATCATAACATCACATTTACAAAAACTGCAATTGGAGGGTAACATTCCACATTCAAAATACTATCAAAGTCAAAATATAAATATACATTAACTAGTTCCCAAAACAGTATGCAATATTACCACACTGGTTATAGCATTCACCAAACCATTATATAGCATTGACAAACTCTTACTATATAAGTTAAAAAAGCAATTTAACAAATAATCATTCATAAATAACAAAACATAACAAAAACAGTTCCCAAACCCAATCATCATGGTTGCCAGAATAAATTTAATGCACATCCAAATTATTAAAAAATTAACTAGTAACCAAATCATCATTTGAATGCTATTAGATCTTATATCCTGTTTTTTATGAGCTTGAATTGTTGAAGTTGAAGTTTTTAGTTGAATTATACTTTGCCGACTGCAGTTCACGTATGATTGAACTATGTTGCAAGTAGTTATTATTGGATACTCTTGTGAAATAGAGAATTTACATGTGTTAAGTTCATACTTTATGAATGATTAAGGGCAATGCAGTATGTTCAAATTATATAGTGTAAGTTATTTTTTAATTTTGGTGATGGTGAAGTTAGGAATTTTTGATCATTGAACTGCGTTTTCTTGAATTACACTGGCTTATTAGAAGAAAACTGTGTTATTTAGGATTAGGCAGCATAGTGAAAACTTGAAGCATATATGGAAATAAACTTAGCTGAGGATGTGGAAGCATATACTGTTTTAAAGATTTTCGTCATGATTTCTGTAGACCTACTGTTTTGGTGCTATTCTTGTAGAACACTCATTATGATCAAATGGCTAAATGTCAATTGAACGGTTCGAGATGGGCTCTGTTATTGATTAGCTAACAGTTACCAAAATAAATTTAATGCACCTCCATATTATTACAAAATTAACTAGTAACAAAATAATAGTATAACAGTTACCAATACTAGACTTGGATGGAAATGTTAGTTCCCAGAGGCACACAAATGATCTAGAAGGGAGGGGGGGTGAATAGATCGTTTAGAAACTTTTTACTTTAAGAGTTCATTACCAAATAATTTATTGGATCAAGATTTGTTTGCACAGCGGAATATTAGTTTGAAAAACACCCCTTAAAGTTCTGTAAAACTTCTTCGTTGAGTTTAAGATTAAGTTGAAGAAAGTCACTTGTTAAGTAAACTAATTCACAGTCATAGGTAAATATATATATATATATATATATATATATATATATATATATATATATATATAAGACAGAATGTAAATGACTGAAAGTAAATGACACCATGGAGTTTAAAGTGGTTCGGAGACTGAATAACTCCTACTCCACTCTTCTACTGCAACGAGTAGGAAATCCACTAAGGATGGTTCATACGGAACCCTTCAAGCTCATTAGCCTGGAAACTCTGGTTCACTAAGAACCTTTCAAACCCAGCAGGTTTGGTTAGTTTAGTCACAAAGACAAGGACATTACTGCCCTCTTCAAGTCCAGCAGACTTGGCTCCTTTAGTCACTATGACAAAGACAACTGCCCTCTTCAAGTCCAACAGATTTGGCTCCCTGATTGTTTGAAAGAGGTTGGAGTTGTGCTGCTAAGTAGAACGTTTGCTCTTCATCAACTTTAGGTACTTAGCAGCTGCTTGTGATCAATCTTTGAATGCTGCTGATATTTTCCCTTGATGTTCTTCTTCTTTCTGTATTCAGCAACTACTCATGATCACCCATTGTGCTGTTAGGCTTTTGCACTTTAGCTCATTTGATACTTGATAACTTCTCGAGATGAACTCCTGAGATGACTGTGATGCTTCTTCCTTTTGGTACTCAGTTGCTTCAATGTATGTATCAAGTTGGCGTTTAAGCTTCTCTCTTCTATGTGCCTAGCAGCTCCTAACACTTCTCTTGTAATAGAGTTATTTATTTCTATGTCTCTCTCAATTCAGTGTTAGTGTTCTGATGGATCGTAGAGTCCTTCAGCATATTCATTTTCTGTTCCACTCTACGATCAGTTGTTGTCTACAATCATCTCTCTCGTATTCTTCAACAACTTCTTTTCTGTTTGGTATGTAAGCCTTTATATCTCAGAGCAAATTTTACCGTCGAAAGAAATCCCGTTGGTTTCCTTTGGCTTTGTGCAGATCTTTAATATCTTCAATGTTGACTTTCTTGCCGCTTGTGTCAGTGCTTTTCCCTTTTCTGACATGCTCTGATATATTAACCTGTAGCTTAGCTTTCTCTAAATTTATAGTCGTTGCACACCCAGATTTGTTCAGCAAGGATTATTATGTTTCCTTTGTTAATTAATCTTCTGATTCATCAATAAATACCTTCCTTGACTTTTAGAACCAACTGTTCTGATGTATTCAGAGATGTCCCATTTCTGACTGTATTCACCATCTTCCTGAGCAGTGGGTCCTGACTTATAGTCGTTTAGGCACAAAGTCTTCTGTGACTCTGACATGCATCTTATTTCTCAAGAGCACTTACTCTTCCTTGAATCTGGGTGGGGAGTTTTCTCTTTTCTCTCATTCTATATTGCAGTTATGATTCTTTGCTTCTTATTAATATCGTAAAGTGATAGTCTGCTTATTTGGACTCTACGAATTCATCTCCACTCGTCATTTGAAGTATGTCGAGTAAATGGTGGAGATGGAGCGTACTTCTCTTTTACTCTGCGATCTTGCTTTTGTGATCAGATCGTAGAGTTTGTCTGCAGTGCTTTGCTTTATGATTTCGTTCTACGATCTTGTCCTTTTGTTCAAATCGTAGAGTTTGTGAACTGCCATATTTCTTAGTGAAATCGTTGAGTTGTAGTCATTGTTGCTTCATCCTTTAATTCTACTCAACGATTGTTCCATGTGTATGGTAATCTTCTGCATTGCCTTGTTATTCTGTTCCACTCTACGACTTCTTCTATCTGTGCAAAATTCAGTTGTATGTGGTTGCTCTTTAAGTTTTACTCTACGATCTTGCTAGAGCGTGTATATCGTAGAGTATATCTCTTCTTTGGTTCAGCGTTATCTGTAGGCTCGATTGGCTGTCTGTTCGAAGATCCTAGAGTTCAACTCTACGATTAGTACATGATCAGTTATTTGATTTTGTATGAATATTTTGTAGACTTCTTGCACGTCTGTCTCTCTTTTATGATCGTAGAGTCGACTGGGCTGAGAGTCGTATCTTTCACTCTACGAACATGCCGAAACGTTGAGTTTTCTTTGCTTGGAATCGTAGAGTCCACTCTACGATTCAATAGACTGATCAACCTAACATATTTGATCTTTTCTAACTAAGTCCTTTCTTACATTATTACATCATTACATTTTGAAAGGACTTTTACAGACTCTGACATGCACAAATTCAACACTGATTCATTCTTAAGCAACTCTGCTTATATCATACAACGTTTATGCAGAATGACTTCTATTGAAAGATCAACCTAACATTTCTGATCTTTGAAATCTAAGTCCTTTGTACACATATAATTAAAAAGGACTTTACAACATTTTAACCAGATAACTTTCATTCTCTTTAATAAGAAACAGATAGTTTTTATAACAAGATCATATTTGTGCTATACAAGTGTGCACATCACAGTATTTGAAATAGGTAATATATATCATACACCCACAACAATGTAAGCACATAATTAGATTAACATATAATCACTTTGTCAAATAACCACATAAACACTTTTTAGACAAACTGTGCACATAAACAAGTAAGCACATAAGCACATTTAGAACATCTACGCACTTTTTCAGATACACAATATATATCATACACACATGACAATGTAAGCATGTAATTAGATTAACATATAATCATTTTGTCACATAATCACATAAGCATCTTCAGAACATTCACGCACAGAGTCAAGTAAGCACATAAACACATTTACCACACATGCACTTTGTTAGATACACATTGACAATCAACCATATAAGCACATTATAAAATCACTTTGTCAAATAACCACATAAGCACATTTAACCCAGTCCTTTTTGCACAACAGTCATCATCATCAAATCAAACAACATTCAACAATTTCCCCCTATTTGATGATGACAAAACTAATAGACTTATTGATAAGACATTCATATAATGCATCTACTTGACAGGTAAATTATGTCTTACGATACAGTGAAATACTGTATGGCTAGTGCAAAAAGATGATTTTATTAAATGAGCATTCTTACAAAATGTTGTACATACTTACAGCTGCTCTTCATGTTTTAACTTTTCTCCCACTCAGTTTTGCTAGCTGTCTTCCTCTTAGCTGGTTGAATCTGATCTTCATAGCTCCCCCTTAGTTGGTTGCTCCCCCTTCTTCATAGCTAGCTCCCCCTTGTTGGTTGCTCCCCCTTCTTCATAGCTCCCCCTTAGTTGGTTGATTCTCCTTCTTCATAGCTCCCCCTGTATTCTCTCCCCCTTTTTGACATCGTCAATTATGATATGTATGGAGCTTGTAGAGTTACTGCGGATTTAGAAGGATATTTTGAAGTCTAACACAGAGTTTTGAGACTCTACGAGACTAAGAGTAAGTACATTTTCATGGTCCATAGAGTGTTGGGACTCTATGACTGGAGAATTGGTATTTTGAGAAATGTTTGCAAAGTTTTGGGACTTTACGAACAAGGAGGTGGTGCAGGGTGATTAAGAGTTTAGTAAGTCACAGCCGAGGACTTTCTGATTTCTGCATTTTGATTTTCCACAGACTGGCTAGAAAATTTAGAGCTGGACAGATTTCAGATGGATATTTCCTGGCAACTTTGGTAGTGAGAATAGAAAGATTCACTGCTTATCAGTGTGGTTGCAAGGGTCATTGCCTTTGTGAAATGTTGAGCTACTAATGAAAGATTTGGAAAAGTTTAGTAGCTCCAACTAATAGAACTTTGATCATTCATGAATATAGCCCTTAGAAGTGGTAAAATGGGAATGAAACTCAACAGATGATTATGATCCCAAGTAATAGAGCATCTTTCCATCTGGCTGGCATGCTTCCTTCTTTCTCTACGTCTTCTTTTGATCTGCTTCAATCGACATGCTTCAAATTTTTGCTTTTCCAGTTTTCTCAGCAGTCTTACTTTCTTCAGCTTCTTTTCAGTTTTCATCCTTATTTGTCTCTCCTTATGACTTGTTTTTGAACTCCTGCCTATTTTCTTCATAAAGCCACTTAATCCTCTTCTTCTACTTGACCTTCTTGACCCGTCTTTTGATTCTTCCAAATCATGAGTGCTGGTCTCTTCTTGAAGGTGTTTATCTTCTTTCACCACAGTTTCTTGACAGTCTCCTTTTTCATTTGATTCAGTCTTTCCAGCTTCAGAATTTTCAGAGCATTGTTCCCTTGGTACATCATCTTCTTCAGCTACACCATCATCCTTGTTGAACTCAGGTGTTGAGTCTTTTTCAACTGGTTCAATTTCCTGATCAGAACCCAAAAAGATTTCCTTTTCTGACAGGCTATTTTTATGATATTCTGATCTTTCCTCTGAAGAGCCTGTAGATGTTTCTTCTTTTGAACTGCCAGGTGTTCTTTCTTCAGAATCCGAACTTGCTTCATCATCATCAATTTCTATCACCTGAGGTGGTCCTGTAATGATTGAGCTTCTCCACTGTTCTCTGATTCTCCAACTTCTTCTTGGAGCAATGTGAGGAACTTTCTTTTCTGTCTTCTTCTTCTTCTTCTTCTTCTTCACTTCAGACTCTTTGGGATTCATCTTTTCCTTCTTAGCTTTCCCTGAACAGACATCTTTCTCTTCTTTAGCCTTCTCTATTTCAATGAATTTTCTTTTCTTCTCTAATTCCTGACTATCATAGATCACAAGAGTTTTGTTTCTTGATTGTTCATTTTCCTCCTGTAATTTCTCCTCAGATATTTCTTCCATTTCCCTTTTTCCTTTTCCTTTCGATTTCTCTTTCATCTTACTGCTGAAGCTCATTGAACCTCGTGACTTCTTACCCTTATTGGCATGAGGGTTCTTTTTCCAATCTTCAAACAACCTTGGAGTAATTCTTTTGTTGCAGTTTAGAACTTCTCCTTCATCTTCCCCAAATTCATTTGCCAGCAATTTCTTCAAAATGATGCTTATGAATCTCCCAAAGGGCATCTTGGGAGTTGGCTTTCCAGCTTCAGCTCTTGTCTTTGAATCATCTATCCATCTCTTTATCCATCCTAAGAGAACTGCTCCGAAGTTGATTTTCTTTCTTTGAGCAATAGCATTCATCAGCCTCAGTTGATCTTCACTGATAGTATCATATGCAGTGTCTTTGTACAGAATACTCTTTCCAACAATGTCAGCCAGAAACTCATACTGCTGAGGGAAATCTTTCTTCTTGATTCCTTTGAGAGGAGACTTCTTTTCATAGCCCATCAATTCCAGTCCAAGTTCAATGTTAATCTTTTCAAGAGAAGTAATTCCTCCGCTTGGAATACCTAGACTGAGATTGATTTCAGAAACTCCTATTTGCACTGCTATTTCTTTAACCCTTGAGAAGAGGGTGTTACCTCGATAATCAGCGTTTGAATAGAATTCTTTAACAAGCGTAGAGAAAATCCTGGTGCTGGTTTCCAAACATTGGGTGAAGCCAGCATTCTTGACCAGATGAAGAATATCTTTGAATTTCTGCTCTGCATCTCCGAATTTTTCAAAACAAACAAGATTTCCAGGAATGACTTGAAGAGATGCCATGTGATTAAACTGATTTGGGAATAGCACAGGGAGAGATACCAATATCGGTTTCAGAAGAGTTTTCGATTTCTAGGGTTTTGATGAGTTTTGGGAGAATGGGTATTGACAACTGACGGGAAATGACCATTGTCAGTTTAAAAGCAAGACTTATGCTAGTTCCCTCTTATTTTTGCAGAGTACACGTGTCAGATACTCATTTGAAGAACGTGGGTTTAACCTATTTATTTTCCATAATTGAAGCACATCAAGTATTCTAACCCACTTGAGTTTGAAGGGCGTGAGGTTCACTTTCTCTGTAGTAAGCTTGACCAGTTCGTAGAGTTGGCTGCAAGACACTCAACCATCATCCTTTCAATAGATAACCTTGATAACTGATGTGAATTGTAGGCTGGCACAAGGTTATGAAGGAGTTTATGGGAAAGATATTGTTATGAGATGCAAACGTAGACTCAATGTTCTACGATCAGAAAGATGATCATGGTGACTCTACGATTTGGGATGATATGGCTTGCTTGGTTATCAGTCATAGAATTTAGAGATTATGATCGAAGAGATAAGTGCATTTGGTTCATCAATCACATTGTTTTGGGACTTTGTGACTGGAATGAGAAAGGTAGTCCAATGAATAACCGATTTACCTTCTGCTTTCCTTCTGAAGAAGTAGAGTTGAAAATAATTATCCCAAATTGCCTTTTGATGAGTTTTGTACTTCTGATCTTGCTTTCTTACTCTACGACTTGGCTTAGCCAATTTATGATCTTACCTGAAGTGTAATCGTAGAGTTATGATTTGAACTGCTCTACGATCTCTGTTAAGACTGGAGACTTTAGATGAATTCAGAGATCTTTGTCTGTTTGACAGCTCAAGGACAACCTTCTGAATGGACTTTGTAAGGATCGTTGTCAAGACTCTGATTTCTCATGTAGATATCGCTCTTTGATTTTGCTGGTTTCGTAGACTGGATGTAGAGAGTCGTAGAGTGTCTGACTGAGTTGACTCTATGATCTCGAGATCGAGCTTTATGACGAGGAGACAATTCTACGTTCTTTGGAGATGACACTTCAATTTGCCAATCCTTATACTGCGATCGTCTGACAGACTCTACGATCCTTCTTTGTGAGATGAACTTCCTTCTTACTTGAATGATCTTTTTATTTTACCATGATATTAGTGATAACATATCTAACAAGTTTCACTAAATTAATAGGTGAGTTCAAAGATTAGTAGATTCCTTCCTTTATGACCAGCTTCTTTCTCTTCTAGAGAATCCCAAGATTCAAGTCTTCTTTATGCATCAATAATCAGACTTCATTCAATCTTTCAAAGACTGACTTCCTGCAAATTCGTTGAGTAGGGTATTCTACGAAATTCATCGTTGAGTCTCAGAACAATTTTCTCCATCTTCTTCATATCGTAGAGCTTTTCTCTTGAGGCTACAGCGTGTTTCCTTTCTGTTGATTTGCTTGGATTATCTTCATCCAGAATGACTTGTGAGGATGTATGCTTATTCAAAGACTTCCGGTTTAGCATTTCATAGAGCTGACTTCTTCATGGAATCAAGCTGATAATACTTCAACCATTTCAAGCTTAGAGCTTCTTCTGATGCATTCAATCTTGGAGAGCCTACAACCAAAGGTTATGAGAGTGAACTTTTCTTTGAGATGAATTTTTCCTCTTTTCACAGATTGAAGGGTGATTTCTGAAACTTAGGGTAAATCATTCATGATTACTCATTGTTGCCTTGATCTACTCACCCTTCTCATTCATAGATGGTTTTGAAGAATTTTGACACTGAGAGCATTTGCCTTTTAAGTCTGAGCATGTACACTTGGTGTGCCTGGCAAAGATTTCTTTATTGAATGAGCTGCTTTGTACATGAATGAGATTCTTCAACTCTTCTTGATCTTTAATGATCTGCAGAATGAATCTTAGATCCGGTGATCATAGATATACATATATGTCCATTCATCTGTGCTGAGTTGATTTCCAGGTCTCGAGCCTGATATCTGTGATTTAGGGAAATGTCTTTGAATTTCATCACCAAGGATATTGTAGTGAAGTATACAACTGTAATTTGATCTACCTCTCAATTTCAGAGAAGTAGTTCCATAAGACCATTGAAGACTTTTGAATTAGATCTCTCAAAAACCAGTTAAACTAGAGATCATCCATTAGAAGAAATTAGAAATGCTGCTCGTGGATTTCATCATTGATTGCCAAAAAAAAATGGCTTGACAGAACTCTTGATGCTGCTCTAAAATAAATGAAGCACTTTCTTTGACACACATCTTCGGATAAGATCCTTAGAATAAAAGACTTTAAGCTTATCGGAAAGCTTAATGCTGAGCCCATCGAGTGAATATAGATTAGAGACTGATTTCAGCTGCTGACATTTGGTAGATAGAAAAATTATTTAACAATTTAAGCATAGATTTCTGTTGGGCTTGCTTCTGCTTCAAACTTTTAGAATCGGTGAGAAGTAGATCTGTTAGTGCTTGGTACAGTGATGCTTCCTTAGAGAAGAATAGGATCCGGTGTCCTTTGGCATCAAGATATAAACTTCCCAGTTTGTTTGAAGGCAAAAATACATGTTTGTATTCTTCGAGTGAATCAATTAATAATTCTTGTCAACAGAACATCCTATTGATTTCTTCAAGTTGCAGCACCAGATTAACTTTGAAAATTCACTCGATAGCTTCTTTGCTGAGATCATCTGAATTTGTATTAGGAAGTATTAATGTCAATTAATATTCAGCATCAGACAGGGAATCACTCAACATTCAATTAGTACCTGAAAGAAAAACATTATTTTGTAAGCTTGTTCATACGAAGAGTTTTACTTCAATTCTTAAACTCAAAAACAGAAATTTGCTAGTGTCATAGGATCTACTCAAAGCGTAGCTTTAAAAGTTCGTCAGAACCTGTTCTGATACCAATTGTTAGTTCCCAGAGGCACACAAATGATTTAGAAGGGGGGGGGGTTGAATAGATCGTTTAGAAACTTTTTACTTTAAGAGTTCATTACCAAATAATTTATTGGATCAAGATTTGTTTGCACAGCGGAATATTAGTTTGAAAAACACCCCTTAAAGTTTTGTAAAACTTCTCCGTTGAGTTTAAGATTAAGTTGAAGAAAGTCACTTGTTAAGTAAACTAATTCACAGTCATAGGTAAATATATATATATATATATATATAAGATAGAATGTAAATGACTGAAAGTAAATGACACCATGGAGTTTAAAGTGGTTCGGAGACTGAATAACTCCTACTCCACTCTTCTACTGCAACGAGTAGGAAATCCACTAAGGATGGTTCATACGGAACCCTTCAAGCTCATTAGCCTGGAAACTCTGGTTCACTAAGAACCCTTCAAACCCAGCAGGTTTGGTTAGTTTAGTCACAAAGACAAGGACATTACTGCCCTCTTCAAGTCCAGCAGACTTGGCTCCTTTAGTCACTATGACAAGGACAACTGCCCTCTTCAAGTCCAACAGACTTGGCTCCCTGATTGTTTGAAAGAGGTTGGAGTTGTGCTGCTAAGTAGAACGTTTGCTCTTCATCAACTTTAGGTACTTAGCAGCTACTTGTGATCAATCTTTGAATGCTGCTGATATTTTCCGTTGATGTTCTTCTTCTTTCTGTATTCAGCAACTACTCATGATCACCCATTGTGCTGCTAGGCTTTTGCACTTTAGCTCCTTTGATACTTGATAACTTCTCGAGATGAACTCCTGAGATGACTGTGATGCTTCTTCCTTTTGGTACTCAGTTGCTTCAATGTATGTATCAAGTTAGCGTTTAAGCTTCTCTCTTTCATGTGCCTAGCAGCTCCTAACACTTCTCTTGTAATAGAGTTATTTATCTCTATGTCTCTCTCAATTCAGTGTTAGTGTTCTGATGGATCGTAGAGTCCTTCAGCATATTCATTTTCTGTTCCACTCTGCGATCGGTTGTTGTCTACAATCATCTCTCTCGTATTCTTCAACAACTTCTTTTCTGTTTGTTATGTAAGCCTTTATATCTCAGAGCAAATTTTACCGTTGAAAGAAATCCTGTTGGTTTCCTTTGGCTTTGTGCAGATCTTTAATATCTTCAATGTTGACTTTCTTGCCGCTTGTGTCAGTGCTTTTCCCTTTTCTGACATGCTCTGATATATTAACCTGTAGCTTAGCTTTCTCTGAATTTATAGCCGTTGCACACCCAGATTTGTTCAGCAAGGATTATTATATTTCCTTTGTTAATTAATCTTCTGATTCATCAATAAATACCTTCCTTGACTTTTAGAACCAACTGTTCTGATGCATTCAGAGATGTCCCATTTCTGACTGTATTCACCATCTTCCTGAGCAGTGGGTCCTGACTTATAGTCGTTTAGGCACAAAGTCTTCTGTGACTCTGACATGCATCTTATTTCTCAAGAGCACTTACTCTTCCTTGAATCTGGGTGGGGAGTTTTCTCTTTTCTCTCATTCTATATTGCAATTATGATTCTTTGCTTCTTATTGATATCGTAGAGTGATAGTCTGCTTATTTGGACTCTACGAATTCATCTCCACTCGTCATTTGAAGTATGTCGAGTAAATGGTGGAGATGGAGCGTACTTCTCTTTTACTCTGCGATCTTGCTTTTGTGATCAGATCGTAGAGTTTGTCTGCAGTGCTTTGCTTTATGATTTCATTCTACGATCTTGTCCTTTTGTTCAAATCGTAGAGTTTGTGAACTGCCATGTTTCTTAGTGAAATTGTTGAGTTGTAGTCATTGTTGCTTCATCCTTTAATTCTACTCAACGATTGTTCCATGTGTATGGTAATCTTCTGCATTGCCTTGTTATTCTGTTCCACTCTACGACTTCTTCTATCTGTGCAAAATTCAGTTGTATGTGGTTGCTTTTTAAGTTTTACTCTACGATCTTGCTAGAGCGTGTATATCGTAGAGTATATCTCATCTTCGGTTCAGCGTTATCTGTAGGCTCGATTGGCTGTCTGTTCGACGATCGTAGAGTTCAACTCTACGATTAGTACATAATCAATTATTTGATTTTGTATGAATATTCTGTAGACTTCTTGCACGTCTGTCTCTCTTTTATGATCGTAGAGTCGACTGGGCTGAGAGTCGTATCTTTCACTCTACGAACATGCCAAAACGTTGAGTCTTCTTTGCTTGGAATCGTAGAGTACACTCTACGATTCAATAGACTGATCAACCTAACATATTTGATCTTTTCTAACTAAGTCCTTTCTTACATTATTACATCATTACATTTTGAAAGGACTTTTACAAACTCTGACATGCACAAATTCAACACTGATTCATTCTTAAGCAACTCTGCTTATATCATCCAACGTTTATGCAAAATGACTTCTATTGAAAGATCAACCTAACATTTCTGATCTTTGAAATCTAAGTCCTTTGTACACATATAATTAAAAAGGACTTTACAACATTTTAACCAGATAACTTTCATTCTCTTTAATAAGAAATAGATAGTTTATAACAAGATTATATTTGTGCTATACAAGTGTGCACATCACAGTATTTGAAATAGGTAATATATATCATACACCCACAACAATGTAAGCACATAATTAGATTAACATATAATCACTTTGTCAAATAACCACATAAACACTTTTTAGACAAACTGTGCATATAAACAAGTAAGCACATAAGCACATTTAGAACATCTACGCACTTTTTCAGATACACAATATATATCATACACACATGACAATGTAAGCATGTAATTAGATTAACATATAATCATTTTGTCACATAATCACATAAGCATCTTCAGAACATTCACGCACAGAGTCAAGTAAGCACATAAACACATTTACCACATATGCACTTTGTTAGATACACATTGACAATCAACCATATAAGCACATTATAAAATCACTTTGTCAAATAACCACATAAGCACATTTAACCCAGTCATTTTTGCACAACAGTCATCATCATCAAATCAAACAACATTCAACAGGAAACATACCACAACAAAACATAATGGCACACTACAAATATGAATATACATTAACTATCAACCAAAACATATTAGAACATTAACCAACACATCTATAGAATCTGATTCCCTCTTTTCCTTCTTTAGCCTGATTATTATGACAATCTATAATAGTGTCTAGGCACAATCTGTAGCTGAGAAATCTACTACGCAGTATGCACAATCTGTAGCTCAAAAATTTCCTTTTTAGTCTAAATATGATCACAATCTCTAGGATCTGATTCCCTATTTTCGTTCCAGGCAATTGAACTCATGTTTGTAGATGCCCTTTCAAAATAAAGCTAGCAACAAACACATAATATAGCAGTGACACTAACCAATTGCCCAAATTAAATACAGTAACCAAACCAGTACACCACAGTTACCAAAACTCATAATATAAGTAACCAATTTACCAAAATATAACTGTTAACAAAATCATTTCATCACATTTACCAAACTTTAGTATATAAGTAACCATGTTGTAAAACTGTAACTTATAACATTACCAAATATTTTTATTGAAATAACAAAATAATTTCAAACAAATAATCATTAATAATACATCAAAACATAACAACAATCATTTCACACAACATAAATCATTAAATATACAAAGAATGATTTAAATATCGTAAAATACAATTAGAAACCCATACTTTAAGATGTTTTTGTCTCCGGATAATATTCTTGCTGACAACACTTTCAACATCAGCTTCAAAATCATTCCGAACTTTCTTCGTTGAAACTTCAAAATTAGATTCCGATTCAGAAAATTCCTTACAACTCGTATGCACATCTCTCCTCAAATCCATTTCTTTAACAGGGGGACCAACAACTCCTTCATTCCCCTGTTTCAGAGACTTAGTATCACTACCAGATTCCTTTTCATCTACCTTTGAATCAACATCCATACTTCTAGTAATTCTTTTACCCTTACCGTTATCCTTATGGTCAAACATCTTCACAGATTTCTTCCTCTTCGAACCCATCCTATAAATGAAGAAAAAAAATTCTCGCCTGGAGCAACTATCGACGACTTCAATAAACCACTTTCGATCCCACCAAGCACGGTTACAACACTGAGAAAACAACGAAAAATAACAAATAGAAGCCAAATGATACGAATACCCAATGATACTCGGAAAAATTTAACCAAAAAAATTATATTGCAGCATAAACTCTGTAGAGAGCAAAAGAGGTTTTTGGTTTATTTTTGTAGAGAGCAAAAGAGGTTTTCGATTTTAGGTTTGAACCTTGCAAGATAAGGGTTTCATCGAAGGACGAGATACCCGGCAATTCAAAATAACACAAAATACGCAAGGCGCTTTTCCCGGCACATCATCAGAGATATTTCAATTTTAATTAAATTAAAACGGTACTACTTTTAAAAATATATTTCAAAAAAGTAATATTTTTTAAAATATTTTTAAAAGGTATTTTTTTAGTTATTATTTTATAAAAAGTACTATAATGTGTAATTTACCTTTTTTATCACGTTACATAGAAGAAAAGGAAAAAGAAATGGATAAACATGAAAGTGGTCAGATCCAAATTCAGATGGAAGCATAAAAAATCGTAACATATAAACCCATGCCAAACAAGCCGATAAATATGAGACCCAATAGCAAGTGGGTCAGATCCAATTTTATCAGAAGATATAAATCTATCACATGGCCGAGCCACGTCGCAAACACTATACACTTCTTTAGATTTGGCGAACGGGTGGACCAAATTCAGACGGATCAAACTAAAATAGTGGAGTTAAATTTAGGCCTAGTCAAAATGATCTAAATTTTTATAAGTTTAAAATAAGTGACTTGTGACGACCTCAGAAGTGACGGGCCGGATAGCCTGCAAATTTTTTTTATACTTTTTTTGCTAATATTTCTATTCATTCAATCAATTTAAATTATCCCTCAAAAACTTATATTAAGTATTATAAAATTTAAAAATAAATCAACACAATATATGTATAAAATAAAATAATTCTGCAAGCAATAATAGTTACATCGTTCGAAACATCACAATTTCGACAAATTTATAAGTTAAAACTATTGCATTGAGTTAAAAAAAATTAAAATAGGTTGTTAAGTTTCTTTTTTATTATTTCTTTAATATGTGAGTTACTCATGTTACAAGGGAAAACAAAATGGGTGGACTACTTGTAAAATAATATCAAATTATTATTAGTATTATGAGATAAACTTTGAAAATATAAGCTAAAATAAATTTCATGCATGGATCGGGTCAGGCCAAATTTGGGACAAACCAAAAAGGCCCAACTTTTTTTGGACTGAAGTATATAAGCCCAAAACCCGAGTTTTAGCGGATATGATGGATTGCTCACGGGCTTGGTCTAATTTTGTCAGGTCTACTCTCCCTTTTCAAAATAAACAAGCTCACTAACCAACCCCATGCGAAGTATGGATAATAGTTTTTTATAATAATTAATTAAATGTAAAAAAAATATTTAATTAAATTTTTGAGAAGATAATGGTAGATATTAAATTATTAAATATTTATATAAGTAATAAATTATTAAATGATATATTATAGGTTTCTTCGATTAGTTATTAAGTTAAATTTTTTGAATAAAATGTAAATTTATTTAGTTATGAATACGAGAAAATAATTATTTTAATTTTATTTAGATTGAATGAATTCGTCAAAATTCTAATCCAAATAAAATTATGAAACTTAAGTTTTAATAAATTTAATTTAATTATGATAATTTGTTAGTAATAAAGTCACTACAATTTTTTAACTAATTTACAACAATTACTAAAATTTAGATTTATTATTAATACAATTAATCATGTAATTTGATAAAATTTTAAGTTTAAATAAATTTAATTTATTTTGAATATTAATTTAATAATGGCATTCACAATTAATACTAATATAATCAAATTACATGATTTATTAAGATATCGATATTTTGATATTTTAATAAAATTTTAATAATAAAATTATCTTACATAAAATTTGTTAAGATATATTATCTTACAATAAATTGTAATAGAAAATGTTTATAATAATTAAAATGGATAGATACAAAAATAAAAATTCTTTTAAAAGATCATTTTTTTTTATTAGAGATATAAAAATAAAAGACACTTTCCTTTTTTCTATCAAGTTAGGTTTTTTTTTTTTTGAATTCTTTATAAATTTAGAAAGTATTTAATTATTTCAAATTAAGATAGTATTTATACTAATTTGAATAAGAAAGAAAAAAACTGAACTAAAAATTTCTGATTTTAATTTGTTATAGATATAGATTATTCAATGTTCATGACAGAGATTTGAGCGTTGCAATGAGTTTAATGGAACCCATTGAATTGGAAAAGAAGCTCATGAGCTGAGGACTTGACTTTTAATTTATTCATTTTAATTATCTTTAGTCGGGTATTATATATATTTTTATTTGTTCATTGTTTCATTTTTTTAATCTTCACAAATTATTTGTTGCTAATATAAATTAAGATTTGTTTATTTTATTTTATTTTGTTATACTAATTTTTGTATTAAAAAATTTATTAATTGTAACCTCCATCCTACAAAAGTTTAATAATTTTATAAAAAAAGAATTCTTATAAATAATTTGTTTTAAAAAATGGCGTCTTTAAAAAAATATTATTAAAAATATTTTTTTATACATGTCATGTGCCATGTGTCATGCCAACTCATCATTGGTAAACTATGATTCATCTATAGTTGATTTCAAGGATATTTTTTTTTTTATCGAATTATTAAAATAAAAATATTTTTTATTAAGAAAAAAGAGAGTTAATAGGTTAAATTAAAACATATATAAAATTCAAGTTTCTTGAGTTATTAAATCGAACGAGAAAATAAATAAAAAGTATGTATGTATGTATGTATGAATGTGTAAGTAATGTTTTATTTGGATTGCGTACTAGGGGTGCACACGGTCGGTTTGGTCGGTTTTTTGAGAAAAAAAATAACCAAACCATTTAAGTCGGTTATAAAAAATTAAAAACCAAAAACCGCCCAAATTTTTACATTGTAATCGGTTATCGGTTTATTCGGTTTCGGTTAAATCGGTCGGTTTATTCGGTTATTCGGTTCCATAATTGATAATTTGATATTTATTATATTACCAATTTTTCATAATAATTAATAAATCACTAACTCAATAACTACTAATTATAATAGAAGTTCTTTAAATCCGAAAAATAAAAATCACCTAACTCACTCACTAGGATAGAAGTTTTGCAAATTCGTCACAATAAAAATATATAATAAATATATAATTATATAAAATAAATATTTATTAGAAAAATATATAAATTATATTATAATTTTAAATTGTTCGATCGGTTTGGTCGGTTTCGGTTTTTTGAGAAGCCAAACCAAACCGGCCGAACTAGTTTCGGTTTTTTAGTTTTATAGTGTTCGGTTTTTTGGTTTTATATTTTTCGGTTTGAAATAGTAACGGTTTGGTTCGGTCCGGTCGATTTTTCGGTTTTGGTCGGTTTTGTGTGCACCCCTATTGCGTACATAAAAGTCATGAGCAATGTTTTCAGACCCGAACCGGTCATTAAACCGAAAAAGATACTGAGTGGAAAGATCACTGATTCAACTAGTGGTCGAACTATCATTGATCCAATGATATTATTAATATGTAATAAATAATAAATATATTATTTATTACAAAAAAGTTACAACAACAAGATTAATATTGCACTTAAGAATAATTGTATTAACATTTCAAAGTAGATCACAAGAATTCCAGAATGCGAACACTTAAAGTCAAAGGCATTATTGTTCAGGTTCAAAACCTCTAAATTGGGCAAATGTAACAGTGATACAGGAATAGAGCCTTTGAGGACATTGTGAGAGAAATTAAGGGTTTTAAGTTGGTCTAAATTACTAGTTGATTCAGAGAGCTTGCCCACTAATGTTTTCTTTCCAATCTCTAACTTAACTACCCTACTAAAGTCAAATTCATCCTTCAATCCAAGAGAAGAAGAAGAATTGTGTAATATCCCAAACTTTAGTGAAGCTAGAAAATATGATATGAAAAGATTTAAATAAAGGTTGTCAATTCAAAACCTAAGAACGATTGCTCGAGTATGCATTGAGCTATCTTAAAGACCTAGTACGACTCGAAACTACGATCGTATATGATTAGAGGTTAAACTTTTAACCTAAACTATGTATTATGTAATTAGTAAAGCTTGAATTGCGCTTCAAATGTGTTATGTGATTTTTCTGTGTGTAAAATTTTGTGTTTTGGCTCAAGTAGTTAACCTTAACACTTATTAAAATCAAGAAGTTATTTTGAGGTTAAAACCTAAATTTGAAAAAAGGTTAAAACCTAAAACCTAACCCTAAGGGTTAGAAAACACCTAAGGGTTGAACCCTAAAGGTTAAAAAACCTAAAAGTTATTATTCACAAATATGAGTATAATACAAAAATTATACGGATAGAATACGTAAATAATACTAGTATAATACAAAAATTATACGGTATAAATACGAAAAGTCACCCGATGAATAGTAAAGTCAACAATAGTGGCTAGTTGAAATCAAACTAGAAATTCAACTAGTTTGGTTAGGAATGAACTAGATGGCTAACTAGTTTGGTTAGAAATGAACTAGATTAGTTGGTAGTAAACTAAGTTACTTGATAACTTAGTTGGAATCAAACTAGAAAATAAACTAATTTTGATGTATCTAAGTTACGCTTGATTAGTTTGGTTACTAATGTAGAGATTTAGAGGACAAGATGGTCATTATAAAAATATTTAATACTTACATAATATGTAAGTATGATTTTTGGCTAGCACTTTTGGAAGCAAAGTGAGACTTGGCTTCCATGGTGTGTTGTCAAGCATAAGATGGAGATGTGTGGCTTGTTGTGAGCCTAAGGTTCCTAAGTGAGCCTACTAATCACCAATTAACTAATTAAGTAAGGATTAATTACAATTAATTAAGTTCCTTAAACATGTAAGTAAGATTAGTAATAAACTAATCAATGTTAATTAGGGTTAAGTAAAGTTAGTATTATTTGTGTTGGTGATTCACCATGGTGAGTTGCCAAAATGATGATGAGTTGGTGATTCACTATGGTGACTAACTATGGTGACTTGCCAAAGTGATGATGAGTTAAACCTAATGACCCTTATACCCTAACTTTGAAAGTCCTATAAATAAGAGTCATTGCTCTTCATAAATTCTCACCATTTCACAAGCTAAAATTAGAGCATCAAAGTTAGTCTTGATATTGAGAGTTATAATCTCATCAAAAAGTAAAGAAGTCTTGCACAAATTGTTGTCAAGCTTGCACTCCAAGAGGTAACATCTTAATAGTTGTAATGTTCAATTTCATTCTAGTATTGAATAGAAATATGCATATTACAAGTAGTTATAATACTCGATATATCTTATCTCTAGAGTAGATATAATCACAATCGCAAGTAGTTATAATGTCCATTTTTATTTCAAGAATAAAGTCGAAAGCATGTAAACACTAGTTTTTACCATGTTCAATTCGTTCTTCGTGTTCTTGAATGAAAATCATAATTTCCTATATAAGTAGGTTTATGATTTCGTAATTTAGTGTTATAGAGTGGTAAAACAAGATGACATACCTTTACAATGTTAGTGGCATCAAGTTTTAGCAAGCGAAAACAAGTACGTATGAAACTAGTTTTCATTTTGTTCTTCGTGTTCTTGAGTAAAAGTCATAAATCTCTATATAAATATGCTTACGATTTTGTTATTTTTTTGTTATTAAGTGTTATTGAATGATAGAACATGTTATACTTAGCAAATTAATGCTTGAAGTGTCATGTTTTACCAAACCGGATCAAGTATACATGAGTCTAGTTTGTATATTGTCCTTGCAATACTTTTTTCGAATTCTTTTGCTTGGAATTTGGATTAGTAATCTAAAAAAAGTTGTAGATCATGAAATTATGATGAATTTAGACTCAAGAATCACCCTAAAATATTTTAAAATGAATAAGTTATTATCATTTGAATAAAGGAGGTCCGGGCAGCCAAATTTAGGGTTTACATTTTGCCTAAGAGCGTCTTGGTGCTCTAGTTAGGCTTAAAACTAGTGCCCCGGCGCTGGTCCAATTTTTCAAAATGGTAAATTTTGTTCAGTTAAGGTTCGGGTAGGGTCGAATCCGAGTCGAATTTTTTCTTGAAAAAATAGGATACATTTTGTATAAAATGAATACTTAGGTACATTAAACCAAAATATGAGGTCCATTAGCGACTAATTGGTAGACTGAATGATAAATGTAGGCCATAAGAAAGACGCAAAACTTAGCGTAAACGATAAAGCGAATCAAGGCAAGCTTTAACTCTTGCTTTAAAATTGATTATATGCTACTTGTGTAGTATTTGTTTAAATGATAAATGAGATGTGTAATTTCATGTGATTATGTGTGAATGTTAACTGAGTATGAAATATTACATTATTGAGTAAAAGCATGATAAAGTTTATATATAGGCATAAATTGTGTATGTGTTATTTGTTAGACTTGTTGAGCCGTAATGCTCATTCTTGCGAATAAACCTTTATTTGCAGTTAAGAAGAACTATAAGATGATTATGGCAGTAAAAAAATGAAGATTATATTAGGACGCATGTAGTTATTGTTTTCCTTAATTGTAATAAAAATTAAGTCAGATTGACTTATTGTAATGGAAATGAATTAAGTTGTAATGACTTTAAGATTATGAATAAAAGATTATTCTTTTAGATAAATGAATCTTTTTATGTACTTTACATTTTAATGTTTGAAGAATGTTAGTAGAGGTTAAAACACTTAAGATTAGTATATGTTGAATGTTTTGATTTAGTTAATCATTAAGGTTGATATGATAGCTTTGTTTATCAAACTGTTTGTTTGAATGAGGGTATTGGTAATATGGGTTGTTCATGTTATTATTGATACTCTGAAATTCAGATAGATAAAGTTTATAAATAAAGAAACATCTTTATTCGTTAGGTAATGTTTAATCAGTAGAGTTAAGATTAAGTACAGTATTGATAAAGAACTCTACATTCTGAATGAAGGTATTAATGATATTGGGAGTTCTATAAGTACTGGGGTTCCACTAATGAGCGCCGGTAAGATACCAAAATGCGCCTCTCTACTGCCAAGAACAATCTTATCATTAATACAGTGAATTCCGGATTGGTAGGGATTATCAATATGAAATAGATGAGTTCATTAGTAAATAAAAGTATACATCTAAGTGAGGGTATTGGTAATACGGATTGATCATTTTATTACTGATATTGTGAAATTTAGATGTATAGATTTTATGAAATGATGGAACATCTATCTTAGAATTGATAGATGTTATAAATGATAAGTTTTTATAAAAATAAAATAAAATAAAATAAAAAAGAACAAAAAACTCAGAAGGAAGCAAAGCTCGAATAAGGTGTTATCTTTAATAATAGATGTAAGTCACATAAGGATGATTTAAGTTACGATCCAGGGATGGAAGTATATAATTAATGAAATGTTTGTAATAAACTAGTTAAACCAATAGCTATTAGTATAATGTATGAAAGATAATGCACAAAGTCTGCTGTAGCAAGTGCGGGGATTTTAGGGCGATACAAATTGCAAGTGATGTTGTAACGACCCCGAAATTCGACAAACCTTATTACCTTAAATTTTATATTTATTATTCATTATTTCCTTAACGTCCAAATTTTGGTCCGTTAATAAATCTTTAATTACCTTATTTAACCCATTATTTGACATTATAGTCATCAATTACCAAATTTTTCGTTATAAAATTTTCTTTCTTTTTTTTTCCTTCAATCATTGTATTAAAATATTTGATCATTTAAAAACTTTGCATCTCGATCCTAGTCCCTAGATCGCAACCTTACTTCTGTTTTTCTTTTTAATAAGTGTTTCTGGAATAATCAGAATACATAACCATCAATAATATATACATGAACTCTATTCACCCGATTAGTATTTATGATATCCATAACATACACAATATTATTATAAACTTTGCCAATTGCACTCACAATAGATCGTTCTACCCAAAACATTGAATAACTAAACTATACCCTTAATTTGTGTCATAGCATAATCTTCATATATCCTGATATTCTAGGATTCTCATTTTCACCTGCAAAATGTTAATATTGGGCAAGAATGAGCACAACGGCTCAGCAAGTTCAACAGTGTGCACATAACACATAACATAACATGCTCTGTGTGTGTCATACATCATGTATTGTGCTTCTACTAAAGCAATATATCTCATATGTCTCATATCTAATTCAGATTAGCAACTACGTAAAGCCAAATTTAGTCAATTCACATATATTCACATTCTTGCACAAAGTACACATTGTTATCATATTATCCACAGATCACATAACACATAATTTTATATTCATTTCAACAAGAATTAACATATTATAACAGATAAACAATTAACTTCAAAGTACTGAAGAACTTGCCTTGACGTTCAATTATTAAATTAGTAGTTCAAAAACCTTTCTCGAACAACCTATGACCATAAGATAATCAATTAATAATTATTTATCTTCTCATGATATTAATTTAATCCATTAATATCATCTATGGGCCAATTATCAAATAATATGGTTAGTTATATTAACCTCGTCCCTTAATATATTAATTTAACTTAATATAAAACATGTTCAATGTGGACACCCCGGCTTATCGGATAAAATTTAGCGTATTCGGTTGTCCGAATTTTCATTTAATCATTTTCTAAATTTTAAACTTATTAGATTAATATTTAAAATATTTAAATATTAATCCCCAATATTTAATATTTTTACAAAAATATTAAATTTAATGCCCAAATATCATTTCTATATTTTTAGTAATTTTCTATAATTTTTAAATAATTTTTAAATATTTATTTAATTAAAAACCAATTTCTAGGGGCATTTTCGTAATTTTCGCGACCTTAGGGACACATTTGGCATTTCCCGAAAAGCTCAGGGGCAACACCGTAATTTTCGAGGCCAAGGACACGCTCGGTATTATCTTAAAAGAGCGAGGGCACGCTGGTAATTTCCCAGCGTGGCGACCGCCGCGCATGGCGCGCGGCTTTCTTCTTCCAACGCCAAACGACGTCGTTCGGCTTTCCTGTTTTTTGGTCGCCGCGCATGGCGCGGCCCTGCCCTAACCGCTCCAAAACGCCGTCGTTTTATCTGGGCGGTACAAAAAAAACTGACCACGCGCAATGTGCGGTCGACCCTTTAACCATTCTTCTTCTTTTTCCTTAACAACAGCCAACCATAACCATTTTTACATTATTTTTACTCTAAATTTCACTTTGTATAGACAAATTCTCAAGATCGTTGGTAACATGATGTGTTACGTGGAATCCGAATACCGAGCATTATTAAACTGGTGAGAGTCGGGAGATACCATCATAGCAACTGGATAGGGTTCTCTATTGTAGTTGTGATCAGACCTTGAGTTGCATTTCATAGCTGCGTGATCACGCTTCATACAAATTTGACATTATGGGCGAGAGAAAAATTAGAAAAATTTGATGTACCATTTTGGGATGAAGAGCCCCGACCATGGCCATTTCCATTTCCTCTAGCTCATCCTTGCCCATTTCAGCTGTCCTCGAGTATTAGAGCTACTACGAAAACCACCACGATTACCACTGTAGGTGAGATTGACATTTGGTAAAGAAGAGGCAAGAAAAACAACTTGCTCTAGACTATATGCATGAGTAACTAACAGACAATGTACATTGTCAAGAGTTAATGGTTCAGGTCTAGCAGTAATGGAACAAACAAATGGATCATATTCAGATCCACGACCAACTAGGATATATAGGATAAGGTCGTGATCCTGGATGCCATGTGCAGCATCAGCGAGATTGTCGACAGTTGTTCATTTTCTGAAGAAAATCAGTTATGGAGAGTGAGCCTTTCTTTGTTGTTTGAAGCTGAAAATGAAGTTGCAGTCTTACTTTGCAATATGTACATACGTTCCAAGATGACCCATACTTCTCGAGAAGTAGTGCAACCCACTTCATTAGCTAGTACAGATTTGGTACGTGCGGAGAGAATCCAATTAAGAGTAATTGGTCCTGTCGCTGCCAAGAGAAATAATTAAGCAGGATTTAGAATTGTAGGAGCTGTGATAGAGGGAGGATCTTCATTGGATTTTTCGAATTCAGTTGTAGCTGGTATCCATTCTACATGACATACAGAGGTGAGAGGTGCCATTGACATAACCTTCAAGACCAAGTCCACGAAGAAGAGGAACAATCTGTGAGAGCCATAATAGAAAATTATGTCCATTAAGTTTGAGAGGAAGGGTGTAGTTTGTGGGAGTGGAGGATGTTGAGTTTTTTCTAATGTTCATGATTTTATTAAGTCATGATCTTTGGTAGTTTTAGTTGATTTTGATATCTAGAACTTGAAATCCCACGAACATTTTTTAAAAAACAAGACATACTTGAAATTCCATGTTTATTATAGAGAGATAATTAATAGCAAAGGTGGCATATTGATCATGTTTTAAAAATAAGTCCCACATTGATTATTTGACTATGTTACACATGATGTATAAACATTAATGTGGGTAGACAAATTACTTGTGGAACAAAAGGAGAGTCATGGAAATCCAATCCCTCGTGGTGTGGTTTATACCACACGTGTTGGAGTCAGGGTCACCAAGGTTGAGGCTGTGATAGTGTTGCAAAGCTTCTTGAGCGCGGGTGCTAGGTGGTTAGTTCTATATTTTTATGTTTGTTGAATAACCCGATGCAGTAAATAGAGGATAAATATCATCTTAAGGAAAGAACGACATCATTCAATTTAGGTTTTTTTTTTCAAATATTACACAGTAAGGTGCTAAAAGAGGAATGATTATTCTTTTATGAATAAAAGAGCCGTGATACCATAAAACAACTCAATAAAATTATGGGAAAACGGATGAAGGCTTTTAGCCTTTGTATTTAATATTTACACTATGACTTTGTTACAAGATAGAAGTTAGCAACAAATTGAAAAGAGATTACGTGGTACGTATAAGAAATCTAGGATATACATAACAAAAGAAGGTGGTTATATTTTTCGTTGTGCATGTATGACTTTGCACGGGGATATATACTGCTTGACAATTTGGTTTGTCCTTTTTTTTTCCCCTTCGACACATTACTTTTCCATTTTAAGTCAAAAAAATATTTTTCTTACAATATTATTTTACGTACTTTAAGTCAAAAATTTCTTTTCCTAGGTTAAAAACTAGCTCATCTACATATACATACATATTATCATGGTAAAACACACCGATAATCATCAATCACCCCTGGTAACTATCAATCTCCCTGTCACCATTGTATGTTGTATGTCTCAACCTATGCACCACCGTTGCAATAACTTGATATGTTATAGTATTTAATTAGTTCATCACCAGTACCACTTCTAATTTTATTGTTAAAAATAAAATATGATATTTATATTGTAATTGAGTTTTATTGTTAAATGAAATAATTTATTACATATATTATATTACATTACTTGTAGGTCACTCGCACGAAAGGGGTTAAACACTGAGCAGCTTGCTTGGGATCTCAAAATCTTTTGAATTGAAGGTAAAAAAAAAAAGGTTCATGTCTAATGCATAATAATTAGTACAAAATTTTCTTTATGTCAAATTAAGAAATCTAAATATAGATAGCTAAACAAATATTTTTAAAATCTAAATCATAAAAATTTATAAACAAAAAATTAACTTAAAGAATAAAAGTTTTAAAATATATCATTAAAAACAAATAATTAAAAAAAATTGAAAATAAACAAAATATTAACATGTAAAAAAATCAAAATAAACTGTTAAGTCAAAGAATAATATTACTTATTTTATTCAAAATATTATATAAAAAAACATAAAATTTAAAAATCAAGAATAAGGGCAGTGCTTTGTACGGAGTATACAACCAGTTGCACTTTATTAAAAGACAAGATGTTATTTTATGAAGGGGTCACTCTTGGTTTGCTCAATAACACCAAATGCCTTGTTCAGATCGATGATCTTCCTCAACGTTGGTAAGGGCCAAAAGATACTCTTTCCATATAGATATATATAGTTTTAGGTTATAGGTATAGATAATGTCTCCATTTTTGAACTGCACATACGACAACCATCAACTCCTTATCATATGTGGATAAACCCAAATGTCATGGAGCAATTGCTTTGCTTAAGAAAGCAATGGGCCTTTGTCTTTGCATCAACACTTGTTTTAGTAGCATCTGTTTCAAGAACAAATGGAATTGAAAAATCAGGCATAGTACTGGAGCCTGAACCATAGCCTGCTTTAAGTCATCAAAAGCCCTCTCAGTTGATAAACTCCATTGGAATTGATCTTTTTTTAACATGTCAATGAGTGGTTCATTAAGGAGGACATAATTCCTTATGAATTTCCTATAGTAGTCTGTTAACCTTAGAAACCCCTCAAACTCCTTAGATTCATAGGTTTAGACCATTTAACCATACAATGGTTGGATCAGTTGAAACCCCTTCTGTTGTAATGATGTGACCCAAATACTACACTTGAGCGCTCTGTAGTCAATAGACATCCTCCATGTATTGTCATTCTTCTTGACTATTGGGAAAGCAAATGGACTATTACTGGGCTGAATCACCCCAGATTTCAATAGTTTAGTAACTTTTTTTTCAATCTCAGCTTTTTGGACATACGGGTAACAGAGATTGATATGGTGGTCATGAGATTTCATTAAAGGTAAATTTTTAGGTTTAGCAAAAATATGAGCAAAAGTTGATAACAACTTTTCCAACTTGGGGAAAGGTACCTCAAATGAGCTGCAGTTAGAAGTTTCAATTAAACTGCAATCTGCACGTTCAGTAACCCCATACAAATACCTAAAATAACCATGGATAGTAGTTTGCAAAACTTTCTTGAATTCTCCTGAATGCATTAAATGGATAGTAGGGGTAACATTTGTGTCAACTCCTTGGAGTACCACTGTTTATTATCTTGATAGAACTGAAGTTGCAATTTATTGAAGTCAAAAGCAACTGGACTAATTGTTTTTATCCATTGTACCCCTAACACAATATCTATTCCAGGAAGGACCCTCATCTCAGTATGGAATGTAGGTGCCTGGACTTCCCACTTAAAATCAGTGCAAGTCTATGTATTACTTACTTTAATTCCATTAGTTATTGACATTGTTACCAGAGTAGTATCTTGCAATTTAACCTTCAACCTCTTAGCAGCATGATAATCTAAGAAGTTACCAGTATTTCCATTATCAATGAGAATGCTAATAGGTTTGTTATTACTTCGCCCTGCACCCTAATAATATTATTAGCATTGTGACCAGACAATGCATGAAGAGTAATCTGAACATCCTCCTGGTTATATTCATGTGAGACTTGTTTATGTTCTACTCCCTACAACAATTCTGGTGTCTCTACTTCTTGCTCCTCATACTCTAAAGATAGAGTTGTACCCTCAGAAGAAATTATCATGAACAGATGAGGTTGCTTGCACACATGCCCTGGTCCATAAGGCTCATTACAAGAAAGACATAAGGCCTTTTTTCCTTTTCTCATCGAACTGTTCTCTAGTCATATTCTTAATAGGTAAAGATTTCTTAATCTTAGTTGTTCTAACTCCAGTATGCAACTATATTGTTTCCCCCTGAAGAACCACTTCCTCCACTAACAAAATTCCTGTGCACTTCAACAGCTGCATTAGAAGGTTTGCTTACTATGTTGGTGAGCTTCTAAACACAGTTATACTGCGCTTAATCCAATATTCCACCTTAGCTTCTTCCACTCTAGCCATTCGAATATCTTCCTTCAGAGTAGTAAAACCAAATTCTTGAATTCCTAGCTGAATTTTCTCATGCAACCCTCCCACAAAATAGTCAATAACACCTCATTAAGCATAGGATTCTGTATTAGTGCCCAACCTCTAAGTTCCTCATACTTAACTCTATACTAGTCCACAATATTAGTTTGCTGTAATTTTTTTAACCCAGCAATAGGATTAACCTTGATCTCAGGACTAAATCTAGCTATAAGCTCATCGACTAATCCAGGCCAAGTCAATTCCACACCACTCTCCACAAATCTAGAGTACCAATTCTCTGCTTCTCCTTCTAGATGCATTGTAGCAAGGTAGATATACGAGTACTTGAGGAATTCGATTCCTGCTGCTTTTGTTACTGAACGGACATCACTTTAAAACCTTTCAACATCTGTTCCAATTTTTCATCAAAATTCTTCTTCAAAGTTTCTACTGAGATCTGCAATTGATTTTACAATTCCTGAACGTTTCCTTTGGGGTTAGTGAGACGTTGATTGTTAGTCACCATCGTTACCGATCGTTGAGGTTCTGATACTAATTGTTAGGAACTGACTAGAATTGATTGAGTATTAGAAATGAAAGGAATTGAGATAGAGATCGAGAGAAGATGAGATTTAGAGAGATATAAGAATTCTAGAGAGAATAAGAAACCACATTTCATTCCATAAGCTTCTAGAGTCTAGTACAAATCACTTTTTATAACAAAATACATCACCCAGATCCCATTTTTAACCACCTTTCCACCTAAACTGTTATAACAACTTATTATGAAAATGACTAATATACCACTTCTTAACATAATTAAACCAACTCTATAAACCATCTTAACTCTACGAACTAAGTTAACTTTGTGAATTAGCTCATCTCTACGAACCATCTTAACTATACGAACCAAGGATCATATCCCTTACGTTTTTGTTTTTCTTTGTTATTGAAATCTTGACATGATAAACATGATTTAATCCACATAATTCAAATTCATTAATTTTGGTTTGTAAAATTTCTTTTGAGCCTGCTCTTCCTCAATCAAGAAGACAAAAGCCGGAGATAATCAAGGCACAATATATAAATACAAAAGAAATCAAGTATGCCGCCTCTCCCTCACACATACTGATAGCAGAAGTTGATTTAAAGTAATTTGGTTATTGTAAGAACTAACATTTTTAAGGGTTTAATACTGATGCCATCATCTTTGTAGTCACTTGTGTTATCAGAATACGTCATGCACGTGGAATGTTGGTGGCAAACTTCCAACAGATGACCTAGATATTGAAGATTGGCTAGATATCAGTAACCCTGCTGATATTTATGTGATTGGGCAAGTGTTTCATGGATGGCGACGAAATAACTAATCATTGGTGGACCCCATAATGGAATATTTGTCGGATATAGAAAACGACAGAAGTAACATTTTTAAATAAAAATAGTCAACAGTGTTATCACTTTTAACTGTTAAAATACCGGTGATAAAAGAATAGTAGCATATGGTATTTTATGGTATTTTACTGTAGCACACGGTATTCTATAGTAGCAAACGTATTACACAGTGTCTCATATTATTGATCTGATAACGTGGTCATTGCACAGTATTCATCAATAATTGTTGTTACACAGTATTTTGTATTATTGATTCAATAATTATCATTACACTGTATTTTATGTCATTGAATCAATAATTGTTATTGCACTGTATTTTAAAATTATTGAACCTAATAATTATCATAGTAGCAAATATATAGTAATTTATATTATTAAATTAATAATAATTTGTAACGTGTTTCTTACATTATTGTTAAATTATTGTTGTAGCATTATTTTATTATACATGTTGGACCCACAAGAAGAAATAAAAAAAAATTAAATTTTATTATTATTTTGAATAGTAAACATGTGGGCCCTTTGTGGGGGCCACATGAGAAATGGCATGAAAAATTAGTTGCTGGGTTGGTGAGAAAGCAGTCAGACTGCTGCCCTGAATTTCTCAGGCTGGCGTGCAACACGCCAACCACCTATCGCGCATAGTAACTTCTTTTCTCTTATAAATAGCTTGCTCAGCTGAATAGAAAAATTACACCTAAAACATAAAAATTTTCTACAAGTATTTGTGAGTTTTCTCTGAGAGTAGTAAGGTTATCTTGAGTGTTTAAAAATCAAAAGGAGTGCATAAATTTTTTAAGTAAGTATTTTATTAAAAAATAGTAATTGCACAAATACCTATTTCACACGGTATTCACAAACTTCCTTTATTAGACTCTTCTTTGAGAAGATTTATTTTAAAAAGTTTTCTTCGGAAGATTTATTTTGAAATATTATTTCAAAAATTATTTTTGAAGTTATTATTTTACACTACAAAAATTTATATTATATAAATAATTTTGATAGTTCATAATATATGAGTGATCATACACCTTAAAATTTATATGTGGTAATTACTAATTATATTATAAATATATAGGTTGATCAACCTTATTTTTATCAATATCCAGTCACGTGATAAGGTAAGGGGTATCATTATTTTCATCATCATAAATGGATATTATTTTCTTTCTTACGTGTAAGGGATATCTTCATTTTCATCTTCCATTATTCAAACTTACTACGGTAAGGGATATCATTTCTTTTATACTCTTAAACTTACTATGGTAAGTATTGTCCGGTAAAACTTTTGAAATGATTATAATCTTCTTAATAGTTTGTGCTTCATTTAATATCATTTCAATTGCACCTTCTTATTTACGTGAACATTTCTATTGAACTGTAACCGTTATTCTGAACTGTGGATCATGAATATCATTTTTGAATTTCACTCCACATCATATTGATAATTTGAATATTATTTGAATATGCACAAAGTAAAAATTGTAAACTTTCGATATTTATTGTTTATCATGTTTCTTTTGTTCATTATTAATATCTCTGTTATTATTCTAATAATCAAGAATCAAATTGTTGTTGATATCTGTGGCCTGGGGCACAGATTGGATAAAGGTGTTGATAGGTTAAAGGCGTTGAGGTTAAAGGCGATATATTTGATGATGTATCTTTTAAGGCACGTGGTGAATGTTTTCTTTGGCCTGAGACAAAGATGAACTGTTATTTGGTATGATTATGACCAAAAGCTGTAGACTGGTATAATCATGACCGTTGGTGCTATATTGAATATCTTTGGTCCGTAGTGCAAAGATGAATTATTAACTTGCATGATTATGACCAGGAACTGTGAAATTGTATTATTATGGCCAGTGGTGTTTCAGATGATAAAAGTTGATGATGTTTTTCTTAAAAAGAGAAGCGAGTGGACATCATGGTCCATATGATTTTTCTAATGGTTGTTATTCTGCTGTAGTTATTGATCTGAACTTTGTTTAAGAACTTAACTGCAGTTGTTGAATTAAAACTTGTTGTTTAAATTATTCTATCAAAAACTCAACTGTTGAAGGCTAACAATAATTTATTTGTCATTATCTTGGTCATGATATTCTTTACTGGGCTATTTGAGCTCACCCTTTCCTTTTGTTTCGTTATTTTTCAATAGGAGATGAGAGAGTAGCTGGGTCTAGTCGAGGGATGAAGTGAAGGTCTGAGTTGTAGCTGTCTTAGTTATCATAAGTTGTAAAATAGTGTGATAATAATAATGAAGACTTAATTGTGTATTATTTGATTACTGTATTATAGTACGTTGTACGTTGTATTGTAATAGTTGTTGTGTATTTTGACAACTCAAATTTAGGCTGTGTGGGCCCAGATTTGGGGGTGTCATAACTATTATCATTTTTAGCTTGTTTTTATGATAACGTCATTGGATTTACAGAGCTAGTTTTATCAAATATAGTTAGTTTCTTCTCTCTCTCTCTCTCTCTCTCTCACACACACTTGTTTTCCCTGTAACTGTCACAGAGAGGTCCTCTTTTGATGCTTTGGTTTTTGTTTTTTTTTAATTTGTTTTCTTTACTTCTTATTTTTTGTCTAATTTTTTATGTTATCAACATCTTAACGCTAATGCAATAGTATATGCTTGTGAACTAAATAAGCTCATTGATAGCAATTTATAATTTTGTTAATGCCAGAACATTTAATAATGATGTTAATCCCAACTTGCTCAGTGAAGCGAAAGTTATGGTATATCCACTTTATAACAAATATAATTATATTTTTATAGATATCATAGGTATTAGTCAATAATAATAATAATAATAATAATAATAATAATAATAATAATAGGCATTGGTGAAATTATGTGCCCATAAAATTGAAATCCACTTGTGACCTCGGCATTAGCATAAACTGAATCCCATACTTTGTAGTGCGATAGCTAACTATAAATATCTAGTACCTATTCCACTAATCTATTTAGATGGGTCCCAGTTTAGTAAACCTCAGTAAACATGTATGTCTTAGATTATATTTTTTATTTATAATTATAATTATAATATATTATCTTAGTAATACTCTGGAGCTTCTTTATAAAAGGTGAAGTTTTCCTGATGTAATATTTGATTGTTTGAGCTATAAGGGAACACAGTCCTTTTGTTTTGTTGTCATGCATTAAATATCATTTAAATGATAAAGTCATATGAGTACTTAGTCATATCTGTATGAGATATTCATATTTCATACAAATATATGTTGCTAATTTGATGGATGAGGGTGTTGGCTGCTAATATGTTTGAGATATATATTCGTGAAGGCCCCTCCTATTTGGCTCCTCAGTGGCTACGAGCTACTATGGTAATGCCCAAGTACGGATTGCTATAATATGCTTTATGGATTACATGATATATGACATTGTGTTTGTCGTTAGTTTCTGTTATAGTAATTTTCGTTAGGGAGTTTACTTGCTTTACCTTATTTTATTATTGATTGTAGTAATTCATGTTGTTCTTTTTTCCAATAATGTAAATCTTTTTTTATGTTTCAAGGAACGATATCAGTCAGTAAGTCTGTATTCCAAACTCTTTTCTGTTTCATATGTACCCACCTAATTCAGGTGAAAAAGAAGCGGAGACAATTAAAAGAAATGCTGATGTTCATGAAATACATTGTAGGACTCATTTTAATTCCTTTTCAACCATTAGACTTCCCAAAAGCATCCATGATCACGAGTGACTACATGGCATATGATTTCCACTCAGACCTTTGTTTCTTCATTTTGCAAACTGGTGGCCTTACTTTCCTTAGCCTGTCTTCCTATCTCTCTGATAAGAGATATAGGTGTGATGCCATTTGTTCACTCTTGTACACATTATATGAGGAAATCAATATATATGGGGTGCATTTCTTAATTCAGCAGCTAAATTCAAAAAATTCTGAAGAGAACCCAAAAAAAAAACAGTTGAATGCATGAGATGGGTCCGGGAAAGAACTACCAAATCCCATTACAACAATTTTCTAACTTCCTTGTTTTGGCATAGTTTTCCTTAAGAATTTGAGCAGACCAGATTTACACTCCCCTGACTTTAAAAACAAGCCACAATGAATTATTCTCATTTTACATATTCTGTAGATAATGTCTTAAAAAAAATAGGAAATACAATTTAGTTTTGTTGCAGAAGAGATATAGTTTAATTTATCTTTCTATAGCAGATTTTGAGATTCTCAATTCTTTAGTCATTTAGAGAACTGATCTAATATCACATATTACTTTGCAGGCAAATAATTTGGCTAGGTGATCTTAATTACCGTTAAATTTGTCATGATAAAACACGGAAGCTAATCTCTAAAAAGGATTGGTCCAAGTTAGTTGGGTGCAATCAGGTAGGTTATATTACTCTTTGAATTAATTTTAAAATTAGAGTGTTTCAGTATAAATATTTGTTTCTATTGCTAATTTATGAAGTTGTAGTACACCATTCTGGATCGCTCATATTATTTTCTTTGTCTAATTTCCTAGATGTAATTCTCAGAGTTGGCATGACCACTCATTAAGTTTAGAACTTGAGGGTTGTGATGGATTTTGTGGTTGTGAAACATATTGAATTTGTGTTGTGCCATATAGCTTAGCTATAAGTATACTGTCTTAATCAGGCATTTGCTTGTATTTTGGGACTTATAATGTTCTGCGATAATCTGGGTAGGGACCCAATTTGACCTCTGCTTTCTTTTTATTAAGATTCATTAAATTATGTGCAAAACTTGTCTAGGATCATTGTAACCAATTATGCCAGAATACATACAACCTCCCTGTGTTTTGTATTTTTGTATTCTGTGTAAGCTATAGAGATTTGGAATTGGTTGATGTAATGTGACTCCTCATATGGTTCACTGAATGTAAGTAGTGGATGGCCTATGTATTCATGTTTTACAGAGGTTATTGGAATTTGTCGTGACTCAGTTTGGGGTCTTGATGTTGATTTAGATTTATCTCATCATTAAGATGTAATTGCTTATATCTATTCTAATATTTATCAACGAGGCAATTAAGTAGCTGGTATGGGTAAAGTGATTGAGGGTGTAGGTTCACTGACGCAGTTACCAACTTTTGAATCATATCGTATATGTGCTAAGTTGTTTTGATGTCTTATTGCTTAATTCATCAACATCTTCCTATCGTGGCAGCTTGTTTGAGAACTTAGAAAAGGTCATGCGTTTGATGGATGGTCGGAAGGCGCTTTAAATTTTCCACCAACTTATAAATACGAGTTGAATTCAGATAATAAGTATTATGGAGAAGATCCAAAAATTGGGAGGCGCACTTCGGCATGGTATGTAAGATCGTTCTTGTCCTAGGATTGAATTGACATTTACCGAACATTGTTTAATTGGTTTCCTTCTTATAGATGGGTTTTTTGTTCTTGTTTGACCAACTTCGTTATTTTGAACAAAAATGTATACTGATAATAGGACCTAAAATCTAATATATTAGTTTCATTATTCAGTCTTTATGTTTCTTTCCTGTTTCTTTCCTGTTTGTTCCTCTCCCCTCTCTCTCTATCTCTATCTCTCTCTCAGCTCTTTTTGTTTATTATTTTGCATGAATAAATATATTCCCAAACTCTGTGTGTGCATGTGTTTTTTGTTGACATGGATTGAGTCAACAGAATTTGGGAGCATTACATTTCATATTCAATTTCCAGTCTTGCTTATCATACTGTCTCAAAATTTATGTCCGCAAATTGCTCATTTTCACTTATTTCTTCAATGGTCAAGTCGTGAGTAATGTAAGACCCAATGATATGCGTGTTTGCAAAATGATAGGTGGCATAAGACTATTTGAACTAATTTATTACCACTACGGACTAATCATAACTCTAAACTATTTATCCCATGATTAGTTCGTCACTTAATCTAATGGACTATTTTTTCATTTTTAAGGTCATTTGTTGAGAGATTATAGGCCCAAGTGGAAAGGTGGTGCTATATAACATCCCTTTTAGGCTATGTTTTGCAAGGATTATAATCATATTGCCATGGATTATAATCCCAAGACTACTGTTTCGAAGATTTCCTATGCATATATTTTTCTTGAATGGGATTATTTATGGTATAATTTAAAATAATTCAATTGTGTTTGTTTTGTCTGGGATTATTTAAAAGATTGGATAAAAACTTACCGTTTAGACTATTATACTCTTACCACTAATAACATAGATATCATGTTCTCAATTATTTGAGTATAGATGGATAGACTAAAAAACATCGGTCATTTTAAACAAAGATAAAAGGCTAATTTTTTTTACAAATTTTTAATTCCAAACGATAGAGATTATAATACTTAGTTGGACATAGTATTATATAGTCCCCTCTTTCAAGTCATTTTATTATCCTGAGACTAATAGTCCCAAGTCTAATTTATAAAACAAACAAGGAACTTGAGATTAATAGTGTAACACCCCCAGAATTCCCGCACTCGCTACGGCGGACCTTGTGCGTTAAACTTCATACATCTATCGATTTAACCAATGATCCCATAATCATATTGGTTGAATTAGTTTTATTTTAGACTATACATTAAAATTTTCTCTTAACTTAGTCCCTGGATCTTAACTTGATCTCAGTCTCATTATTTATGCAAGTATCAACTTGTAGTTCATTCGTATAAACAGATAACACCATATATAACAGTTCAATTTTAACCTTAAGATTTAAATATTCTATAACTTTACATATTTCAATATTTACGACATTAAATCATTAGGACGGTTCTTGGGAATAGAGAATCTCGCGATGAATGTTTGTATCTTCATCCGTGATAAATGTTTGCATCTTTATCTATGACAAATGTTTGTATCTTTATCTATGACAAATGTTTGTATCTTTATCTATGACAAATGTTTGCATCTTTATCTATGACAAATGTTTCTGCATCTTTATCTATGACAGATAAATGTTTGCATCTTTATCTATGACAAATGTTTCTGCATCATATATGGTAGATGTTGAGGTGTTTTCTCCAAGGAAGTTACAAAGGGCACTCACATTCATTGATGCAGAAGTTGAAGATAATGAAGTTGTTTCCAATATGGGACTTGATGATGGAATGAGTCGGTTACGATTTGGCAAGGTCAGCACTCCACTCTGTATTTCAAGTTGCAAGAATGACTAGGCTTTGTTTAAAATAAAATAAAATAAAAAACATAATATTTTCAATGGTACCATAATAGTGGTTGTGGTACTCCATTGAAAAATAAATTATATATATAAAAAAAACCCTACTAAACCTAATGTATGTGATTGTTGTCACGTAAATTTGAACATTTAAAGGTGTGTCTGATAAGCTTCTTAAAAGGTTTTGCATTTCTCAAAAAAAAAAAAAAAAAAAATTCTATTGTATCGAATTGATGTTAAGGCATTGCTTAGACTTTTGTGACCTTGGAACCAGAGATAAGAAGAAAATTGTAGGAAAAAAGTATGCCCCAACACAATTGAGGCTTGAACTAACCGCATCCACCTCAACTTAATGTTCCCCTTGTGTTTGTCACTGTTTCTTTCACATTTTTTATAAGTATGATCATCACAATCATATGCGATTGCCAATTTCACTCTTTAACAGGTTTGAGGCGTATTTTGGGATCATAGACCTTAAACTTCCAAGGTAAGTACACTTTATATCAACAAGATAATCGACACAGTAACTACATATGACTAAGGGTGTCCATCGGTAAAAAACCGAACCGGTACTGACAAAATCGAACAAGTACCGAACCAAAAATGCCGCTAAAACAAGAACCGGGACCGGTACCTAAATTACCGATTTTGGTCCCGGTTCAGTACAAATTTGGTTCGGTTTTTTCGGTTCGGTTTTCGGTTTATACCGATTAGTAATATATATAACTATAATTTATAAATAATAATTATATATATTTTTTTATATATATATATAATAATAATATATATAATTATTATATAATAATAATATATATAATTATTATATATATTATAATAATTAATATAAATTTAATATTATATTATTTATTTCGGTATACCGGTTTTTACCGAAATTTAAAAATGTCTATACCGCGACCGGTACTGTGACGACCCCAAATCCGGGTTCTTTAACCTCGGGTTTGGTTCTCACTGTACAATACTTAACAACAATAAAATACATAAATTGTATTCAAACTTCGCGGAATAATACAAAAGGTTTCTTAACAAAAGGCTACACTTCCCAAGGTCTATTACCTTAATCTTAAACATTACATATCTTAAGGGAAAACACAAAAGATTTACAACAGTAATTACATAACAGTAATTTAAACTAGCATGCAACTACTAAAATTAAGCATTCGCTTTCCCCTTGCCTTTGTCCGATTTAGAGCTTTCGGGATTGGCTGAAATATAGTCATAATATAGCAAGAATGAGCAACTAAATGGCTCAGTAAGTTTATAAACAACAATCATACGATATATCATGATGAAGGGAAATAACTTCAAGGTTTCAACAATAACAATTGCGAAAGATATCAAGAATCAATGTTCAATAATAGAATGTATTGACTCTTTACTGCTGAGTGGTCTTTAATGACCGTGAACTGCTACTAAGGTAGAACAGACATACAATGACTGACACCTTGTTAAAAAAATAACGGGACACTTGAGGGGATCAGTCCTCTCATGTCCTATGTATATGCATCACATTTAGATTTCTTGCGCGCTGTCGGTTTTCCGACAAATAAAAATCCCCTTTAACTAGGGTTGTTCTTTCTCAGTCTTACTGTAAGAATCCGCACCAGCCAATGGTTTGGATAAACTTTTATAATATTCAATTCAATGAATTAACATACATTTGTCTAGCCGAAACAATTAGCTTAGACATCTTAAACAGTTGCAAAAGCACTATGTGCGAATACAATAATCAATAACGATGTGAAGTAATTTTCGATAATTAATTCACTCAAGGGTCTGTCAAATATCTACGAGTGTAGTTACTTGCTCAACAATAAATGAATTGCTCAATGTAATTAAGGTTGAATAATAATTGCAACAATAAGTACAAGTTAAGGGGTAGAAAACTTGCCTCGTGCGTCGTTTACTGCTAACCAACTTAATTTAACAATCCTTGAACGGACATAACAATTAAATCAGTTTGATCTTAAATTAGTATAATATACTTGTAAGTATAATGACCTTTATAAACCTTACGAACCACATAATTGATTAATTATGGGTAACTAAACACTTAGGAAATATTATCACTACTTGATAATATTTCAAACACAAGGAACTTATATTAATTATTTAATATAGTTCAAATAAATATCTAATATTATTAATCATTTAATAATATTTTATTAAGTATCTAATATTATTAATCATTTAATAATATTTTATTAATTATCTAATATTATTAATCATTTAATAATATTTTATTAAGTAACTAATATTATTAATCATTTAATAATATTTTATTCATTACCTAATATTATTAATCATTTAATAATATTTTATTAAGTATCTAATATTATTAATCATTTAATAATATTTTATTCATTATTTAATATTATTAATCATTTAATAATATTTTATTCCCTTATTAATATTATTAATTATTTTAATAATATTTTAATCATCATCTAATATTATTACTCATTTGATAATATTTTACACAATTACAATGTTATTCATCATTTAATATCTTTTTAATCATATACTTAATATTATTCATCATTTAATAATATTTTAATATTGTTCAAACAATACCACTAGTTAACCTTTTAATTGTGTTAACTTAAGTCTTTATTTTATACATTTAGATACCATTAAGTCACTAATAAACTTTACATATATGGTTTAGTATTGAAATACACTCATTTTACATGTATTTCAACTTAAATTTTCATTAAAAACTCAACCCGGACCGACCCGACCCGACCCGGACCGACCCGAACCGACCCGGACCACTAAAATAGGTCACTGTCAGAATGTTTCACCGCTGTGGCGGTGGTTTTCACCGCTGCGGCGGCGGTACATAATTTCCGAAACCCAAATTTGAGGACTGCCCGACCCTCCGACGCTCCGACAGCCATAACTTCTTGATTTTAAAACATTTTGAGGTGATTCTTGAGTCCATTCTCATCAGAATTTCCCCCTCTACAATTTCTCTTTAGAACACAAATCCAAATTCCAAACGTAGCTAGACTAAAAACTGCTCACAAGGATAAGGTGAAAACTAACTTCACAAATCCTTGGTTCTATTGGTTCAAACTTGAATAAAATGTGATATATATGTCCAAATGACACAAACTCAGTTTTGTTAACCTTGTAACTTCTTGTTTTACAATATTCCATGGTTCAATCACATTTTTAAAACCTTTTACACGAAATTTACGGATCGAACCACTTAGGGTTTAAAAACGACATCTTTTGTGGTTAAAGCTATAACTTCTTTGTTATTCAATATTTGTGAAAGGTTCAAAAAGGGTTTTTCTTTAAAACTCATAGATATAGCTTTCTAGCCATATAAATCCAATTTCCAATTTGTACATTTCAAAATACAACCATAAACCTAGCATGCATAGTTAGGGTTTACCGGTAAAATTGTGTTATGAACTTTTCTACCATTTTTATGTATTTCTAACATACCAAAACATGTTATAAACACATAGATCTATGAATATACATATATTACATAGTTAGATACTTCTAGATCATCAAAACGAGTTTTGATCGGTTAAAAATAGATTTTAACCGATCAAAAGCTTTCTAGACTACAAAAATGAAATAAGATGAAGTTGAGAGCACTTTTAAACCTTGAAGTCTTGGATGCTCTTCTTCTCCTTCTACCAAAGTAAGTTGTGTAGCTAGTGGACATACACCAAGGCTTCCTCTAGCTTTTCCTCATACAAACACAAGTGTATCTCTCTTTTAACTCACAAAAGCTCTCTCTCTTTTCTCTAGAAAATGTCTAGCAAATGAACTAACAACCAATACCAAGTGTGGAGCATTCTATTTATAGCCCACCACTAATCCTCCATTAGCTTGCTAATTCACCCATGTTGGTGAAATTAAAGGCTAAACTAGTTTACTATTTGATTGAATGACTAGTTGATAGACTTTTGGAATAACTAGAGTTGTTGACCAACTTATGGCATGGATGGATTTTCAAGCAATCTAGATAATCAAGTTATCCAAGTGGGGCCCTCCAAAATTCAGCAAATTGGCTTTTTCAAGCCATTTTTCCTTTATTTTTAATGCTAAAATGTGCATATATATATATATATATATATATATATATATATATATATATATATATATATATATATATATTGACCAAAGTTTTGACTTGTATTGGACTCTACATTGGGCTTGGGAATAACTTCTATTGGGCTCATTCAATTAAATTGTTTGGGCTCAATTTAAATAACACATTGGCTTTCATTAATTATTCTAGGTTACATTTAATTAAATCAAACATTGGGCTTGTTTAATTAATTACATGGGCTAGTAATTAAATTACATACATGGGCTACTAGGTTAATATCTTTAACCTAGTTTATCAACTCATTTGGATTTAAAAATATAATCCAATTAGATTTGCTTTAATTAATTATACACATTGCTTTAATTCTTTAAATAAATATACAAGCACATAAGTACATTTATTTAATTATCTAATGCACAATTAATTAATACAAAAAATTTAATTTCATTGCTAAATATTTATTAAGTATATTTACAATGACTAATGAAATTCTTGGTCATTACAGGTACCGAAAAGTATAAAGAATCGAAAAAACCGGTACAGAAAAAACTAGTACCGAAAAAAACCGATACAAAAAAAATCGGTACCTATCGGTTCGGTAAAAAACTAAAAAAACCGAATTTTTTGAACACCCCTACATATGACCCAACTAGAATCTTTAGTCTTTGAAATTTTTGTCTATACTTTATTCCATTGACAGCTCTTTGGTTCACATATAGGGTGATTTGAAGAAAGATAAGTGATTTGCATACTCAATACTTTAGCCCTAGCAGTTTAAACTAAATTGTAGTTGGGTTTAGGGAGAAAAACTATTTACATATTTGAACCAACTAAGAATGTCCTTTTGACCTCTTTTTATTTTTGTGTCTTTTACCATTCATAATCAACTTTATTTCATATTCAATGTTAGTTCTATTATTAATATTGTAACGCACCGAGATCCCACCTTCCCTTAATTATATCCGATTATCTCTGGATAACATAAACATTAACTTTAAACCACATTAACTGGAATCTTGTGCGTTAAAACTTAACCTTTGTCTTTGAAACTATTCAGTTTGACCATAATGTGGTCCATATATCTATATTTTTTTCTTACATTCCTTACCTGTCTCAGGATCGCAACGCTCACTTAACATTCATTAGCACTTAGGTCAAACATTTATAAATTGTGACCTAGTCTATCTCATTTCATAATCATATATATTTTATGATTTAACATAATCTGTAAATAAAATTCGCCATGAACTATTCATACATGGCTCTGTTAACTATACCTGTTATGTACCTGTTCATGTTCATATATACCTGTTCACATACATAACTTGATCTATGCATATTTACCATACATACGAGTTCTATTATATAGCATACCCGACTGACCACATTTCATTAATCTTACATTGCTATAACCTTTTCCTGAATGATAATATTACAAACACAACACAATCCCAACGGGTTCACAAACATTGTTACTTGTACATAATACAATTACATTTAACATATGTGCTTCACGCTTATCTATTCCATCATCAATCTAGCAACATATAACATATGATCATACCTTAAATCATGATTTCTAGCTTAAATTCATACATGAATAGTATATCACATTTGTAAATCCAACTTTTATGCTTAGGGTTCCATCATATACCAAACTTATAACATATAACTTTACATAATCTTTATTTTTATCCATGAATTCTTGCATGGCTACTCTTATTCTAGCATGTAAACACACAAACACAACATATTAATACATGAACATGATTATACCTTCATGGATGTTCAACTTTTTCACATAAATAGCTTCCTTGTGATGATCCTTTCCTCTTTTATTCTTGCTCTTTGATCATTTAAGGACCTCAGCTCCATGATTTTTAAGCCTTCATCCATGGCTTCCATGGTTTTCCTTAGCTTTTCTCTCTTTCTCTCACTTTCTAGCAACTTCGAAGGAAAGAAGAAATAATGCTGATAAATTTTGCTTGTTACATACATATATACATATATCAACTCTCCAACACTTAACCATCTTGGTTAAGTTAACTCAAGCCTAGTTAGGGACACTTAGGACATTTCACATGCATTTATAATGGCATTATAGACATTTCTTACAAAAGGATACCAAAGTCATTTTTCTCAATTGACAAGGGTATCATGGTCATTATACCAACATAGGACACCATAGTCATTTCCCAATTTCTCAAGGGCACTATGGCCATTTGCCATTTTTCCTAGAATTTAATTCTCAATAAATCCTTAACTTGGTTATTTTTCAACCAATTCAAGTCTTTTTGATCCAAAATTGTTTTATTACACTTGAACTTTATTCCACAATCAAATACACCATACTTGGCTTGTCCCATAACATTTATCACACTTCCAAATACTAATTTCATTAATTAATAATCATTATTCATAGTAATTAACAATTTACATTTTATTAACCTCATAATTTCTCTACGAACCATCTCGGTTCCACATTCCATAAACTTCATTTTTCGACATTTCAACTAGTCATCATACTTACTTTTTCCATAATCCGCTTTCTCGAGAAGCGAACCTCGACCGGATTTCCAAAAATTCATCGTCATTTATCCTTTTTAAACTTATATAATCATATTTACGACTTTAACGTCCATTCATTTATTTACATAACATAAATATGCCAAATTTGTATCATTCTTGCATCCAACCTGCTTTCTACTCATTCTCGGGAGTATTATATTCCGTACTTACACAACGTATACCTAATTATCTTATTTCAATCCATAATATCAATTTCTTAACAACTTCAATATTCTAAAATCATTATCCATATTATTCCTTTAATCTTTAATATACCGATAAGGTACAACTGTGTCTTCTTTTTTACACATATTGACTTACCTTGCCATTCTTATATCCTCGCCTCTTCAGGCCTATTTATTTAGCTTACTATTAACTTTCATAACCAAATCTCAATTCAATTATACATCATCATTTCCATTTCTTCTAAACATTAGCTTATCTTTCTATATTTGATCACATATATATTTACACATAATCAATTTATTACCTACTTACACATAACATCGTCTCTTACCATAATTCCTTTCAAATTGCATGGCATTACCATCGATTCATTCGTCCTTAATCCATTGTACTACCATTAAATCCTCAAAATTCCTTTTCATTATAATTCCTTTATAATTTATACATATCTCAACTCTCTCATGCACTTTAAATAGCTAGCTGATCCTTATACGTTTTATAGACTCTTATTCATATCCAGAGTCCTACCTTACCAATTCAACCACACAGGTCATTTATATCACATTGATCATATAATACATCATTCCTTAATACCTTGATCATTCAGCGCTAGGTTTTAACTGCTAACCTTTATTTAATTAACCAAAATCCTTATTTAGAAATCCTGTAAAAATTCGGGATGTCACAAATATCCACCTGTTAATTGGATTCAATAATTACCTGTGATGTTAATGTTCCGAATATGCAATTAATTATGGTCCTTTCGCTATATATCAATGTTATAATTCTCTGAATACGGATTTTGTTGCTGATGCATGATGCATCTGATTGGGAACGTTATTTAAAACTTGTGATACATGTGAAGATACTACGTAGGGGGCTCTCCTGACTCGTATAGATCTAAGTTACTTCGACGAATCACATTGATTCTCTTGATTTTTTGATTGTTTGGTGGCAGAGGTTATAAATTGCAGTTAGATTGTAAAGGTTACTGTTTTTATCTATTTATCCTTCAGAAAATAGATTTGTGGAGAAAAGTAGCTCGTTCGGTTTTTAATATAGTAGAGAACAAGAATTGTTATTTTTACAAGAAAAAATTAATATTTTTACAATATTTTACTCACAGTTTCATTTTACTAATCACGTGATTGGAGCCTTGTGGAACTGTATAATTATGCCCTAACACAATTGAGGCTTGAAAAACAAAGAGCATTTGAACAATTCATTAAATAAACTCAAAAAAGTCCAAGCATAAAAAAAGAAGCACTAAAACTAGATATGAAAAGGTAGGTTTTTTAGAGCTCTCTTGTCAATGCCATGAGCTTCAGAAATGTCTTTAAAGAATAGAAATAATTTTGTCTAATCTTTTATTTAGAATCAAAATTTAAAATTAGAATATGTAACTGAATAAATATGTTCAAGTGTGTTGAATAAGTCACATGAGGTGACCAAAATTGCACATATTTTAGGTAATGAATTAAAGTGTTCCTTAATTTTTGGTGATGCAGTTAAAAAGAAACTGTGCTAGATTAGATGATGTCTCCACTTTGAAAGGATACAAAAAAATAGAAACTTAAAAATTGGAATTCTGAGTTTGGGATTATGTTTTTGTAAACAAAATTGTCTTCATTATTTTTTTATATTTTGTGCCGACACTTTCTACATTTCTAAATTTAAGTATGGTTCATCAGCTCCATTTGTAGGGTTTCATCATCTCCATCTTCTCCAGATAAAATATTCATTTCTCTCTCTTCTAAGCAAAAATAATAAAGATAAATTTTCACATGAACATCAGCATTTCAGTCGTATAAACACATATAAAAAGTTTTATAGAATAATCTGAGTTATCTTGATATTTGGGAGACAATATTTAAAGACATACAACCATAGGTCTCAGCAACTGTACATACGCACAATCTTTTTCTCCTTTGAATTGAGGAACGTTCTAAAAAGAAGAAACCATATTTTGAAGGCAGCTATGAACATAATAAAGTTCCAGAGATCCTGTAGAAAGAAATGGAAACAATTTAAGGAAAAGAAAACCAGAACTTCTATCTGAACATCTTCAAGAACTACAAAATGAATCCAATTTTGATGAGCTAACACCCTCCGTACCAAATTATAAATACATTTTTAATTTCCGTCCGTTCCAATGTTAGAGATATATTTTTATTTTTAGACTATATAATCACATGAAGATTTTGAGAAGCCATTACTTTTATTTTTAATTGATTGGGTACTATCATACTAATATTATTATATTTTCAACTAATGTTAGGGATATGTTTGAATTTTTTTTTCTTCTTAAAAATCATCGTTTTACAAATATATCTCTAATTTTAAAAAAGATAAAGTATGTCATATTCTCGTTGCATGAAACCCAATAAGCATTATTAATTTATCAGTATTGAGAAATAATTTATTTATTGTATAGATGTAAATAATTACAACGTTTACTCACTGTAGAATAACTAAGTTTTATTGATAACCACGAATTGTATTTTTGATACGTACATATTTACATATGAATGTATGATTCTATAAGAATTTGATATTTTTATTGCAATATTTTTAAATTTGAAAAATTAATAGGTGGATAGGTCATTGATTCAATCAAACTGTTATTAAATCAATGATATCATAATTTTGTATTAGATATATTAATAAATATGATGATGATTACACTAACAATTTCTATTTCACAAAATCTTTTGTATCTCAATAATTTTTTTATTTCAACTACACGGAGAATTAAAAAAAATTACAAAAATAACTTTAAGATATTAGAACAAATTAAAATTCATTTTTCTTCTTCCAAAACAGATGTGGGCTGATAATTTTAGTTTATATCACATTTAAAATTGGTTTGAAACCCATCATTTCTATTCCTCGTCTTCCTCTTGAGTGTTGATTGTGTTCGAAGGGGCATAATAGTCCTTTTGTTTAGTTTCATTCTACAAAATAAATTATCCTTCTCCCGTACAGATTCACAAGCCTTCATGTATAATACCCCTTATATTTTAACTATTTAACAAAGAGTATCCAGCAATAACCTATCGTTTAATTTAATTAATTAGGTAATTGTGCCATTAAAAATATGAAGACTTGTCTTGTTCGTTTGTTATTATAAGTTTATTTTATTATTGACTTTACTCAATGTACTTATCTTTTTATTTTGGGGCATAATGATTTAATTAACATAATGTTTTATTTTAAATATTATTAAATGTTTAAATACATTTATTAAATATTAGTCAATTAATTAGTTGGGTAATATATTGATTTTTTCTGTTTTGTGATCAAATAATTAAATTTTGAATTACATTTGTCGAGAAATCCTTGGGTGCATTATTTTGCATAAATAAGGACATTTAGGTAAAGATGAATATTGTGAAAATTCTTAAAATAGTATAATGGAGGTTGTTTGGGATGCATCAAATACATAAAAGCAATATGATCAGCTCAACCATTCATTATTGTCATTGGATTGAATAAGATGCAATTAAAAAAAGGATGAAGATTCACTTACCAGCAATTCTGTTTGGATACTTTCGATCTATTGGGCTAAAAAAGTACTATTTTGTCTCTCCAAACACTGCTTTATAAACCATGCATTCAATAAGTCAATAAATAAAATTAAGCATTATTTACATAACAATTAAAAAAAGAACGAAGATTGACTTACCATCAGTCATCATGAATTACGTTAGGAATGTGGGCTATCTTGTACCATTCTGGGCCACTTTCTTTAGCACATCTCTCTGAGAGAAGTTTACAACCCCAAATCCTCAGACGTTTCAAGTCTCTGAGGCTCTTCATTGCTTCCAATGTGGGCATCCTAACCAAATTTCGGCATTCGCGAAGCGTCAGGATTCGAAGAGAGGAGAGATTTCCTAGCCAATCAGGGAGAGCCTCCAACCCATCAAATTGTTCCAACCATAATCGATTTAATGAGGAGAGGTGTTGTAGTTGCTCAGGTAGCGACTTGAGCTTTGGCCATCCGATCAGATCTAGATAATTTAGGGAGGAAACAAAGGAGAAACCACAGATGGGCCACGGAAAATGATCAAGGTCCTTAACGAAGGGACCTATGCTCAATTTCTCAAGTCTGATTAAACTCGTGGAAACCGGAGCAGAGATGGAAGATGGATTAGGACAACTAGAAACCTGCTGATTCTCAATTACAAGAAAATAAGGCAAGGCTTCCCACCATCCAAGGTTCAACTCTCTTAGAGATTTGTTGTTTCCCAAAAACTCGTTAACTATATACGAGTTGAACTCTAAGGAGCCTCCTTTGATATACACCAGGGATAGAGAGGTGAGACAGTTCAATTTGGTGCATATCTTTTCTAGTGCGACGCTGTTGATTCCGCAAATGGTTAATCTCTTTAGGGATGGAAAATGACTTGGAAGAATCATCAAATTAGCACAGCGCCGCCAAATATGTAACTCTTCAAGGCATGGAAACAACCGCGTCGAAGGCAAAGGATCATGCTCTGTGACTGCTTCCATCCATTCCTCTAACTTTGGCATTCCTTCCAGTCTGAGTTTTCTCAATGATGGAAACATTATTGAAATTGTTTTTGCATCACCACGGCCGCCGTAAAATTCTTCCCCAATACGCTTTACATTACGCATATTTTTTACCAAAATGACCTTGAGATTAGGTAGGTGCCCAAGTGGTGGAATTCTTTCACATCTGTTGCAGTTTCCCAGCTGGATATCCACCAAGTTTTGAAGTACTACAGATGAACGACTTTCGGTAGTCATCCAGGATGAAAACTTCTTGCCTTTGAAGTTTTGAATGTTCAACCTTCTCAAGTATGTGGGAGGTTCAAGACCTTCCAAGACATCCTCGTCATTGTACTCTTCATCTTCCAACCGATTATCACGATCCACATCTTTCCAGTGAAACTCCAAACATTGAATTTTTGATTTTTTCGATAAATTTGCCTTGCTGGCATCTCCCATGTTTGTCACTTCTTCAAGGCCATATATAGTGAAATCACCTTTAAGATTGTTCAAACCACCCAGATTCTCGAGACGTAATTCCTTATCTCGACCAACCACAAAGAATGTCAATGTTTGCAGACAAGTCAACCGTTCTATCCCAATGAACGTATGATCCATAGTTGGTGTCCCGTAAGGAGACGAAATCATATGTCTCATGTTAATTAAATTCCCTAACTTTTTGGGGAGCTTTCTTAGAGATGAACATCTTAAGGTCTGCAAGTTGTACAACTTGGTGATTGAATCTGGCAATTTTTTGATGGAGGTGGATTCGATGTCAAGATATCTCACATATTTCAATTGCCCTACTGAGCTTGGTAACTCTTTAATATCATAATTAGCAAGAACCAAGACAGTTACGTGTGTGAGGTTAGGTATCATGTTGCCAAGGATACCACCAGTTAAATGTAGTGTTTGTACCCTCTCGAATCTTCCTTTTGATATTTTTGGTTCTATATCCTTGGCCACATTTAACCATACATGTAATGCATCAGAAACATGGTTCACCTCACTGGCCTTCAAAGTTTTGCAATAATTTTTGGACGCGTCTAGTGCAAGATCATGAACAAGATCGTGCATCTTACAACCAGTGATATTGTCATATACATCTTTTTTTACATCTTGTAGCAAATAATTCCCCAACAAAGTGCTAAAATACTCATTGCCTATATCCTCCATCGCCAAATCACTCCCAGAGAGAGGCAAAAGCAGCCCTAAGGCCATCCAAATTTGGATTAACTTATCCTTCTTAATGTCAAAATCTTTAGGAAAAGTAGCACAATATACAAAACAGTGTTTCAAAGACGAGGAAGGCAAATTATTGTATGTTAGCTTTAAGGAAGGCAAAACATCGCGTAAGACCCATGTTTCACTATTTTGGATCGACAACCAATCTTGTTCAGACTTTTTTGAGTACAATAAACCCCCTAGTGCCTTTATCGCTAATGGTAAGCCGTTACACCTTTCCACCATCCTTTTACCCATGGCCTCCAAATTATCAGTCTCCACTACACCATCTTCTCGAAATGTTATTTGCTTAAATAGTTGCCAACTATCATCTCCTGATAGTCCGAGCAACTTATGAGTAAACACTTGATAAGTAGGAGAAATCTGCATGGTTGAAACAACTTCATCCATGCGAGTGGTCACCATAATTTTGCTTCCCTTAGCACCGCTGACATCTACTAAACAACTTCTCATGCATTCCCATTTTTCTGAATTTTGGTTCCAGACATCATCAAGGACAAGTAAAAAGGTTTCCCCGTTTATAATTTCTTGAAGCTTTTTTATGGCCGCTTCTAGATTTGAAAATTGTGTAATTTCTTTGGTGAGAGACTGAACCATCTCGTTTAAAACCCTTATGACATCAAAATCATCAGACACGGTAACCCAGATATTTTTTTGGAAAAAGCTTATCACCTCATCACTTTTGTAAACTAAACGAGCAAGAGTTGTCTTCCCCAGGCCTCCCATTCCCACCACAGCAATGACTGATAAATCATTTTCATTATTTTCACATAACAGTTTAATAACCTTTGATATATCATCATCCCTTCCCACTATCTCCGTCTCATTTATAAAGGGTGGTGTGTGTCGGATTTCATTACGTTGGGCAGTGGCATTTAGATGCTCTATTGGCCTAAGTCCGATCTCTTCTGCCTTCTTGTAAATTTTGTCTAAGGAGATATTAATATTCTTGATCTTATGAGACATCTTGAAACGATATAAAATGTTGTTTCTGGAGCTAGAAATGAAGTCACGTACCTTTCGACCCTCTACCTTTATTCGAAGAACTTCGTAATTGAGCTCCTCCATTAGAGCATCAGCAACACGGGACACATCTTTGAGCTTCTTCAACCAGACTTGGACGGCCTTCATTGTCACTGGCTTGCTATCAGCATCAGACAACAGCGCGTCAACCAATTCCAATCTTTCAACCAGTTCTTTGAGATTTTCCTCAAGACCCCATGCCTGGATCAACTCTTCAGCTGCGAGCGAAAGAATCTTGCGGAGGAGTCCGCTTGCAAGATCAACCACAAATGCATCAACCATCTTCTTTCCTTAATTTCCCTGCTGCTAGTTGATATCAAGAAATGGGTTTGGTGAAAGTTTGTTCTTTCCTTGCTTCAGTTTAACAAAGAGGTGAAGACCTTAATTTGATAAATGGATCTGAGAATGAAGATTCGTCCTTGCCACGCGCAAGGCTGCAAATTGACCTTGAAAAGGAATACTTGACTCACCCTTTCACCAAGTCACCCTCCAACCACCATACATGCCTGGGTCCACCTCCAGTTCACCCTTTGAAAATTCAACTGCATGATTAGAGAAAGTATGAAACTGGTAAAAGTAACCATCCTTTGAAATTCAACCGCATGATTATTATATACTACTAGTAGCATAATACAAAGAAGAAGAAATCATTCTTTAGCATAATTATAAAATACAAATACACACAGGCGCTTTAAGTTAGTGATGTGAGTTTTTTTGAAACATAAAAAAGAAAAGAAAAGAAGAAGACGACAAAGAAGCCATTAGTTGAATGGTTTGGATGAAATTGCCAAAAGCAGCAATTAACTACTATTATAAGAAAAGTGCAAATGATGATCGATTCACTCTTCTTCTTCTTTTTCGCGTTTTGCACTTTTACATCGTAATTTCTCTTTTATTTATTTTTAAATTATTATATTACTTTGAGTTATCAAAATTTACTCTTTAAATAAATAATTTATAATTTTATGACACAAGTCAAGATTGCAATTCGATATCGACAGACAGAATAGACCGATATTCCGATGTAAATACTAATATTTTGAACCATGCAAATTGGCTTCCATCCTTCTGAAGGCACGGCATAAAAAAATTAAATTAAAAATCAAAAAATAAAATTATTATTATTATTATTATTATTATTATTATTATTATTATTATTATCAGTATTATTATTATTATTATCAGTATTATTATTATCTGTATTATTATTATTATTATTATTATTATTATTATTATTATTACTATTATTATAATTATATTGTTATTATTATTACTATTATTATTATTGTTGTTGTTGTTGTTATTGTTATTATTATTATTATTATTGTTATTATTATTACTATTATTATTATTATTATGAAAAATTATATTAACATTAGATTAAAATTTGAAAAATAAAAATATTATCATTATCTGTATTAATATTATTAAGGAAATTATAAAATATAAATATTATAAATATTATTATTATCAGTATTATTATTATTATCTGTATTATTATTATTATTATTATTATTATTATTATTATTATTATTATTACTATAATTATTATTACTATTACTCGTATTATTATTATCATTATTATTGTTACTATTATTATTTTTATTATTATTTTTATAATTACTATAAAAATTATTATTATAATTATAATTATTATCATTTCTATTATTATTTGTATTATTATTATTATTATTATTATTATTATTATTATTATTATTATTATTATTATTATTATTATTATTATTATTATTATTATTATTATTATTACTATTACTATTACTATTACTATTATTATTATTATTATTATTATTATTATTATTATTATTATTATTATTATTATTATTATTATTATTATTATTATTATTATTATTATTATTATTATTACTATTACTATTACTATTATCATTAGTAATATTATTATTAATAATAATATTATTACTATTATTATATTATTATTACTATTACAATTATTATTATTATTATGATTATTATTATTACTATTACTATTATTATTATTATTTTTATTATTATTATAATTTCTATTATTATTATTACTATTATTATATTAATTATTATTATTATTATTATTATTATTATTATTATTATTATTATTATTATTATTATTATTATTGTAATGTCCTAGAATTTTCACGTCTTTATTAATTAAATTATTAATTTAATTTTCAACGAGTTAGTTTTACAAGATTATTTAAATCTTTTTATATGATTAATTAATTATGTGATTAAATAATTATGTAATTAATTACTAGAATTAATTAAAGGGGGTCACTAATATGTTATTAAATTAGTGAACAAACCCTAAAGTTTTAATATCAAAATAATTGATAAGTTTCCTATTAATTAAATATTCAATTAAATTGAATATAATGAGTTAATTAAATATAATAAATTAATTAATATGATTATTAATTAATGTAAATAATGTGAAATATTAATAATAATATTTATTAGTCCATTTAGTAATTTAATACTAATGAGTTAGAGTATTTAATTATTTATTCAATCTAATTATTTATTTAATCATGGATTGAATAATTAATGTGTAAATTATTAAATTAGCCCAACATGGGTCAATTAGTAACCCAAGTGGAGAATAATAAAATTTGACAAATTAGTAGCCCAAACAATTTAATAGAAGCTCAATTGGTATTTTAAATAAAGCCCAATAATTGGCCCACTTGGAAAATACTTAATTTAAACTATTAATTATTTAAAAAGTGGAAAGTGTAATGTCCTAGAATTTCCACATCTTTATTAATTAAATTATTAATTTAATTTTCAACGAGTTAGTTTTATGAGATTATTTAAATCTTTTTATGTGATTAATTAATTATGTGATTAAATAATTATGTAATTAATTACTAAAATTAATTAAAGGGGGTCACTAATATGTTATTAAATTAGTGAACAAACCCTAAAGTTTTAATATCAAAATAATTGATAAGTTTCCTATTAATTAAATATTCAATTAAATTGAATATAATAAGTGAATTAAATATAATAAATTAATTAATATGATTATTAATTAATGTAAATAATGTGAAATATTAATAATAATATTTATTAGTCCATTTAGTAATTTAATACTAATGGGTTAGAATATTTAATTATTTATTCAATTTAATTATTTATTTAATCATGGATTGAATAATTAATGTACAAATTATTAAATTAGCCCAACATGGGTCAATTAGTAGCCCAAGTGTAGAATAATAAAATTTGACAATTTAGTAGCCCAAACAATTTAATAGAAGCCCAATTGGTATTTTAAATTAAAGCCCAATGATTGGCCCACTTGAAAAATACTTAAATTAACTTATTAATTATTAAAAATGAAAATGTGACTAATAATTTGGGACAAGAATAAGTGTCATCAGCCGACCATGTTGGTTTTGGGAGAGAGAAAAAGTGATTTTTGATATTTTATTTTATTTTCCATTTATTTAATTAAGGATTGCTTGTTTTAATTTTTGTAGTACATGAAACCATGCTTCTTTTCACCAACTATGTATGGACTAAATTGCTTGTGTAAGTATCCAATAGCTAGCTTGTAGTGGTCAAAATTATTAGATACATTATGTGTATCTACTAATTTTTCAAGTATACTTGAAAAGTTGATAGATGTTATTTCATTTTGCTCCAAAAATCAAAAGAGAGAGTTTGAGAGCAAAATATTTTGAGAGAGAGCAAGAGAAGGAGAAGGAGTGCTAAGCTAGTTTATGCCTTCAAGATTCACAACATACTTTGGAAGAAAAAGAAAGATAGCCATTAAATCAAGGTAATGATTATTCTAAATCAAAATTTTGTTTTTAAATTAAATAAATCATCATGTTAGTATAAACATGTTAATATAATTATTAATGTGTAGTTGTAATATTTATGTCATGTTTGAGTTTAATATGTTTGGTTTGTATTTTGGTATATTTTATATGCTAAAATATGTATTTAGTAGTGTGTAAACAAGTTTTGAAATATATTACCAAAAATATTTTTGTAAAACTTAGGTTGATGTTCTAATATTATAGAACATTAAATCATGAGAAAAACAAAGTTTGAATCACTTAAAATGGAGTTATACACAAAAAGATATGATTTATGGTAGTTTATGTGATGTAAAAATTTTTATAAAAAAATATTGATATTAAATCATGAAAAATTAATTTTTCATGTTATAAATTAATATAAGATGATTGGTAATTTTTTGGATTTTTATTGAAGATTTAAAGCTTACTTGATGGTATATTTTTTATTTAAAATGGGTAGCCGGAACACTGTTCACGTTCTGTCGGAAGAAAAAAATTTAAGGGTTTCCGCGCAATGCGCGGGTGTCACTGTTCACCGAGGAAGCGGAGCCAAACGACGTCGTTTGGCGTCGGTGGAATTTTACTCCGCGCGTTATGCGCGGAGGCCATTTCCGGCCTTTCAAAAACGACGCCGTTTTGGTCCTGCATCGGCATAACGCGCGCAATGCGCGAGCAACTGTTTTTCGGCGAAATTACCATTTTGCCCCTCCGTGTTTTTTTCGGCAGAATTACCATTCTGCCCTCGGTTCAGTTTTCGAATTAATTACGGAAATGCCATCGGTCCGGTTTTTCAACTTAATTACGAAAATGCCATTCGGGTTAATTTTAATTAATTTAAATATTTAAAAACTAATTTAAAATTATAACAAAAATAATAATAATTCAAAAAAATAATATTGGGGAGGATATTTTTCATTAAGTTTAATATTTAAATATTTTAAATATTAATCTAGTTAGCTAAACCATGGTTAAGTTAAATAAATTTATTATTTATTATTTATTATTTTAAATGTTAATAATAAATAAAGATGATAAATTAGCAATTATTATTTAATGCCTATTAAATAATATTTAAAGAGAGTTAAAATTTATAAATCAATTATTTATTATTTAAATATTATTAAATAATAAATAAGGATAATTAAGTAATTAATTATTATTTAATTAGCATTAAATAACGATTAATGGAAATTAAATTATTAGAGTAATAATTTATTATTTAATTAAAATAATAAATAAGAATGATTTGATTATTATTTAACCTTAAATAATAATTAAAATTAATTAAATAATTAATTATTATTTAATTGACCTTAAATAATAATTAAAGGGGATTAAGATTAGTAAACTATTATTTAATTTCCTTAATTAAATAATAAGTAAGGTTAATTACTTAGTTAATTATTGGTGGATTAACATTAAATTAAAGAAGGTTAAAATTAAGTTAATAATTATTTATTATTTAATAATAAGTAAGTACAATTAGTTATTATTTATTTTAAATAATAACTAGAGTTAATTAATTAATTTCTATTTAATCAATATTAAATAGTAATTAAAAAGAGATTGAGTTAATAAAATAAATTGAATGTAATTAAACAATTATAATAAGTTGTTTAAGGGTTTAATAAGTGTTCAACACTTAAGAAAAATATTTTTCTAACTTATTAAATTATTAACCTAAAATGATTAAGTGTCTATAAGGTTAATAATATTGTTTTGACTAATGTAAATTATGTGTTAGTACTTATGTGTGGTAAATAAGTTCGTTATTAAGCGTATAGTTATGCAAATACGCCGTACTAATTATTAGACCGACTTTATTAATGTTAGGTCTTTCAAAGCAAGTTAGTTAAAGCTAGACAATTATTGTAGCTGAGCAAACAGGCAAGTTCTCTAACCCTACTCAATTATTATCGTTGAACAAGTTTCCATACTTGTATTTATTGTTAAAACTTGAAGTGGTTTAATTATTTAAAATTATTCCACATCCATATTGTTTATAAAATCGCACTTAGTGCATTTGAAGCTTGTTAGTTCTTGATTCATGAACTGTATTAAAAATGTCTGAAGCTAATAGTTCAGCTAGACATTGCGTTTCTAAATTCAATAACTTGAATACTTTTAAAAACTTATCCAAACCATTGTTGGGTGCGGATTTTCTTATATTAAGTCTGAGAATTGAACAACCCTAAATTAGGGGATTTTGTGTCGGGAAACCGACTTTGGGCGCCAGTGACTAAATGTAATGCATATACAGCGGGTTGAATAAGCTGATCCCCTTGAAAACCAAACAACTCAAAGGGTCAGAGGAAACTCTATTATACCCTAGTTAGTTCAGGGTCCTTAGTGACCACTCAGCATTTTAAGATTCAAATATTCTGTTTATTAAAATTTGAATCCTGTTTCATTCACAATTGTTATATCTATTGTTGAACCATTGATGATCTTTCTCATTCATTCATGATATATTAAATCTATATGATTGTTATAAACTTGCTGAGCAAACTAGTTGCTCATTCTTGCTATATCATGAACCATTTTTCAGATAATCCTGATTGCTCCAGGAAGGATAAGGGAAAAGGAAAGGCCAAAGCTTAAGTAGCTTATGCATGCTAGTTAGATCTTTATTTATGTATTTACGGTTGTTAAACCTTTTGTAATTCCTTATGATAGGAACTGTTTTTATGTTAAGGTTGATAGACCCTGGTATTGTAACCTTTTGAAGGGAACCAATATGTATTATTCCGCGATATTTAAATGCAATGTATGTATTTAATTGTTAGTAATGTGTTGAATAGTGAGAACCAAACTCGAGGTTATGGAACCCGGATTTGGGGTCGTCACAGAAAGTGACTCTAATTTTGGGACATGAAGGAAGTCACCAGCCGACCATGTTGGTAGAGAGAGAAAAAGTGATGTTTTGTTTTATTTTATTTTTCATTTATTTAATAAAAGGATTGCTTGTATGATTTTTTGTTAGTACATGCACCATCCCTCTTTTCACCTAATGTGTTTAACTTATGTAAGTATCCAATAGCTAGCATATGATAGTCTAGAGTTTTATATATAATTTTTGTATCTATTATTTTCAAGTATACTTGCATTAGTAAGACATTTCACTTCATTTTATTTTTTTAAGTCCAAAAGAGAGAGTGGAGAGGAAATTTTAGTGAGAGCAAAATATTTGAAAGAGTAAGGATAAAGAAGGAGAAGGAGTTCATTTTGTTCATGCCTTCAAATCTCATCACCTATTTTGGAAGAAAAAGAAAGATAGCCATTAAATCAAGATAATGGTTATTCTAAATCTAATTTTTGTTTTTAAATTAAATAAACTAACATGTGTGTACAAATATGTTAATATAGTTAATAATGTGTAGTGGTAATATTTATGCCATGCTTGAGTTTAATATGCTTGGTTTGTATTTTTGGTATATTTTATATGCTAAAATATGTGTTTAGAAGTGTATAAACAAGTTTTGGAATTTATGACCAAAAATATTTTTATAAACCTTAGGTTTAATGTTCTAATATTATAGAACATTAAATCATGAGAAAAACAAAGTTTGAATCACTCAAAATGGAGTTATACACAAAAAGTTATGATTTGTGGTAGTTTATGTGATGCAAAATTTTTTATAAAAAAATATGATATTAAATCATGACAAATTAATTTTTTCATGTTATAAATTAATATAAGGTGATTGGTAATTTTTTTGGATTTTTATTGAGGAGTTAAAGATTTCTTGAAGGTATAATTTTAGTTAAAGAATGCACTGTTCACATTCTGCCGGAACAAAAAAAAGGGGTTGGTCGCGCAATGCGCGTGCCACTGTTCACTGAGGACGCGAAGCCAAACGACGTCGTTTGGCGTCTGTAGAAATATACTTCGCACGATACGCGCGGAAGCCGTATCCGGCTTTCCAAAAACTGCGTCGTTTTAGGCCGTGAATTTTATAACACGCGCCATGTGCGGTAGGAAAATTTCGGCGAAATTACCAGACTGCCCCTCCGTATTTTTCTTGGCAAAATTATCATTTTGCCCTCGGATCAGTTTTCAACTTATTTACAGAAATGTCATTCGAGTTAATTTTAATTAATTTAAATATTTAAAAACTAATTTAAAATTATAACAAAAATAATAATAATACAAAAATGATATTGGGGAGGATATTTTTCATTAAGTTTAATATTTAAATATTTTAAATATTAATCTGGTTAGCTAAATCATGGTTAAGTTAAATAAATTTATTAGTTATTTATTATTTAAATGTTAATAATAAATAAAGGTGATAAATTAGC
>OX359267.1:35890997-36033497 GCA_947179155.2 Hedera helix
TATTCTAATATTTTTTATACACATTTGTATGTACTTGAAGATTAGGTGATTCTTTTGGTGTCTGTATTATTTCAATCATAATTTTTTGTATATATTTAATTGGTTTTGAAACTAAAATCGCACAAAATGAAATCGCACCGCACGTTTTAAAATCACACAACACCAATCACAAGCGATTTCGTGTGCGATTTTAAATTTGTCAAAACGCACTTAAGCGGTTTCATGTAGGTTTGGGTTTCAAACCGCACCATACTCACGCCTACATCATTTTATTTTATTTTTGTGCATTGAAGGGAAATCTAAAAAAACTATAAACACATTTCAGGAGTAGTTACATCCACAGTATCCGTATTTAGGAATTTGGGTAACCCATATGAGAGAATATGATAAAAATAAAAATAAAAATAAAAAAAAAAAACATGCATACTATTAACCCCTACCTCTCGTTTGGCCAAAAAATCTGCACATTAAATCCCTTCTCTCCAACCATCCTCACGGTACAACGTCAATTCTTATTTGTCCGTTCACGAATCTTCTAAATCAGAGAGAAATTCTGATATGCAGAAGACGCAGTAACAATTAACGAAAGAATTGCCTATGAATCAGATTCACACTCCACCTTTCGATACCTTTCGTTTCAAGCAGACTTTAAAGCTCGTCAAATAGTTCATAACTGCGCAGCAATATTAGAATTATTGCCAATATTTACCATAAAACCAAGCCGCCAATGACGAACACAATCCCTAATAAGACTTCCAACTCTAGCTCGTCCCGGATTACTCTGTGAAGCCCCATCCACATTCACTTTAACGCCCACTTGAATATGAACAAAGAGCTTACTAACTTCATCAACTCGAAAAAGAATCAACATGACAACGTTAGTAGGAAACTTAGCTAAATGCCCATAAGTAGCTTGATTCCTATAGTAACACAATACATTAAGAGTCTCTCGGAAAACTAAACTCAACTTTTGGAGAACATCTTTCCAAATGCACCAAAAGAAATTATACAAAAAAGTGATTTGATGGATCAAATTAAGCCCATAATAGTTTTCATTTCATAGGCAAAAGCCGAATCAATTAAACTACTAATGTTAGTATTAGGCCCAATATCAATTCACCAAATCCCTGCTTTTCAAAAATATAGACTTCTACTACTTAATGCTTGTTTGGACTTTGGAGTTTGGACACCTGTTGCCTCCCACTAATGGCTTTATGAATTGTGGGCTGTATGCGTAGGCTACTATATGATTTGGGTTGGGTTTGGATTCGGATTCGTGCACGCCTGCAGGGGATGGTCTATAAAATTTGTAATATGCGTTTTGTAGTCTTGAAGCCTTATTTATTGTAAATTGTTATTTTGTTACCGTCAATATGAAAAAATGGACATTAAAAAAACACTTTCTATGAATTTTTTATTGTCATAAATTAGACTCTTTTTAAAAAACGAAAAGAATAATAAATGATGATTAGAGGCATCGGGAATACAATACCCACCATATATTTTTCCAACTTTAATAAAGTTCTTTATTATGACAACGGAATTATTTTGATGGCTATTATTAAGACTAGGTGTGAATGAATCTGGTTGTTCACGAATCGCGCTCAGCTCAACTTGATTAAATCGTTCTCGAGATCAATTCGAACTCATTAAACTAGTTGAATACAAATAAATTAATTTATCAATTTAGTTAAACAAATCGAGTTTAAACATTGGAGTGTTCAGTTCAAATTCGGCTCATTTAGGTCTGACTCGAGTAAGTCCAATTTATTTAGTATTTACATAATTAAATTTTTATTTAATAATAAAAAAACTTAAACTTGTCGAACTTAAAACTCATTTAGGTTTAACTTGAGCTCAACTCGTTTGAACTCAACTCGTTTACTAAACAATATAATTTTGTATATTAAATATCAAGCTAGTTTAAAATCTGATTTGACCGACTCACTTTGTTTAAATTTAAAATTCAACTTAACTCGACTTGTTTAATTCAACTTAGCTTGCCTCTTTTAGTCATCAAGTTGAATAGAATTTGAAATTGCAAAGAAATTTACAAGTTTAGTCGATATTGAATTATTTCGGCCTTATTTAACTATGAATAAGATATAATTTTACCTCTCCAACTATTATATTCTACTTTTTCTCTCTTTTTTCTCATTTTCTTACTTTGTTTTCCAATACTAGACCTCTGGATTTGTTTCAAGTCTAACACTATCAAATTCTTTACATTTTTTTAAAAAATAAAAAATGAAAAATCTTAACTTTGTGTACTCTCAAAATTTGGAGAGAACGGGATTCGACAATACATGGAAAAAATAGTAATTTTAAATTTTGTGCATATATAATTATAAAAATATCAAAAATTAGAATTATAACTATTCTTAAAATTTATAACTATTCTGTAATAACATCTTATAAATTTTAAATGTCTTAAAATAATTATCAATAATATTCTTATATTTTGGAATGCAGAGAGTACTATATATGATATTGATAGAGGTTTTTGGCAAAGGTATATATAATGATTCTCAAAATTTTAAAAGTGTATAATAATATAATATTGTGCTATTATAAATTATTAATTAATTTTATATATTATATATGATAACTTTTTATTAAAATAAACAATCAAATAAGAGAAAAAAAAAATTGCCCTTGCAAGGAGAACAACAGCTAAATTAACTGAGATTTTTTGATTGATCATGAATTGACTATGGATTTAATTTTTTTCTTTTCGAATTACTTATGAAAATAAACTCTAAAACCTTTATCTAAAAAGTAAAACATACTTATCATATTAAAAATTAATATTATCTCCTCCAACAAGAGTTTTTTTTGTCCCTTTTTTTGTGTAGATTTATATAATGATTCTCTAAATCTTTAAAGAGCATAATATTTATGATTTTGTTATTATGAATTTAGTTAACTTTATATATTTCAAAATAAGATTATTATTGACTTCTTAAAATTTATTCGGACATTTTTAAACTCAAAATTAATATAAATTTATTCTTTAAATTATCTAATAAATATAACTAATCATAATATTTTATTATTATATAGTTCTGATATCATATCAATTTAAAATGTATGAAATTATTTTTAAAAAATTTAATAAGAACTTTTTTTTGGAATGGGGAGAGTACTATATATGATATTCATGGAGGTATGTGAGAAGGGTATATACGAAAATTCTTAAAATTTTTAAAGTGCATAATAATATAATATCGTGTTATTGTACATTGTTAATTATTTTTGTATATTATATATGAATTTTTTTTTATTAAAATAAACAATCAAATAATATAAAAAGAAATGGCCTTGCTAGCTTGCAAGGGCATGCGTACTAGTTTGGCTAAAATTTAATTTAGTCTTTGCTTCGTTTTAATTTTATGTCTATGTTTGTTAGTATTTTTTTTGCATATATTTAAACTTCCCTTGTTTTCATTTGAAGAAACAAAATTCATTATTTTATAATCTTCCTTATGGTACATGGTTTTGATTTATTTTATAAAAGATTAACAAGATTTGTCGTCTAAATCTCAATAAAGTTAAAATTATTCGGTTGTGAAAATTGAAAATTACTAAAAAGATTACATTCTGAGATCGTAGACTTGACTTTGGTCGACTTGGAGTCTACTTATTTATATGTTCAATTTAATTAACAAATTAATGCACGAATTTTTCTATCCTCTTATGATCATTTGTCAAATATAGTTTTAATACAATTGGACTTTCTTTTAGAGGTTATTAGTACGAAAAGACTCGGTGGTGACAAGTTGTACGTATAAGTTACGAATACAAATGAACTTAATAGAATAAGAATTAACTTAAATAAATATCATTTTGGATGCTTGCTAACCACTGTCATCTTCTGTCACTATATGCATGAGAAGAAAATAATGAAAAAAGTAATAAAGAAGAAGTAAGCAAGTAGGTGAATTTAGGTATTATGGCGGACCCAATCCATCATAATATTAGTTAAGAGGAGACAAAGATGATGAAATCCCTTCTCATGCGGTGAGATAAACTGTGAAGTGAAAATTTTACTAGAATGTGTATAAACATGTACTCTATGTTTAAACATAGTTTAAGATATAATTTTTTTTTTTTTAAAATGATCTAAAATTAATATATAAAATAAAAGATAAATATGTTATTTAGTGGGACCCATTAATATAAAAAAAAGGACTAATCAATTTATGTAATTTTGGCAAGCGTATAAGAATAAATTCAAAACTTTTTTTTACTCCCTTTTTACTACTTTATATTTCTTAATTTGTGAAAATGTAACTAGGACATCTTTTTGAGGAATGAGGTAAGGGAGTAAAGAGTTTTGTTGTATTGCGAAAGATTTTATTGAATTAGAATATATTGCAAAATATATCACTATATGAAATTGTATAAAATTATAATATTGGCCTATTATATATTATTTTTAATTAAAAAAATTATCACTAATAATTATCCACAATTAACATAAAAAATAAAAAATAAAATAAAAATCGATACTGGAGTCGCATTTATAAAACACTGCCATTTGTAAAACACTATGCCAGCAATATTTTCATGTTGTTGGATAAAAATATCTAAAAGAAATCTTCGTCTTTAACTACATCAACGGTACAACAAAATATATACGTGGGTTTATTATACATGACTAGAAAGCACTTCATCTCACCAACTCCATCAAACGGGCATTTAAACGCGTAACCATAAAATAAAATGTAAAATTCTACTTTGAATTTATCATTTTGTGAAAATATGCTACTTGATTTTATAATACAGAAAACACGAAATAAAGTTTTGCATTTTAATCTTTAATATATATAGTACTAATCCATATTAGTTTAGTTTGTGAATTTATTTTTTTCTCTTTTAATAAGATTTGATTGGATCTTGATATTGTAATAGTGTAATTATATACTTGATTATAAATTATAATGTACTTCTAAAAAGTGAGGCTTCTAGAAAAAATATTGGTTTGTTACATATACACCATGTTAGGATATAATTATTTATGGATGGGCTAAGGTGAAATCTTATCTGTCTATGAGCCTGGCTTGGGTTAAGCCCGATTTATATGCAGTACCGACCCTAGGTGATTGGCCTACATTTCACTTTCCAGACGGTTTGATCTAGATTGGGAGTGTTCTCATTTAAGTAAGATTTTATTTTCTTGTTTAAGAAGAATAAGGAGATTTAATTTTGGAATGAATCTATCATTAATTAATTAGTGTCATAAAGTAACTCTAAAAAGGACTTTTACTCCTAATCGGTTAAGGGTAGATGCAAGCTTATAAATACAGCAAAAGCAAGGGTTGCGGTATCATTATTCTTTTATACACAGAACTTTAATTTATATTTTTCAGCACTAAATCCCTTCATTGTTATCGTATTTTCACTTGTACTTACTCTCATACCGAAGCATCTCTCGACGGCCCAAACCGTCACGCATATTAGGGGTGGCTAATGGTTTCCTTGAATGCAGGTAGTTCGTGTTTTTGTGATTTTTGGTGGGCGTACAAATCTTGATGTTAACATTGGTGCTAGAAGGATGACTGAGTTCTGTTTAAAAATCACAGCGCAGTTATCTAATTTTGATATTATCTGGTGTTTCGGGTGGATTCTTGATTGATGTTCATGGAGCCCCAAGGCAATAGGGTGGAGCGTGCAGGCTCGTTGGCATCACTGTCTTCTCACATTGCTAGAGGATCTGTGAAGGATAGGCTAGGTCATTCCGTCCAAGAGAACGGTTCCTGGGGGTCTCAGTCCAACTCAGTCATGTGAAGACTATTCACCCCTCCGAATTCTCTAGTCTTAGTCTATGGGAGAGGGACGAACAATCATACCTCTGCCCTTAGAGGTCGAAGCAAGGAGGCTGGTCCACATGACCAAAGAGAAATTATCAAAAATAGGGGATCCAAACAGCAGAAGGCGCTTTACAGGCGTTATGGTTGCAATAGGAAGAATGGGCGGCGTTGCTTGCAGAATTGAGGAAGGATGACGAACCACATAACACGGTCGGGGGGTCCAAGGAGGTAACACCATAGAATCAGCCTTAGTGCGGGCATGTGAATGAGCCCCCTACATCGCAGCTTGAAGACGAAACCAGAGGTTGTCATGGAACGATAAGGCCAAGCCAGAATCGACAGGACGATAAAAGACAGCCTTCACACAAGGATAAGGAGTCAACTTGTTTAAACCCGACTCGGTGGAGACAATCCCGATCTCCCCATGCAGAACATTGTAATCGGGATCATGGCGGTACAAGACAAACCCGATCTACGGGCCATGATGTAGAACATTGTAGTCGGGATCATGGTGGTATAAGGCAGTCTCGGTCTACGGGCTATGCCAGAGGACTTTGCAATCAGGATCATAGTGACAGGAGGTAGGCCCGGTCTATGGGTTATGATGAGGAAAACTGCAATCGGGGAAGTGATAACATAAGGAAGGCTCGGTTTATGGGCCACGACAAAGATCAACACAATCGAGACCCGGGACGGGACAACTCAAATCCTGTCATGAAAAGAATACAAGAATTGGAGCGTCAGCTAGCTGAAGTAAAGGAATATCCGAAGTCAGTAGATACTAAATCCCATTTTTTGTCGGTCATTAATCTAGAGAAGGTCGATCCAAAAATGAAGTTGTAACATTTGAAGTCTTTCGATGGCACCGAGAACCCATACGATCCCATTAATTCTTATGAGATTATCATGGGGTATTAAAATCATTCGGATGCAGGGATGTGTAAAATCTTCGTTACAACACTCAAGAAGGTGGCAAAGCAGTGGATTGTGTCGCTGCCCTCGGGAAGTATCAACCCTTGGAATGAGCTTTGTGATAAATTCCATGATCGATTCGAGAGCAACAAGAAGAAAATGAAGCGTACTGCGTCACTAATACAAATTAAATAGAAAAGTAACGAGACTTTTAGCCAGTCCAAAGGTTCAAGGAGGCGACTAGGGAAGTAATAAACCATGATAAGACTCAGGCGTTGGGATTCTTTACTGTCGAGCTGGATGTGACTCGCTCAAAGAAGTTGATGAAAGACATCATGTTTAAACCATCGAAGGATTTGGTCGTTGCATATGAACGAGTAAAGAATTTCATTGTAATTGAAAAGGCGATGACAACGTTAACCCATAATCAAAAGGTGCCTGATCGGTCCAAAATTAATGAAGTCAAGTCGGATGTGTTGGATTGGTTAGGGCCACAGGTAAATAATCAACCTGATAAACCATCATTTCGAGCAAGACTCGAACTTAAGACATACACCCCTCTGAATATCGACATGGTGAAAATCTTGGAAGACATTGAGAGAAACCTTTCTATGAGCCGCCCATGTAGAGACCCCAAGGGTTTAGAGGGAATAAAACTATATTATGTAATTATCATCAGGTTACAGGGCATCAAACCGAGGAATGTTATGATCTGAAGGAATTGATTGAGAAGAACATTCAGAATGGACAACTCCTCCAGTACGTGGCAGGTCGGGAGGCCCCGACTAGGGGTCGATCTTAAGGGGTGAATCGAACTGAGGTTGAGATGATCGGCCAAGGAGAGTTATTGATGTTATCACAGGTGGGACACTCAAGAAGTGGACAAGGAAACGTCGTCGATCAACTTCAGATATAGTAATGGCCTTAACGGAACAAACGGTCAAGCAAGAATGCCTCTTCCTAAATACAGTTATCTTTTTCTCAGATGAATAGTATCCCCTAGATGCAATTAAACCGCACGAAGGTGCTCTGGTTATTACTGCTCAAGTTGGTCCAGTTGATATAAAAAGGATTATGGGGGACAACGGGTCTTCCGTTGATGTATTATATAGCTATGCTTACCAACTCATGGATCTCAAATGAGTCAGATTGGAAGTCAGGCAGGAGTCTCTATTATGTGGGTTTAGGAATGAAGTAGTACTAGTAGTTAGAACAGTTAAGTTATCGGTGGTATTCAGGAAAGCCCCGATACAAGTGGAAATTAGTGTCAAGTTTTTTTTTGTTCAAGTGGATTCAACATATAATGCAATTCTTGGTTGCACTACCTTATCGGCTCTTCACACCATTACATCGATTCCTTACTTTAAAATGAAATTCCCCACATCAAATGGAATTGACAAAGTAAAGGGGGATCTCGATATTGTAAAATGATGTTATCGGCACACTCTGACACCACCAGCAGTTGGGATTAACAAATGAAAACAAACTCTGATGGTAGATGTGAAGCCTTCTACCAAAGGAGTTACAGAATCATTGGCACTTCCTGCCAAAGAGACTGAAGATGTGGAACTGAAACCGGTCAACAAAAAAAAAAGATAATAAAAATAGGAGCCAGACTGTAAGATGCTCTGAAGAAAGGTTTGGTGGAATTACTTAAAATATATGCAGATATCTTTGCTTGGACATCTCGCGATATCCTGGGGATGACAGAAGACGTGGTCGTTCACAGGTTATCGGTTGACCCTAAAAAGAATCCAGTATTTCAGAAAAGAAGGATCTTAGCTCCGGAGCGACAGAAGATCATTGATGAGGAAGTCGAGAAACTCTTGGATAGGGGCATAATCGAAGAGATAGAATATCCTGAATGACTTGCTAATGTAGTCTTAGTTTAGAAACATAATGGAAAATGAAGGTTTTGTATAGACTACGCAGATCTCAATAAGACGTGTCCGAAGGATTTCTACCCACTTCCTCACATCGATCAGCTAATTGATGCCACATCGAAGAATGCAATGCTCAGTTTTCTCGACGCGTTTTTAAGATATAACTAGATCTTGATGGCAAAGGAAAACATCCTGAAGACATCATTTATAACACACAGGGCGATCTATGCCTACAATAGGATAATGTGCGGGCTCATTAATGTAGGGGCAACGTACCAGAGGATGATGAATATGGTATTCCGTAAATAAATCGGTCGGAATATGGAGGTATATGTTGATGATATGATTGTTCAAAGCATAAGAATACATAACCACTTAGAAGACCTAGAGGAATGCTTTCAGACAGTTCGACACTACAACATGCACCTAAATCCCATAAAATACACCTTCAGACTTAGATCAGAGAAGTTTTTAGGGTACTTGATCAGCAGAAGGGGCATAGAAGCAAATCTCAAGAAAATTAAGGCAATTTTAAACATGAACTCTCCCCAGAATTTTAAGGATGTTCAGAGGTTGACAGGTCGGATAGCAGCTTTGCGGAGGTTTATGTCCCGATCAATAGAGATGTGTTTGTCGTTCTTTGACATACTCAAAGGACCGAATAACAAAAAAAACTTTTCAGTAGAATTCATAGTGTGACGATGTGTCTCATAAAATTAAAAGATATTTATCTTCATCTCCACTGTTGCAGTAGTCGTTACCTAATGAGTTACTTTATCTATACTTGGAGGTGAGTTCATTGACAGTGGGAGCAGTGTTGATTTAAGAGGAAGTGGGTCGGCAACATCCAGTTTATTATGTGAGTCATACCTTAAAGGACGCAGAAACGAGATATCCTAACTTGGAAAAATGTGTGATAGTAGTGTATACTGATCAACCTCTAAAGAAGATCTTGCACAAATCTGATTTGTCAAGAAGGATGGTGGCTTGGGCGGTTGAGCTGAGTCATTTCACATTGGAGTATTGGCCCCGAATAGCAATCAAGGGGCAGGCATTGGTGGACTTCGTGGTGGAATTCATGTTCTCCGAAGAAGAACTGAAGACTAACTCTGAAGCTGAGGTGGGATTAATGGCTAGGGGCAACCGATTTCATCTTATTCTTAGACATTGTATGTTGATGGGTCGTCTACGGCCGATACTAGTGGAGCGGGGGTCATCCCGGCCAGCCTAGAGGGTTTCAAGGTCCAGCAGACGATCCGGCTTAAGTTCAAGGCAACTAACAATGAGGCATAATATAAGGCCATCTTGGCATGATTAAGACTAGCTCAGAGTTTGAAGGTGAAGAACTTATTGATTTTTAGCGACTCGTAGTTAGTTTTAAAGCAGATTCAAGAAAAATACGAAGCTCGTAGGGGTAAAGATGACGAAATATTTGTCCGAAGTTAAGATGCTCTTACAACGTTTTGATTCTTACTCATTGTAAAATATTGATCAGGGTGACAACATTGTATTTGATGCGCTTTCAAGGCTATCAGCTACCCAACCAGATTTTCTCTAAGGGTCGGTATATGTAGAGGTATTGGATGAGCCGAGTATTTCAAGGAAGGATAATAAATGCTTAGAGAGGTTAAATTTTTGGCTCACACCATATCCGGAGTACCTGGCTGATGGGAAGCTACCTTTTGATAAACTTTTGGTGAAGAAGATAAAATACCGAAGTGTTTACTTCTATCTGATCGATGGTGACTTATTTCGGCTTACTTACTCGGGGCCATTGGTAAAAGTGTCTTATTCCTTCTGAAGCCTCTTACGCTCTTTGGGAGGTGCACGAAAGCATTTGTGGAGACCCTATGGGGGCCAAGTCTTTGGCTTATAAATTAATTTGGCAAGGGTACTACTGGCTAACTATGTTCTGTGAAGCAAAAAAAATCATACAGAAGTGCCCGAAGTGTCAGCTAAATAGTTTTGTTTCTCATCAACCTCCGGAGGAGTTGTAATTTATATTGTCTCCTATTCCTTTTACCGTATAGGGGGCAGATCTGGTAGGATCGATGCCGAAGGCTAAAGGTCAGGTGGCTTATATGATTGTGGAGATTGACTACATGACTAAATGGGTAGAGGCGAAGCCACTTCGACACATTGCATAACAAGATTATATTTAATTCCTAAAGGAGTATGTTATTTTCAGATTCGATATCCCGATGGTGATGGTGTTCAACAATAGGTTGCAGTTTGTGGGTGCCAAATTTGAACAATTCCTGGCAGATTTGGGAATTCAACATCGAAAGGCATCAATAGCACATCCTCAAGCTAATGGGCGGGTGGAGGTTACTAACAAAACACTTCTTAATGGGATCAAACGGAGATTGGATGAAGAAAATGGTAGGTGGCCCGAGGAGCTTCACAGTGTACTTTGGGAAAATGGTAGGTGACTCTCCTTTTCGGTTGAATGAAGCAAATGGTAGGTGACTCTCCTCTTTGCTTGGCCTATAGGACTGAAGATGTGATTCTTGTGGAAATCGGATAAACTTCTTTTCGAATGGTAAACTTTAAAGAGGCGTACAATGATCAATGTCTTTGGCTCAATCTAGACCTACTAGATGAGGCTCGGGATGTAGCATTTATGAAGTTAGCAGTTTATCAACAAAAGACAGCACGGCATTATAACTGAAGTGTTAAACAAAGAAGGTTCAAGGTAGATGATTTGGTTCTTAGGGGAGGTCGAGGCGTCAACTACTCAAAATATTGGAAAGTTAATGCCGAATTTGGAGGGGTCGTATGAAGTCATAGAAATTGTAAAGCTTGACACTTATCGGCTTAGGGATATATCAGGTTCGGAACTCAATTTTTTTTTAGCATGTAACTAGATTAAAGAAATACTATCAATATTTTAGTTTAATTATTTGGCATATGTAGTCAATTGGTTGTACTTTGTGACATTTTATTGCTAATGTACAAATGAGAAATGATAATAAAATGAGATTTTCATTCACTTCTATTGTCTTACATTCATCGGAGTATTGAAGTATTTACACACTATTCAAAAATAAAAAAAGGAAAAGTAAGAAAGCCGACTAGGCTTTAGGTGAATCATTGTCGAAGTAGAAAAAGATAGATGGATCAACCCTGGTTTTTACAGCCTTATCCACCGCAACTTGAAAACCCTTACTATATCGGTCCACAATCTGGTCAAGCAGCTCTTGGGATGTTCGATATTCTTCTATTATCTATTGATGCATTTCGGGGGTACCAGTTCGGGCTTGTTATTTTAAGTGTTTGTTAGCCCTTTCCAGGTCATTAATGATTTTCAAGGACTTGGACATAGTGGCATGTTAGCGTTTGACTTCGGAGACTAACTGATTGTTATGTTATTTCAGTTCTTTTCTTTCATCAATGTGTTCTTGGAATTTCTTGTCGAGTTCAGCGTTTTTGACTTATAGTTTGTTAATATTCTCGGTATGTTTCTGTTCGGCTTCGGTGGTGCTAGCAACTTACTATTGGAAGGTGGTGTTGGCTGATTATAAGGCAGCGTTCTCTTTGGAAAGTCTCTTCTTTTCTTGCTTGACTACCTTATGTTTGGCCTTCCATTTCTTTATTTTGGCATCATTATCATTTCCTTTTTCTTCCCAACTCAGAAGCCGGCTGAAGGTTGCTAGAGCCTGAAGAGAAAAACATAAAGTTGGTTAATATATAAGTACAAATATAACAAAGGGATAAATTATTTAAGGAAAAATTTGTACCCGGCCTTGATTAATGATGGTGACTAGTATGAGCTCTCGGTTGGTGTAATTGTGAAAGTTTTCATTGTCAGCAGTAAAATTAAAGATGTTATAAGTAGACAAAGGGAGTGGAAGGTTGGGGTCATTAGGAAAGAATGTGGGAGGTGCCCTAAAGGGTCTAGAGGATGAAGCTGTGTTTCAAGGAGGTTGTTCGGTGGGGGAAGGGATCAGTTTCGTGTTCTTTTTATTGTTCAAGGGGAGGCTATGTTGTTTGGTCGAATTGTTCATGGGGGGTTTGTGTTAATGTTTGTTCATGGGAAGGTTGTACGGGTTGGGCAGTTTGATCGGATAGTAGTTCGGGGGGTGGTTGTGATCTTTGTTTGGGGGTCGGATGAGACTTGGTAGGTTTGGGTTTTGGTGAATAGGAGATTTTGGGTTTCTTCACCTTAATGCACCTTTGAAATTCCTTATCGGATATTTCAAAGATGCTTCTCTTTCGAGAAGGTTCTGGGGCTTTATCTGAAAAAGGTTGGGAAGCTGTGGTGGAAGGTTATGGTTATGCTTCTGGAGTTTAGTGATAGGGAGGATTTAGTAGTTTGGGTAGTAGATTCGGGTGGGGGATTAGTGGGTTTAGTAGTTTAGGGGTCGGGTTTAGTAATTTATGGGATTATTTTGAGAAAATCTAAGGTGGAACCTCTAGGGGTCAAGCTGGCTGAAGGTTGTTTGGGTTTGCGGATGAAGGGCTCGGCTGGGGATTCGAACTACTCAGATGAAGAAGTGGATGGAATGAAAATTGTGGTTTGAAGGGGATTGGCTTGGGTGTTTGGTGGTGGGTCCGTTGTGTCTTCCTCTTTTTCTCGAAAGAGTACAACTAGACAGATGAAGATATGTTAGAAAATATAAGAGAATAAGACAATGTAGTAAAAGAAATATAAAAGAAAGGTTGGGATACTTACTTCCATATCTGAATAACTAGGGCCGTAAATGGTAACCGAAAAATTTGTATTCGTCCGCATCCGTATTCAGAAAAAAAAAGAAAATTATTCGCATTCGAGAATAAACGGATATATCCGTATTCGATTTAAAGGTATTCACAAATAAACGGATACGAATACGGATATAGGCATATTTGTATTCAATTAACATCCGACTGCAAATATATCCGGCGAATAGCGGATATCCGGAATTCAATATCCAAATTTGGATCCATATTCAAAATTTGTATCCGAGTAACATATATATATATATATATATATATATATATATATATATATATATATATATATATATAAGCAAAATAATTTTTTTTAAGTGACTTTCCTTATATAATAATTAGTTTTCACAATCATACAAAAATTATTTTTAAAATATGTCATTTCACTTCTAAAAAGTAGGAAATAACATATTTATTATAATATTAATAAACTGAAATAAATTGATTTAAGTATAGTTAATGAATTTTTACTATTATAAAGTTAAAATATCTAAAATGTATCAGTTAACAAGTGTTATAAATGTTATAAATATCATTTAACAAGTGTTACAATATAACTTTTGAATCATTTAATAAGTGTTATAAATATCATTTAAATGTTATAATTATAGATTATAAATATTCATACATACTACAGTATTACTCCAAACACATAAAATGAACATCTAAACTTTAATAAGTAGAGCATTCATTTAGAAATTTAGGATTTCAAAAATAATAAAAACTTATTTGAATTGTAATTTAGAGCATTGATTATTGTATTTATTAAAAATAAATAAAATTAACATTCATTCATTAATGAATTATACTTTAAAACTCATTATTTTTTTCCTTATTCTAGTTATATATAGTGTTACAATATATCTAAAATGTATCATTTAACAACTGTTATAAATATTATTTAAATATTATAATTATAGATTATAAATATTCATACACACTACAGTATTACTCCAAATTAACACAATAAGATGGTCATCTACTTATTAATGGACATCTAAACATTAATAAGTAGAGCATTCATTTTAAATTTAAAATTTTAAAAATAATAAAAATTTATTTGAATAGTAATTTAGAACATTGATTGTTGTATTTATTAAAAATAAATAAATTAACATTCGTTCATTAATGAATTATACTTTAAAACTTATTATTTTTTTTCCCTTATTCTAGTTATATATAGTGTTAAGTGTTATAAATGTTACAAGTATATATTATAAATATTTATACACACTACAGTATTACTCCAAATTAACACACAAAATGGACATCTACTTATTAATGGACATCTAAACATTAATAAGTAGAGCATTCATTTTGAATTCAGAATTTCAAAAATAATAGAAACTTATTTGAATTGTAATATAGAGTATTGATTATTGTATCTATCAAAAATCAATAAATTAACATTTATTCATTAATATGTATGTTTTAAACTTTAAGTTGTGATTGGTTATGAGTAATTATTCAAAAAAATTCTTTATTTTTTGTAAATAATTTGAATGAATTTTATATTAGGTGACTGATAAACGAATTCAGATACCCGAATATTTGAATAATCTGTTTATTTGAATAAAATAAACGAAAACGAATAGTATCCGTATTCAGATATTATTTTGAATACCAGATACGGATAGCATTTTTAAAATCCGTCGAATACCGGATACGAATAACAAATTAATTTTTCGGATACGAATACTATTGTATTCGGATTCGTTTATATCCATTTACACCCCTATGAATAACCATTATGGGTTGAATAGTAGGTGGATTGACCATAGGGTGGTCAGCATGGTCGAGAGCAACTTTTCAATGTCGGCTTCTCAATCATCTTCGATTTGGATGAATCCTAGGGAGTTTTTGGTTGGCTCTCCCCCAGGCTAAAGAAGACGGGTATCGATGGCTCAAAGGAATAACCAGGAAGAATGCAATCCTTTGTTATTTGAAGGCGTGGACATGCATACCATCTAGTTAGCATATCGGGTTAGCACTTTGAAGCCCTTCTCTTTAGAGTTAATCAAGTTGAAGTAACTTAAGAAAAGATCTAGGGCTGGCTCGACATTTTGGTCCTTGCAGTAGGCGATGAAGCAAATCAGGTGGATGAATGAGTTAGGTACTAGTTGGGAAAATTCGATTCTCATGAAGCCCATAAACTCTTAAATGAATGGATGTAAGGGGAATCAAACGCCGTATTTTAAGGTCCAGGTGGGAACCCCAATCCAACCTCCTTCTAATTGCAGTACATTTTTTCATGGGGTTCGGGGGCTCAGAGTTCATATTGAAGAAGAATCTGGTATTGATGACAGATATGGGTGAGTTGAAAGGTAGTGATTGAAGATGGGGTGTTGGTTGTCGGATAGTCTTTATATTTCTGACAAATCTTGTTTTCTTTTTCATTATCAAAAGGTTGGGGAGGGTTAACTGGTGCGTTGAAAGAGGTGGCTTGACCTTTAGAAGCCATAGATTGAGGGGATTTGGAGGATGACTGAAAGAGTTGTTGACAAGAAGAAGGAATTTAAGAGGGGATTACAAAAAATAGAGTAGACAGAAAGGCACCAGATAAAATTGGGGAAAAAGTAATTTGGGATGGGGGAGAGTGGGCGATTTTATTTGGAAAATCTGACACAAGAGGAGCGAATTCCGAAAGGTGAAGTATTTGGGGGGCGTGATGAGATGATGGTAACTGTGTGCATGAAGAGGGTATTAAGTGTTGATTGGGCAGATGCATTGAAGGGGGAAATTTTGATCATTTGATTTACTCTCCTATTTAAAGCTTTTACATTAGGAGAGTGTGGAGCAATGTTGGGAAATAATTATTTATGAATTAGGCTAAGATGTAATCTTATCAATCTATGGGTCTGGCTAGGGTGAAGGACTTTATCTTAATTAATCTTAATTAATTGGTGTCATAAGGTAACTCTAAAAAAGGACTACTACTCGTAATCGGTCAAGGGTGGATGCAAGCATATAAATATAGCCAAAACAAGAGTTAAGGTATCATCATTCTTTTACACACAGAACTTTATATTTTTCAGCACTTAATCCCTTCATTATTATCGTATTTTGGCATGCACTTATTCTCACGTCGAAGCATCCATCAACAGCTCAAACCATCGCTCATATTGGGGGTGACAAACGATTTCCTTGAATGCAAATAGTTCGTATTTTCATGTTTTTTGACGGGCGTACAAATTCTTTGCATACATAATTTTTATCTTTAATCAATTAATTAGTTCAGACCATGTAGTTCTTTGCATGCCATTAAAATACTTACCGTTGCAGTAACAAAGTATAAATAATTAAGTGATCGATCATTATTCAGTTTCTACATTAAAAGATACAAAGAAACAAGAAAAATAAGAGTACGGAATTCAAGACTTCATGGTCTTTTTTATTGGTCAACCACCAAATTTATTTTATCATTGATTAAAATCCACAGATACAAGGAGCTATGTATACTACACCAGAATACAAACCCCAATATGTTGATCAAGTAGCCAAACTATATATATATATATAGCTGTTCCCTATGTAGTGGTGACTTGTAAACCGGAATTTGTGACGGTGGGGACTAGTAAACTAGACGAGGACTATGGGGAGTAGTAGGTGGGTGTTGGTGGTGCATTGAGACGTTTGACTCTGACTTGAGGATTAGGAGGGGTCCTCGGAGGCGGCGGTGGTGGTTGGGATTGCTTCAACTGCCTCTTTGGATGTAGTAGTTGTCTTAAGTGCACCGGTGGCGGTGGTGGTGGTGAGTTCACCGCAGGAGGAGGTGGTGGTGGGTATTTCTTGGGTTGTTGAGGAGATGTGTTAGGGTAGGTTGCTATGGTTTCCGGTGGAAAGTTTAGAGACACCAATAACACTAGTAGAGTGGCAATGAAATAGGCCATTTTAGACCCCTTAGCTTTTCTTCCCATCTTTAGTTACTGGGAAAAGAAATAAAAAAGGCTTCAAGGTTCTGCTCAAGAAACCCTCTCGCTCCATACATATATATAGACATACGGAAAACACTTCATATTTGAAAGTATTCTATGAGAAAATTCTGAGAAGAGTGATGAAAAGAAAAGTAATTCAAAAACGTGTGGAAAATTTTCAGATCTTTGAACCCGTGTGGCGATATATATGTAACTAGGGCTGCTCAATTTTTTCGATTTTTTGGTTAATCAGGCTGATCTGAACCGATCAGTTCAGTATAAAATAGACCAGTTTGGTATAGGGTCGGTTTCGATACCGATTCTGGTTTACCATTTTGGCATTGGGTATATACCAATTTTATTATTATTATTATTATTATTATTATTATTATTATTATTATTATTATTATTATTATTATTATTATTATTAATAAAATAATAATAATAATAATAATAATTTTCGATTTAATCAGAATCAAACCAATTCACCAGTATACTGAACCGGTCCAACCGATTTCGGTTCCGATATTATAATTTTGATAAATTCGATACCGATCCGATTCAATCCGGTTCGAAAATGAACACCCTTATTGTAACTCTCATTTAATTACACAACTTTAATTCGTACGACCGAATATGTATCATTCAAATTCCACATTCACATTGATATGTATTTGTTGAATTCGATTAAAATAAAATTAATTTTATATTAACACGCAAACAGGGTGTTTTACTGTTGACCAATCAGTGTTTGTATAAAAATTTACCCCTATAACTATAAGTTCCACTGTTCAATTAACTTATTATTACTTTTGTGTGATTTGTCAGATTGTCTAACTCATCACCGGGTTATAATCCTTTTAAAATTCTTTTGTATGCCCTTATTATAAAATGTCACACCGGTTCATAAATATATTACTTTTGACTACTTAAAGTTAATTTGAGGTATTTAATAATTTTTTCATTTAATTTTAATAATAATAATAAATTTTGTAATTAATAATATTTTTTATATTTTTTAATTAATTATTAAACTATGTGGTATGATAGGCTTTCAAATTTTAATGAGTTCTAATTTAATTAATTATGATAATAATTTAATAATAAAATTCACAATAAATATTAATACAATTAAACAGTGTGTTGTTAATATTACAAACTTTAATAAATTATACTTTAGTGATAAAACTTTATAAGAAAAAGGTTTAACCAAGTTTAAGGTAGAACAAATTTGTCCCTTTGAGTATATAATTACTTGGATTTATAGGTAATGAATGAATAAAAATATATCACTTATATGAACAAATTTGCCCCCTCCCTCGATGTTTTTTTTCTAGACCTTAGAATTTAAATAATGTACTCCTTAGAATCAAAATATAATAGTATAGCTTCCTTAAAAAATGTAGGTGTTGAATCACATCAATTTTTTAACTTTTTTTTTTGGGTGCATTTAAGGAAAATCTAAAAAAATTATAAACACAATTTAGGAGTAGTTATTATGGATGCATAAATATTTGTTTACTTTTGTACAGTCCTTAAAAAAATAATCATTGTAAAAGGACTTAGGGATCAAATTTGTTTGGTTGATCCATACTAAAAGGATAGATTAAGTTAGGTATCAAATTTGTTAGGTTAATCCAAAAAAATAAATTATGCATTGTCCTTAAAAGAATATTATTGTAAAAGGACATTATGGATCAAATTTGTAATGTTGAATCCAAATAAAGAGTATTATCCAAAATATAATAGATTGATAAGTGAGTTTTATACATATGTATTGACTATCTTTTAGCTTAATATTTGGTGGGTTCTTAAATGTTTTATATTAGTTTTAAATATTTTATGTTGCTTTTATGTGTTTTGATGTTATTTTGTAAGAACTGGAGTAAAGACTTGGTGGATCGAATTTTGGAGTTGCAGTCACTTTAGGCATAATTTCGACCTTGATCCATTCAGAATTTGTCATATCCTAAAACATGAAAGATATATATCTACTTCTCATATTTTTGAAACATTTTATATCATCTCAATCGGAGTTGTATGTGAAAGTTATGGCAGTTTTATCAATAGACGTCGAAGCTGAAAACAGGACCACGATCGAGGTGGATTCGCCTAGTGTAAATCCACGATCGGGGTCGTGTTTGACAGAGAGTACATGGCCGCGACGGATTCCCATAGTACAAAAACACGGCTGGGGCCGTGTTGGTCGGGCCATACTTAATTTGGACTTGTTTTTTGATGTTTTTGATTTCAAATTGGATTGGATTGTCCGTATATACAAGAGATTTGATATGTAACCTGTATATATATATTAGATGGGTCTAACATAGATCTAACATAGATAGGAGTATAATAAAGTAAAAGAAGAATGATTAATTGAAGATCTGAATAAGGAATCAAGCGAATGATTGCAAGAATTCAAAACTAAAGTGAAGATCAAGCGCTTTAATTATAGATTTGTTTTCTCTATCTTTTTCTTTTATTCTTGTATTCTAAACATGATGGATTATTTATTAATGATGATTTCTTTTTTAGTTATGGGCTAATTATTTAATTGAGATTGCAATTGAACCCAATGTGTAGTTTAATTTAATTTTTTTTAACTATTAATGATTATATATGAATTATTTATCATATTTTTTGCGTTCATGTATAATTATTTGCGCAGTAATTAATAAGATAATCTATATGAAATTAAAACTGAATTATAGGTTTAGATCCAGATATGATAACATGTAAATTTGTGAATTCTTTTTAGGAATAGTAGTATAATAGTGTATAGGATGAATATATTTATATGCCACATATAACGTTATTGAGAGTTTGATCTTAATGAGTTTATGTCAAGTTATTTTGCATATTAATATAGCAACAAAATTGGAATAATTTTTTTTATTAATTTTTGATAAAGGTTAATAAATAATTAGGCATTCTCAGTTAACAATTCTATATAATTTTAATTAATTAAAAAGGAAGTGAAGAGATTTAAATAAAGTATTGGGAAAAATTATGATCTTAAATATTTTTTATCTGATTTAATCATTGCAATTAGTTTAACTTAGTTGTTAATTTCAATTAGTTTTATTTTATAATTAAATTGCATTTATTTAAAAAAATTAATTTGATATAAAATTAGTATTTGGTAATAATTATTTTTAATTCCCTATAGGTTCGACACTCGACTTGATCATTATATTACTTATTGGTCACGTATATTTGCGTGTAAATTCCTAATTAAAATTAGGCAAACATAGATTAGATTGAAGATCAAGATCAACTAACTCAAGCAGTAGCAGAAAAAATCAAAAGAAGCATAGTCAAGAAGAGTGCAACAGAGATTGAAGATCGTCAAAATATAGTTAGAGCGTAAGATAAAAGAAACTGAGAGTTTGCAGAGTAGAATGATCAAATTAAAATCGTAGAGTAAACCAGAATCGTCGAGTAAGATGCCTTAAACTCAATCCCAAGATACATAACTCTCAGATCGTTAAGTAAAAGATCCAAATCGTCAGGTAAAATGGAGAGGAAAAGATCGTCAAGTATAAGAGCATAGAGTAGAATGGAGAATAAAGAAGAATCGTTGAGTTAGCAAAAGATCAACACAAAAGACAAAAACCACTAAGGATAAAAACTGAACAACCAAAAGAAGAGTATAAGAGACCTTGTTCCAAGGATTAAACTCTAATGAAAGAATAGTTGACCACAAAATTGAAAAAATCAGATTTACTTCTAAGTACAAGAAAGAACCAGAAGAAGCAGAGGTCATCCCAAAAGATCAACACAAAGGAAAAGTTCCTAGAATTTTGTCGAGCAAACTCTTCACAGCACAGCAAGGACAAAAGGCTCTAGCTGAAAAAATGAAGACAAAAGCTCACAAGTGTTGAACAAGTCAAAGCACTCAAGATCGTAGAATGAAGCTGAACTGAATATACTCATATCACTAAATTATAAATTTTGTTGAGCCACTTCAGAACGTAGAGTTACATCATTGATAAGCTGCCTCAGTGTTATACCTATCAAAAAACTTAATGCCAACAATACTACAAGACAAATTTGCTATGACACATGATTGGGAACTCTTCATTAAGAGCTCTCCAGCAAGAAAAGTAGATTAAGGTAAACTAGCTTAAAAAGACAATGAGCATAGCATAATTCAACAATAGCTAGCTTATCAGTAGGGGAGGACATGTGACATCCAGTACAACAAAAGGAATCATAATAAGAACAGTTGAACTGAAGAGCATACTCTATGATATGAAGACTGGAAAAATCATAGAGTACATGAAGACCATCACTGAAGAGAATACTGAAGAACGTAAAATATGTTAAATTGTAAAGCTCTAAGTTCGTAATGTAGAATGAAGTTTCGTAGAGCTGACTCAAGAACTGAAGAATCGTAAAGTCTACTAAACATGACTGCCAAGAAACACTATGATTAGGAAAATTATAGAATACATCAAGTCTAATAATGAACTAAAAATTAGAAGATTAGTAGAAGTAAAGATCATAGAAGTTGTTGTACATCTAAAGTTTCAAGCTTAAGAACAGATCAAGTTGTATCTAATGGCTAAATGACGTCACCCATGTGGACACTCCTACAATAGACTGATGTGACATAACAGAACTGAAAGTAAGCCAACAAATCCTAAAATATTTCAGAGTCATAACATTAAATGAAGCAACGACCATCTTCCAACGGGCAAAACGGCAGAAGATCTCTCTATATTTATATTGAAACTATCATTTGGAGACAAAAAAGAGTGGTGGAACGAAAAGATAAGATGAAACCAAAGAGAGCGAGAATCCATCAATAGGGAGAGATCAAATTGAAGAAGTATAACAGAAAATAAGAAGGAAAAGATTAGTCCATACACAAAAGGAAAATAAGGAGAAAAATGTCAATCTACAGAAGACCCTTAGTAGAAGGACTTAGTGTCCAAATTATAAAGACTAAGTGTCCATTTATCCTTAATGGAATATCCCTGCTCAACAGAGCAAAAGAGAGGAGTAGGAGTAGTTAAAGTTCTGAACCTCTTAAAAATCTCTATATTCTAAATGTCACTTTACCCTCATTTTTTATCTTTCATATATACATATATGTTATGTATGCTTGTGATGTATTTTCGATGATAAATCTTATACAGAACTAAGTTTTTTAGTATAAATGATCAAAAGGGGATTTTACTAAATAAATTAATTTCGTCGCTTTAACAATTGTAAAATTATCTGGTAAAAAATGCTTAAGCAAAAAAGTTATACATAAATTTATAATGATCTATTCAACCCTCCCTTTTAGATCACATTCATATACCTCTAGTAACAACAATTAGTATCAGAGTAGGTTCTCATAAAACTTGTTTAACCGTATTAAGTTGATCCTATGGTACTTATCTAAAACCAGTTCTGAAGATAAAAGGAGAAAATTCACCTATATGCCATAAAGTGTTATTGCTATCTAAAAAGCTAAAATACAAGCATATATAATGAAAGATTCTAAGAAGTGGATTTGAGCAAGTCCATATGTCCCTACAAAGATGACACCATCCACTGAAAATCGATATGTGATGGTTGTCAAATGCAATTCAAAATAAACAGACACGGAGTAGCAGTCTATTGCTCTAGACAAACAAATAAAGTTTTATTCATGGTTCTAGAGGACAAACTGCTCAGGATAAGCTTAAATGTTAAATCACTAAAGAATATTAGAAGCTCATCTAAAACGCATGAAGAAACTAGAATAAAAAATTTAAAACATCATTCTCAACTTCTTAAAGCCTGTAACAAGACATGCTCAAACAAGGATGTTTACATAAAAATCATATGAACTTCATCCAATAAATAGATTACTAAGACCTTAATCTCCTAAGGGTTTAGTCGAGCTAATTTTGTAGCATCCAGTTAAAGATCAGCTCACTGATGAGTTAGTGCTTAATAGATAAAGTTGTAGAAGGGTCACTTATGATTCTCTCGGAATAAAAGATGAAGACGGCATTTCACTTGCCATGAAATTAATGATAAACATAAAGAAGGCAAGAACTACTTCATCAAACTCCCACCTATAATAGAAAACTGAGCATTCAACTCTAAGGATTTGTGTCAAATCACAATATTTGTTGATTGTAGCAAACTCCTCCATTTGGGAAAATATCTTATTCCCGATAAATCATGGCATTCACTAAAACCAGATTATTGCTTGTTATTAAGGATGGTGGATGTCATATGACTAGTTAATGTTAGATGTCACCTAAGGATGAGACAAGGGATTTTCCTAAAATCAAGGCACAATCTAAAGAGAGAAGAAAAGAGGGATGTGAGTAATGAAGACCATGAGCTAATCAAGTGAAGATCTGGAGCACAGCTCAAATCCAACCTTATCACAAGAAAAGGAAGGAGCAACAAAGGGAATCACTACTGATATTCAAGAAATTGATGTTAGTGAGGTATTGTTTATCATCTCTTTCAATATTTGTGTGCATAATTCTTATCAACTCTATGTGCTAATCTGCATACACACAACACTGTTCAAGATACTCTTAGAAGACCATTATCCACCTCAAATTAATATGTGAAAAGACACTATCTGAGTTAGGAATAATTTAGGAACATGTTTTCCCCATTTAAATCTGAGGATGATAATAACTTCTTAAGACATATTCTTGAGCAGTGAACTGTGAGATTCAACTCTTTTGGAAAGGAGAAACGAGATAACCACTTTTGTTGGCTAGATTAACTAAACACTAATTTTTAGTTTGAAAATACAAACTAAAGTCAACCCTATGATCGAAACCTCAAAAATTCATAGAGACGGTAAAAGTAAACTCTACGAATCAACTTGGTGAACATTGTAGAGTTAGTTATTATTCTGTGAACTCTAAAACTCTAACTTCGTATGGCAGAAAAAAGGTAAGCGGATTAAATATGATTAAAGTTACTCTCTACATTCTTCAAAAGAGATAAACTCCTAGTCACACACATACAAGCATATATCATTTAAAATGTTCTAATTGAAAAATTTTTGACTGTGTGATTCTACTTCCTAGATTTAGGAAAAAGATTTTTCACTTTATTTTACTTCGGTGTCAAACTCTTTTAGAGAAAGGAAGGTTCAGCTGTCATTCATGAAGATGATATGCGTGGAATATTGAATGTAAAGGATATCATCACTAACTCAAATAGCTTTTGTTGAAGGATTAAAGTTCAATCATCTGTTCATCAGCCAATTATGTGTCAAGAAACATTAAATAATTTTCCTAATTAACCAAAGACGATGTGAGTGATTATAAGAAGGAGTTTGACTCTTCTGAGAATGTCAAGTTCTGAGTGTTGAAATGAGCATATTAAAAATCTCTTTGCACTAAAAACTCCACTAACTGAATGGTACAGAAGAGAACAGAACAATTCTCAAAGCATGAAAGACACTTCTGACCACCGGAATGTCAGAATGCTACCTAAGATAAATCTGTCTTCATTACCTACTCCACTCAGAAGAGTTTTTTCATTCACTACATCTTCAACGATAACATCTTATGATCTTTGGAAGGAAATGAAATTAGATATTGAATATTTGCATATCTTCGGCTGTACATGTTAAATCCTCAACAAACAGTGGGGACTAACTGACAGTAATGACTAAAGCTAAATGTGGCATGCTCAGTTAATAATAAAAACTTACTGGATTTAAGATTGTCAACAAGCACACAGTCAAAGATTATTTAACTTGCTTTCTTAATGACCATAGCAATATTTAAAAGCTTGACCACAATCAAATATTACTAATTGTTACTTATGATCATATACAATATCGTTTGCTTAATACTATATCTTAATCTAGCAGATAATAATAATTAGATCAATTTAACTGGTCATTATCAAATCAAACCAACTAATTATCATTCATCAATTAAAGTAGATCATCAAGAACAAATCTCATATAAGAAGAAATAAATAATAATAACTTAATTAAATCATAAACTAAAAATAAGGTTCTACATCTCCTATAACTTAAATAGAAAACTTTAGTTACTCATAATAGAAGAAGAATAAAAATAATGTACAAGTGAATTGAGAGATAGAAGAGATATCTCTAATTGTGTTTAATGGTCTTTATTTATAGAGTACATAATTTATCCAAAAACCTAATATGAATTAAAATACTAATTACATAAATTATTAATTAAAATCCTATTTTTTAACCTATTCTAAATTGCAATTGGAATATTAATTATAACCATCCTTGTAGCTGGACCCACATAGATTTGTAAACTGCTGAAGGAATGCGTTCGAAAAATCTGTTGAACTTAAAAGTAGAAGTGGGACCCAACCTTAAAAAGAGAAAAAACAAACAAGCCAGCTGCCGCGTCCATTATTATTAATAGTCGACCGCGCATTGCGCACAGGCTACTCTAATTCCTTGCTGCTACTTTCGCGCCAACGCGATGCCTTCTTCATATTGCCAACAACGTCGTCCGATTGTGCATGTTGTTCAACTGCTTCATTCTCAAGCGCGCATGGCGCAAACCTGCCTGTTTCACTTATTTACAATTATGCCATTAGCCTTTAATTTTCTTGTAAAATAGAATTAAAAATAATAAAAATGCATAAAATTAAATAAATTACCTAAAACACTTAAAATACTTAAAAACTGACAACTAATTAAGTATAAAAATACATAATAAATAGATGTAAAATCTAATTATCAAAGGATATCATGTTCAACCTGCCAAAAGACTTGTCGGACGCCTATGAACGAGCAGAGAATTTCATAGCAATTGAAGAAGTTATAGCAAGTCTGAATCAGAACCATAAGTTGGCAGATCAATCCAAGAACAATGATACAAAAGTGGAGGTATAGGATTGGATCGGGCCAAAGGTAAATCCCCCACAAGCCAATAAACCACCCTTTCGACTAAAGCCGGAGAATAAGGTGTACACTCCCTTGAATACTAACAAGATGCAAATTTTGGAAGAGATTAAGGGTAAAACATTTTTTGAACCACCTCTACCAAAGGGTCATTCGCAAAGGGGAAATAAGAAACTATTTTGCAACTAGCATCAGGTGCCCGGATATTGAACTGAAAATTATTGGGATTTAAAGGATCTTATAGAGAAGAATGTCTAGAAGGGAGAAATCATTCAATATGTTATGGGTCGGGAGGCCCCAGCTCAAGGTCAGCCTTCAGAAGAACATCGGGACGAAGGTCGGGATGAAAGATCGAGAAGGGTCATCAATGTGATTACAGGAAGATCCATTAAAAGATAGTCTGGAAATAAAAACGCCGATCAATATTAGACACGATGATAACAATATTGGAATAGGTAGTCAAGGTGGAAAGGCATTTTCCCAACATAATGATCTCCTTCTCGGATGAAGACATCCTTTCGATGCAGTGCAACCACAAAAGGGGCTTTGGTTATTACAGTGTAGGTAAGCCCAGTGGATAAGAAAAGAATTATGGTTGATAATGGGTCATCTGTGGATGTATTATATAGCCATGCCTATCAGCAGATGGATCTAAAAGGGGTAAAGATGGAGGTCGGTCGAGAGTCTTGTATGGATTTGGGAACAAGCTAGTGTATGTGGTCGATACAATAGAGCTTGTCAGTGGTCTTCAGCACAGCTCCCTAGCAGATGCATATCAAGGTAAAAAAATTCTTAGTTCAGCTTGATTTTGCCTATACTACTATTTTGGGTCATACCACCCTATATGTGCTACATGTTGTTATGTCGATCCCCCATTTTAAAATGAAGTTTCATACACCAAACAAGGTCGGCGAAAGTGAAGGGAGATCTGGATATTGGGAGAAGATTTTATCGCCACACTCTTACATCATCGGTTACTGGAGTTAATAAGCAGAAACAGAGGATAATAGTGGTTGTGGAACCCTTTACTGAAGGTGCTACGGAGCCGCTGGCATTATCTACCGAAAAGATAGAGGATATTGAACTAATACTGGGCAATGCTACAAAAATATTAAAGATCGGTGCTGGGTTAGATGCAACTCTGAGGATGAGGTTGATTGAATTACTTTGGGTCTATGCGGATATATTTGCATGGACACCCCATGATATGCCCAGAATAGCTGAAGATGTTGCAGTTTATAAGTTATCGGTGGATCCTGAAAGAAAGCCAATACATCATAAAAGATGGATCTTCGCTCAAAAAGTTAGAAACTTATTGATGAGGAAATTACGAAGCTTCTGGATGCTGAAGTAATATTTGAGATAGAGTACCCGGAGTGGCTGGCTAATGCGGTTATGTTCAGAAAGCAGAATAGGAAGTGGAGGGTCTATACATATTGACTATATAAATCTGAACAAGGCGTGCCCAAAGGATTTTTACCTGCTTCCTCATATATATAAATCAACTCATTAATGCGACATCAAGACATGATTTGCTAAGTTTTTTGCATGCCTTTTCGGGATAAAATCAAATTTTGATGTATAAGAAGGATATCCAAAAGATGACTTTTATCACTCATAGAGCAATATATTCATACTGAAGGATGTCATTTGGTCTAATCAATGCTGGAGCCACGTATCAAAGGATGTTGAATAAGGTGTTCCGAAAAAAATCGGCATGAATATGAAAGTGTACATGGACGACATGATTGTCAAAAGTATGAGAGCCCATGACCATCTACAAGGTCTAGAGGAGTGTTTTCTGACTATTAGACACTATAATATGCGTCTTAATCCCACAAGGTGTACTTTCGGACAGTGCTCGGGAAAGTTTCTTGGATATCTGTTCAGCAAAAAGGGGATTGTGGTAAACCCGGAGAAAATTAAAGCAATATTGGACATGAAGTCGCCTTAGTCTTTCAAAGATTTGCAAAGATTCACAGGTCGGGTAGAAGCTTTATGGCGCTGCATGTCTAGGTCAACGGAATGGTGCTTACCATTCTTTGATACATTAAATGGCCCGAAGAATGAGAAGACCTTCTAGCGGACTTTGGGGTGTGAAGAGCATTTCAAGAGATAAAGAAGTACTTATCTTCAACTCCATTGTTACAAAAGCCTTTATCATCTGAACCCCTCTATTTGTAGTTGGCTATGAGTTCCTTGACGGTTAAGGTAGTATTGGTTTGGGAGGAAGGAGGCTGGCACGTTGGGCCCGGTATTAAGATCGGCCCACTGCATATATTTTTGGCAGCTTTTTATTCTAGAAGTGTCAAAGTTCATATCTATACATGATTGGGTTTCCTTATTTAAGAGGAATAAGGAGATTTAATTTATTAAGGACTTAATCAGTTATGAATTACAGTTATAAGGGGATTTTATTAAGGACTTTCACTCTTAATTGGTCTCAACTGAGCATAACATCTATAAATATAGCCATAAAACAGAGGATCACTGTACACAATATTACATACATAATTTTACTATCTTTCCAACAGGTTTATCCCTCCATTATTATCGTTTTTTGTATTTACTGATTTTCACACCGAAGCAATCCCCCAACGGCCCAAACCGTCAAGTTTCGTGTGACAATTGTCTGTTCACTATGCAAGTTACTGATGTTTTTGGTGATTTTGGGCTAGCGGACAAAATCAGGCATTAACAGTAATTTTAAATTTCATGCATATATAATTATAAAATTATCAAAAATTAGAATTATAACTATACAAAAGTACAGCTAACATGGACTATGTATGTATCTATATATTTTATATAATAAGGAGAACAATAAAAATAAAAAAATAAAAAAGTGACTAATAATTGGGTTTTTTTGATTGGTCATGAATTAATTCAAAAATATTTTTTTTTTTGAGTTATTTATGGAAAATAAACTCTAAAATTTTTATCCGAAAATTAAAACATACTTGTCATATTAAAAATTGATATCATCTCCTCCAACAAGAGTTTTGCTTCTTCTTCTTTTCTTTTTGTGTAAATTTATATATTGTAACATCATGTAAATTTTAAATTTGAAATGTCTCAAAATAATTTTCAAAAAAATCAATAATATTCTTATATTTTAGAACAGAGAGAATACTATATATGATATTGATAGAGACTTGTGGCAAAGATATATCTATAATGACTCTCAAAAAATTTAAGGTGTATAATAATATAAATCATGCTATTATAAATTATTAATTAATTCTATATATTATATATGATAACTTTTTATGAAAATAAACAATCAAATGGGGGGGGGGGGGGGGGGGGGGGGATTGTCCTTGCAACATATACGGACAACAATAAAATAAAAATAAAAAAGTTGGCTAAATTAACTGAGATTTTTTGATTGGTCATGAATTGACTCTAATTTTTATGTTTATTTTCAAATTACTTACGAAAATAAACTCTAAAATCTTTATCTAAAAATTAAAGCATACTTATCATATTAAAAATTAATATTATCTCCTCTAACAAGAGTGTTTTTTTGTCCCTTTTTTTGTGTAGATTTATATATTGATTCTCTAAATCTTTAAAGAGCATAATATGTATGATTTTGTTGTTATGAATTTAGTTAACTTTATATACTTCAAAATAATATTATTATTTACTTCTTAAAATTCATTTGAATATTTTCAAACTCAAAATTAATATTAATTTATTTAATTTATTCTTTAAATTATCTAATAAATATAACTAATCATGATATTTTATTATTATATAGTTCTAATATGATATCAATTTTAAATTTGAAATGTCTGAATTTTTTTTTTTTCAAAATCAATTAGAATTTTTTTTGGAAGGAGGAGAGTACTAATATTGATGGAGGTATGTGAGAAGGGTATATATGATAATTCTTAAAAAATTTAAAGTGCATAATAATATAAAATCGTGTTATTATAAATTGCTAATTATTTTTTTATATTATAGATAATAATTTTTGTAATAAAATAAAAAATCAAATAATGAGAAAGAAAAAAAAATTGCCCTTGCCAGCTTACAAGGGCATGCGTAGTAGTTTGGTTAAAATTCCATTTAGTATTTGGTTCGTTTTAATTTTATGTCGATGTTATTTTTTTTTTCATATATTTGTACTTCACGTGCTTTCATAGTTTTGATTTATTTTATAAAAGATTAACAAGATTTGTCTTATAAATCTCACTAAAGTTAAAATTATGCGTTTGTCAAAATTAAAAATTACTAAAAAGATTACGTTTTTGCTATTAATTTAAAACTTAATACAAGTTAAAATTATACGTTAATACAAGTTAAAAAGATCGTAGACTTGACTTTGGTCGACGTGGAGCCTACGTATTTATGTGTTCAATTTAATTAACAAATTAATGCACGTATTTTTCTATTCTTAATAATATTGAACTTTCTTTGAGAGGTTATTAGTGTGAAAAGACTCGGTGGCAAGTTACGAATATTTACGATATTTTTCTTGAATTAAAATATTTATTGTTTCCAAATTTGTAAGAGATTATTATGGTTTTCAAAATGTTTTGAGTTGATTGTTTTCTATTTCAAATCCAAACTTAACCCAAAAGCTATAATAGACATAAATAGATTCACGGTATAAAGTGTGAAGTGAAAATTCTATTTGAATATGTATAAACATGTACTCCTTCTGTCTTAAAAAATATGGCTTAAGATATTATTTTTTTCATTCTAAAAAAAATGACCTAAAATATATAAAATAAAAATCAATTATGTCATTTAGTGAGATTCATTAGTATATATATATATATATAAAAAAAAAAAAGACTAATAAATTTATGTAATTTTGGCTGGTCTATAAAGATAAATTTAAAACTTTTTCTTACTCTCTTTTTATTACTTTAATTTTCTTAATTTGTGAAAATATAAATAAGATATCTTTTTGAAAATGGAGAGAGTAAAATATTTTGTTGTATTGCAAAAGATTCTATCGAATTACAATATATCGCGATATATATCACTATATAAAATTATAATATTGATCTATTATATAATATTTTTAATTAAAAAAATTATCATTAATAATTATTTACGTAATTTACATTAAAAAAAAAAATCGATACATAGAATCACATTTGTAAAACACTCTGCCATTTGTAAAACACTATGCCTGCAATATTTACATGTTGGATAAAAATATCTAAAAGAAATCTTCGTCTTTAACTGCATCAAGGTTACAACAAAATATATACGTGGATTTATTATACACTTGACAGCACTTCGTCTCACCGCACACTCTATCAAGCGAGCATTTAAAAGTGTAAGTATAAAATAAAATATAAAATTATACTCTAAATTTATTATTTTGTGAAAATATGATATTGACTTTATAATACAAAAAACACGAAATAGAGTTTTGCATTTTAATCTTAAATATATATATAGTACTAATCCACATTAGTTTGGTTCGTGAATTAATTTTTTTTTCTTTAATAAAATTTGATTGAATATTGATATTATAATAATGTGAAATATTTAATTATAAATTATACTATACTTCTAAAAAGTGAGACTTCAAGAAAGAATATTAGTTTGTTACATATACATAGTAGTGTACAAATGGCCTGCAGACTGTGGTCCGGCCTTGGTCCGGCCTGGTTAAAGTCGGGCCTGGTCAAAGCCTAGCCTGGCTATGCCTGGCCTGAAGGCTATAAACAGGCCACATTTTTTTGGCTTAGATCCGACTTGGTCTAGTCTGCCAATAAACCTGGTCTAGCCTGAGACCTGGCCTAGTTCACCCAAAACTCGGTCCGGCTTGACAATTTTTTTTATTTGCTACTTCAATTCTCCTACTGTAAACGAAAACTTCATCTTTGTGACATCTCATTCAATAAACAAAATAAAATTGATGTCTTTTAATACATTTATTCATGCATATTTGTTTATATACGAATAAAGAAATTCATAAAAACAAATTGACTAGTGTAATATATAAGGATTTTTTTTACCTAACTAGTAACATACACTTCTAACAGATCTTTCATTGCATCTTTATTTTAAAAAATATTTAGCGTAACAACTAGAAAGTCATTTGTAAAATAATAATAATAATAATAAAAAAGATATTTTTCATTATTGTAATTTGAAAGCTGTAACTTGTAATACATTACTTTTAATTAACATATCAATTAAGTTTAAAATTTTAATTGGTATTTCAATAATATTTAAAATTATTAAAAAAATTATTTGAATTGATCGAATCGGACTGGACTGGATTGGCCTGGCCTGCAGGCCTCAACATGCCCCCTTTTTTAGCACCAAGCCCGGCCTGGTCTGGCCTGCAGGCCAAAAGTCAAAAGTCCAGCCTGGCCTGGTCAACGATCAAGGCCTGACAAGCCCAGGCCGGGCCAGGCCAGGCCAGCCTGTTGTGCATGCCTACATATACACCATAATCTATCTTCCATACATAAAATTTAGAGTAAATTTCAAAATTATTCCCTCATGTTTATACTCAAATGTAACATAAATGTTAATATTTTAATTTTTGCAATCTCATAACTAACATTTTAATTTTTTGCAAAATCGTCCCCTCCGACTAATTTTGAAAAAAATAAATAAATTATATAAGTTTTTAAAGGGTAAAATAGTATGTTTAAGCATTAATAATGTTCTTTCCAATTAAAGGGGTAAAATTTGAAATACAATAATAAAATATTATTCCTTCTTATAGTAAACTCATGTCTATCTTAAAAAATTATTCAGTGTTCTTGGAGCATTATCACGTTGTGTCCCAGGTCAATCACATATTGTCATTTCAGCATGTGCAGTGGACCCAGATATAAAGGACCCACTGCACAAGCTAAAATGACAGTATGTGAATGGTCTGGGGCATCACGTGGCAATACCCCAGGAATACTGAATAACTTCTCGTCTCTCTCTCACACACAGTAAAAGTGTCTCTCTATCCATTATCTACTAAAATCTTTCTTCTCTCTATTTCTTATCTATTTGTTGAGAAGCAATTGGATTGTAATTGAATGAACAACCCAGTTATGTCTGATCCATATCAAAATTCAATTATATTATACCAAGCCCCTCATAGTTCAATGGTAAAACAACTACACATATGACTTTGAGTGCATGAGATCTTGGAATTCATTTTTGCCAAAGACAAGAATGTTAAAATTCTATTCAAATTACCACAAAAAAACAAGAAAAACAAAAATCAATTATAGTTTTTTTTGCACTAAAATTCACTTGTATTGTATTCAAAGTATACATTCATTTATAATAAGTCACACACAAATATCCAAAATACATCTAAAATACACATCGTTCAAACTAAACTTCTACTCAAAATAAAGTCCTGACAGAAATTTATAAACATTGCATGCACAAAGTTACCAATATTAGTTTCATATTTTACTCCTTAAATGTACTTAAAATAAATACTTAAACTAAGATAATAAATATTTTATCCTTTAAAAACTCATATTTTTAGTGCATAAATATAATATTTTACCCAATAAAAACTCGCATATTGTACACGTGATTCATTTATTTTGACCAAAATTGATTAGAGGGAACGGTTTTACAAAAAATTAAAATATTAGTTATGAGATTGTAAAAATTAAAACATTAACGTCCATATTGTATTTGAGTGTAAAAATGAAAATACAATTTTATAATTTGCTTTAAATTTGATCTTTAATCAATTAATTCGTTGCATGCCATTAAAATACAAACCGTTGCAGTGACAAAGTATAAATATTGAAGTGATCATTATTCAGTTTCTAGATTAAAAGATACAAAGGAAAAAGAAAAAAAGAGTACGGAATTCAAGACTTCATGGTCTTTTTTATTGCTCAACCAGCATTTTTATTTTCTCATTAATTAAAATCCACAAATACAAGGTGCTATATATACTAGTATACTACACCTGAATACAAACCCCAATACGTTAGCCAAACCCCAATCAATACATATATATATATATATATATATGGGCTAATTAGCTGTTCCCTTAGTAGTGGTGAAGTGGAGGAGGTGATGTGGAGTATTAATGGGTGGGTAGTGGTGGTGACTTGTAAACCGGTATTTGTGGTGGTGGGGACTTGTAAACTGGACGAGGACTATGGTGAGTGGTAGGTAGGTGGTGGTGGTGCACGGAGTTTGACATTAGGACCAGGTGAGTTATTAGGAGGTGGTGGCGGTGGTTTGGAGGGCTTCAACCGCCTCTTTGGATGTAGTGGTTGTGTTAAGTGCACCGATGGCGGTGATGGTGAGTTCACCGCAGGAGGAGGTGGTGGTGGGTATTTCTTGGGTGGTTGAGGAGATGTGTTAGGGTAGGTTGCTATGGTTTCCGGTGGGAAGTTGAGAGACACTAAAAACACTAGTAGAGCGGCAATGAAATAGGCCATTTTAGACCCCTTAGCTTTTCTTCCCGTGATCTTTAGTTGCTAGGGAAAAAAAACTAAAAAGACTTCTTGGTTGTGCTCAAGAAACCCTCTCGCTCCATATATATATATATATATATATATATATATATATAACGAACGAAAAACACTTCATATTTGAAAGTATTCTATAAGAAAATTCTGAGAAGAGTAATGAAACGAAAAGTACTTCAAAAACGTGTGGAAAACTTTCACAGCTTTGAACACGCGTGGCAATATATATATCTAACTCACACTTAATTCGTAGGACCGATTATGTAACATTCCAACGCCACATTCACATTGATATATGTGTCACTGTATAAAGGTTTACCTCTACCACTATAATTTTAAAAAATTTATATGTAAAAATAATAATTTTACATGAATATAAGATTGATTAACTATTTTTATGAGATAAATTATGTAAAAATATTATTTTTTTATATGAAAATATTTGTTCTCTAAATTTAAGTAACATATTATTACTTTTGTATGATTTGTCAGATTGTCTAAACTCATCACCATGTTATAATCCTTTTAAAATTCTTTTGTAGGTCCTTATAAAATGTCATACAGGTTCTTAAATATACTACTTTTGATTACTTATAGTTAATTTGATGTTTTTAATAATTTACAAATAATGTTATTCATTTAATTTTAATAATAACAATAAATTTTGAAATTAATAATATAATTTAAAGTATTTTACAATTTTTTTTATAAATATTTGTCTTTAATTAAAAGAATTAATTTTAGTTTTAAATTTAAAAATATCTCAAATTTATTTGAAGAAGTCACACACACACACACACACATAATATATATATATATATATATATATATATATATATATATATATATATATATATATATATATTAAAATTACACTAATTTGGTAACAAGTTCACATTTATTACTCAATAAATATTCACGATCAATATTAATATTAACTATTAAACTATGTGGTATGCTAAGCTTTCAAATTTTAATGAGTCCTAATTTAATTATGACAACAATTTAATAAGAAAATTCACAATAAACATTAATACAATTGAACAGTGTGTTGTTAATATTTCAAACTTTAAAAAATTATAATTTAGTGATAAATTTTTATAAGAAAAGGTTTAAGCAAGTTTAAGGTAAAGCAAATTTGTCTCTTTGAGTATATAATTACTTGGATTTATAGGTAATTAGTGAATAAAAATATATCACAAATATGAACAAATTTGTCCCCTCCCTCGATGTTTTTTTCTAGACCATAGAATTGAAATGTAATCCTTAGAATCAAAATATAATTGTACAGCTAGCTTCATTAAAAAAATGTGTAGGTGTTGAAGTACATCATTTTTATTTTATTTGGTGCATTGAATGGAAATCTGAAAAAATTATTAACACATTTTAAGAGTAGTTACACCCATAATATCCATATTCAGGATTCGCTTAACCCATATGGGAGAATATGAAATAAATAAATAAACATGCATACTATTAACCCTCACCTCTCGTTTGGCCAAAAAATTTGCTCATTGAGTCATTTCTCTCCAACAATGCCTTAAGGTACAATACCAATTCTTATTTGTCAGTTCACGAATCTTCTATAAATCAGAGAGAAATTCGGATATTTAGAAGATGCAGTAACAACTAACGAAAGGATTACTTGCGCATCTGATTCACACTTCACCTTTCGATGCCCTTTGTTTCAAGCAGACTCTAAATTTCGCCAAATAGTCCATAATTGCATAGCAGTATTAGAACTATTGCCAATATTTATCATAAAAACAACCCGCCAATAACCAACACAATCCCTAATAAGACTCCCAACTCTAATTCGTCCCGGTTTATTCTGTGAAACTCCATCCACATTCATTTTAACCTATTTAATAGTTGGCATTTGCCACGAAATAAATCGCAACTTTTTAAAACTCCCCACTTGAATATGAACACAGACCTTACTAACTTCATCAACTCGGAAGAGAATCAACAAGACAACATTAGTAGGAAACTTAGCTAAATGCCCATAAACAGCTTAATTCCTATAGTAACACCATACATTAAGAGTCTCTCTGAAAACTAAACTCAACTTTTTGAGAACATCTTTACACCAATGCACCAAAAGAAATTATATAAAAAAGTGATTTGATAGATCAAATTAAGCCAATAATAATTTTCATTTCATAGGCAAATGCCGAATCAATAAAACCACTAATGTTACTGTTAGGACAAATATCAATTTACCAAATCCCTGCTTTACCAAAAATTTAGACTACTACTACTTATTGCATTGTTTGGACCCATAAGCCCAAGAATGGTGGTCACCGCGACAAAGAGAACTAAAAGTGCGAGGAGTGGAAACCCAATCGTCCGGCACAAATAAGCCCCAAGCCAAGGAAGCAAGAAACAACAAGGACAAGAGACAAAATTGTTGGTGGAAGAAAGGAGCCCAAGCAATCACAGAAATCCCAACTGCCGGAGAACACCCTGGTCGCATCACCGGCGAAGCGGAGTAAGAAACCAGATTCAAAAGGAAGAAGCAAAAGTGAACCCAATCAAAGCGATAAACGGCGAAATAGATCCTTGCATAAATCAATTTGAAAAAGACTCGGAATCAAAAAGACCCTAGTAGGTATAGATTGAGGAAATTAGATACCCAAAAAAATAGATCTGTCCTGCGAACCGATGAAGAAGTAAAGATGAAATTTGAAACCTAAAAGAGAGACACGAGGACACAGACCCCAAAACTAAGACCATCTAGAACAAAAGGAAATACCTATACAAAATGTCATGGTCAGGAGTGGAACCTTTGATGCTCAGTAAGAGGGGAATAAAGTCGTTGCAAGCTTTAAGATAATTGTTCTAAAATGGAGTCGTTACACTTAAGTCATAACCGAAACTAGCGTAGTAGCTTAGACAGGTGTCATTGGCTAATTGGATTAGTTACCAAGTTTGTTAGTCTATTAAAAACAGTCATATATATATACCAATTGGTCTGTAATGGAAAGGTATGAAAGAAATGAATTAAGTTTTTCAGTTTTTCAATTTCATTTTTAGCAAGTTTCCATATTTTCTGCATTTAGCTATTTCATTTGTGTCAATTTGGTATCAGAGCACCCTGGGCCATTCATAGTAGATGCCACCTCGAAACCTAACTTACAAAGGCACAAGAAAGACCTCAAGGCTATGGAGGGTCGATTGGAGCAAGTGCAAAAGCTACTGCAAATAGCTCAGGATCATTCAAAAGAGCGATTCAATCAAATGGAGGAACAGTTGGCAAACCTTGATAAAAAGCTACACCGTTCCAATGAAGATTTGATTCAAAAATTATCAGAGTTCTTCTCTACCGGGAAGAGATCAGAGTTGAAGAATACAGTAACAATGGGAGTAAGCTCACATGTTCCTACCTCAATCGATGCATCACACACTTTGCCTTCCGTAATAATAACTATTCCTCAGTTGGTAATAAGAACTATTCCTCAGTTGTAAGTTAAAATTCCTCATAGTTTTTTCCAGCCCCATACTAATTCTCTAATGGTACCAAATCTAACTAACACTATTATGAATCCTGCATTTAGACCCTGTACATCAACCATAACTTTCGCACCAGTGTCCCCTGAATATGCTATATCTGAGCCAATAACGCGACCCTATAGTGGTGGGTTATCTCGAAGTGGATCCCATATCCTTCTAAATTTTGTTATGTCGACCATGGATGGATACTCGGGATCACAGTCAACTGACCCATAACTAACCCAAACATACACCATTATACAACGGGGACCCCAACCACCAACTTCAATCCAAGCATTTTGCCTAGCTATAATCCTTCAGTTACCCAAACAATCAATACTCAAAACCCTACTAGCTCACCTTACCCACAGTTTTCAAATTACAATGTGTTAGACAAATTTATGTATGTCTATTTGGATTTAATGATGACAAAATAATATTTGATAACTGTTTATGTGAAATATTTATGTGACAATGTTATAATCATATGATGTATTCTGTGATATTGTGTCTTCGTAGAATTAGTTTTGATGTGTGTTATATAATCCTTAAAGTTATATTTAAAGTCATTTACTGCTTATATTCAAAAGAAAAGAAAGAAAATGAGAAATCAAATAAGTGTGATTTATAAACACTTATCTCTGTACAGTCCTTAAAAAGAAAATTTAATGTAAAAGGACTTAGAGGATCAAATTTGTTAGAATGATCCATATGTGAAAAAGCTAGACTAGGATTAGAGAATTAAATATGTAAAGTTGATCCAAAAGATAAACTTTATATTGTCCTTAAAAGAATAAAGAAATGTAAAAGGACACTAGGGATCAAATGTGTTAGGTTGAATCTAGATACATAGTATTATTATCCAATGTGTAATAGATTAGGTTAAAGACGCGGACAACTCAGGAAAGGAAACAGAAGAAAAGTTCCAAATCGTATTGAGAGTTCAAGATCACATAGCAAGTTCAAAATTACATTACAAGACCAGTTCGCATAACAGAAGTTCAAGATCACATAGAAGAAAATAAATCGTATAGTACAACAAGATCGTAATGCAAGAGCTAAATTTTACTACAAAATCTCGATCGTATTGCAAAGGGAAGATCGCATTATACAAGCTGAATCGTATTGGGATGACAGATCGTATTGTAATAACTGAGTCGTTTAACAATATCTGAATCTTATAACAAGCTCCAAGTAGTATGGTGAAGATGTTAGAAGGCAAAACGTATAGCAAAAGACAAAGATCGTATAGCAACGTAAATCGTATAATGCAAAGCTCTGATCGTAGAGCAAAAAAGAAAATTCTGATCATATAACAAGACAAGATCGCATAGCAAAAGAAGAGCTAGATAAAGAAGAATGAGAAATTCAATGAGAAGTCAAAGCCACTAAGGATAAGTTAAACAAATCATAAAGTAGTCAGAAATGAAATGATCAAGCACAAACTTGGAAAAATCTGACTCACTTCTATATAAGAGAAAGAAACAGAAGGAACATGGATCATCTCACAAAGGTCTACACAAATGGAAAGTTCATATAATTTAGACGTACAAACTCATCACTGCATAGCAAAGACAAAAAGCTCTAACTGAAGAAGTAGATACAGAAGCACACAATGTTGAACAAGTCAAGAACTCAAAAATCACAAAATGAAGCTGAACTAAATATCCTCGAATCATTGATTGAGTTACTAATATTGATGAGCAACTTCGAAACGTAGAGATATAACCTTGATGAGCTAACTCAGTACCAAACCTATCAGAGAACATAATGCCTAAGGTACTGAGAGACGGATTCACTACGGCACAAGAATGGGATGATCTTGCCAAAGAATCCTTCAGCAAAAAACAGTTCAAGATAACCTAACCAAAGAAGACAAGAAGCAAGTGCTATTCAGCAAAAGCTACTCGATCAGAATAAAGACAAAGAAAACTCAAGACATCAATGCTCAAGTTAGGTGTGACGCCCTCGAATTCGGGTCTCCTTATCCTCAGATTTGGTGCACACGATCCAACCTAAATCTAACCTCACGTCATCATTTAGTAATATAAATGATAAATTTTGTGATATTCTAAAACTTTTTATTACAACATTCAATAATATTCAATATCAATGTAGATATTATAACTTAGTTAATTAAAACTTTATAAATCTTCGGTTCCAAAATCGCAACTTTTATTATTCATCTTAATATAAAAGGATATATTCATAAAATATCTAACAGCTCATATAATATTTCGTTTGTATAAAAAAAATATTCTCATAACAATCAATATAAGGTTTGCAACGCAACTATAAATCAAATATCTAGTATTCAACGCTAAATAATTCATTACAATATAATTTATTCTCATACAATAAGTCGTTCCGACTTGGTACATCTGATCCAAAGAAATCGCTAAACATTTGCTTTTAAATATGCTTTAGATCTTTATCACGGCTCCTCGATCTAAAATTGCAAAATTAATTGCAAGAATGAGCACGACAACTTAGCAAGTCTAACAAATAACACATTTCATTCTTCGCATAGTATACATGGCAACTAAGCGTAATGTGTCTAATGCATATATATCTATATATGTGTTATAAATTTCAGATTGTGAAATTACTACATGCATCTCATTTTTTCATACTTTAAATTTGATCACGTAACATTTAATACATGTTCATCATATATCATACTCATCATGTTCACATTACAGCACAGTTCACGACAAGTTTATACATAGCAGATAAAACAGAAAAACTTGCATATAATCATGAAAAAGTTTACACGTAACAATTAAATCTTGAAAACTTGCCTTTGTTTGTTATTTCACGCTTATCATAAGCCCGTTGTATGATCCTTACTCATCGGTAAATACAATCCATGCTTTATCAATTACCGCATGACCTATATACAACATTACGTTACAACGCATTCGTTAATCTCCTTCGAGATACTCAATTTCATTTAAATTAGTTTTCTAATCATAATCCGTGCAATGCTCAATTTATTATATAACTTATACAAGTTAGTAAATACATTTTTCAAAACACATTCAATATTTTCATTTAAAACTCAATTTACTTTATAATTTCGTTTTCTAGTTTTTTTTAATAAAATTTCCAAATTGAATTTATCATTCTATATAAATAGGTTAACTTACATCTAAATATAATTTAATATTTCATCTTATGAACTTCGTACGTTATGCATCAAGACCTCACCGTTTAAAACCATCATTTTTCAAAAATTCTAGAGCAGCGCTACCGCGCCAATATTAGCCTTGGCAGCGGCGCGACTGCGCTATATATTTTTTTCTAAAACCCAGCTACGGCGCTACTGCGCCAAGATTAACCTTGGCAGCAGTGCACCCGCGCCACTACGACAAAAAAATTCCCAAGTTGTGTTTTTAGAAATCTGCAGAATTTTTCTATCCTTCCAGTCATCCAACATGCAATCCCATTTCAAATCAATTACTCCATATAAATCTACATGACTTATAACACACAAATACCTAGATCATGCCCGCAAACCATAATCAAAATTTTAATGAACATCAATTTCCTATATATATTTTAGAAAGCATCCTCTTTGAGGAATTTTGTCAAATACCTTACATATATGATTAAAAAGCTTGGTTCTCACATGAATATGAAATACAACCACACCTCCATATACAAATTCACCCTTATTTCAGCTGAATCCATCTGATTCACCTCAACACAATCCTCCCGCAACAATTTCATGCAGTTAAAATAAACTAATTTCTATAAATTTACAAGGAAAGAGGTTTATACCTTTGTTGGAGGTTTGATGGAATTTCTTACTTCAATTCTTTACTTTGGTTGAACTGAGGTTCCTCCTTGTCAAATTAGGCTCACCATCCTCTTCCAAACTCAGTTTGTAATATAAATTGCCACTATATTGCTTCCAATTTTGGTGGAAATTTGGTGTAAAACCTATGAATACTTGACTTGGTAATAGAGAGAGACGAAGAAATTTTCTTCTGAGCTTAGGAACTGAAGAAGAAATGTACGTAATTCATTTCTACGGAATCCATTAAGTCTCTTAAACATCTTAGTGGCTTCAAGTGGTTTAGTAATTTAACACCTGTAATCTACTACCCAAAAATAACTAGGATACAAGCATTTTAAGTTGCCAATTTTCAGCACATATATTCACAATGATCATACGTGATACCCCATTCAGGAAATGTACATAATATATATACCTTATCTACATATCAGCATTACATTATATAATATACGCAATGCATTCATAAAGTATGTATAATATTTATAATAATTATACCTATTCCCATACATATAATATAAATAACACCAATACATGTATTATTTATATTAACATAATTAATTATTTACAGTATGAATTATTTTAATTAACTCATTGATACAATTAATATTGTATAAATAATTTAAATTATCCCCTTCTCTCCATAAATTATTTCCAAACAATTTTGTTAAAACACTAAATATATTAATTTAACATCTTTAATCGTAAATTAAATACCAATTTAATTTACTAATTTTGATATCTAACATTCATTTAATAAATATTAGTCCCTCACCCCATATTTTTAAGTCACATTCTTTTGATATAATATTAAATATTATATCCTATTCATGTTACATTTAATTATTGTAACTTAATTCAATTTCCCATCATTAATTAAATAACTCATTTTATTTAATTAATTAACATTAATATATTAATCCACTAATAATAATTAATGAATTAATTCCCTCATATCTAAATTTATATCTGTTTAGTATAATACAATATATTAAGTCATTACATAAATATATAGGTAATATATTAGAATAATAAGTTTTAATTATCTATCTCATTAAAATAACATACATTCATTAATTCACTATTCTTTCTTAAGCGAATTAATTACCTATTTATAAAATTTAATTCATAATACATCCACTACCGTTTAAAACTTAATACTCAAATTATATTATTTCATAATATAATATTTCACTCAATCCCAATTAATTAATATATATTAATTAATTTTCATTGCTTCATAATTCATCTGTAGTTAATTCAAATTATAAACTTAATAATTAAATTAACTATAAAATTCATTTCTTAATATATATATACACACACACACACACACACACACACACACACACACACCACACACACCACAACATCACATAACTCAAAATATATATAACACATATATATTTTTATTAACATTTGACGCATTTTGTCTCATAAAAAGAATTTTATTTATTAAATTCTTATTTTAATATTATTTAAATATATCAAAAATTCTAGGTTGTCACATTCTTCATTTCTTATAGAAATTTCGTCCTCGGAATAGCGATTATCAAAATACCCATACACGTTTATATCTAATCTCATAAATACTTGGGTCGCCACATTCACTTATTCTTCTAAGAATTTAGTGCACGAAACTCTAACTTACTAACTTTCGCTATTTCTAATTATCAAAATAGATTTTCACTAATTTCTACTACAACCGTATTCACACAGCCTATATAAGGCATGATTGTACACAAGGTGATCAGCCTCTTATACATTTGCGTTATGCATAATGTATTAGACAATAACGCACAAAGTCGGAACTATATGTCGACAAACATAAACCCTTTCATTCCACACAAAATCAATTTGATTTGGCATAGCTCTCAAGAATTCAAAGATTCCATAAAATATTTTTTAATATTTGTCGAGCCCAATCAAATAGTTTAAACCCACTTAAACAATTCGGATATCAATCGAAACTTTTTAAAACAGTTATAAACTCAAAAACTTTTGAGAAAACATACTTTTTCATAGTTTAGATAAAACAAAAATCATTTTATGACTTTGTCAGGTTTCAAGATACCATAGTGGGTTTACGATTCTATGATCACATCCACACTAGGTTACATTGTGTTGATGATTCCATCATTTTATCATTTCACACCTTATTAGTAGTGTGTTGATAATTTTCAGAAATACATTCTGATAGTTACAAATCATTTTTGTCTAGCCGACACAATTAGCATAGACATTTGTGAAAGTAGTATGTACACATGTCAATCATATTTGATATGATGTAGCATGTACTTTGTAATCTTATTCATTTATTAATAAAAGTTTATTTATACAAAGTCATTTTCTTTATCCATATTTAATAGATGACAGTAATTGTAATAAACTCATACTTGTTGAGCATTATTTTTAGAATCATGATGATGTTCATTCTAATGAGTTCTAAATTCAAAATAGCTCAAAACTAAAATTGTTCCTAATCGTGAGATTACTAAAATAAGGATTAGTGAATCTGGATAGATTAATACATATTATACTTGTTTTTATGAAGAGTGTGATTGCTCTTATAATGCTTATTAGAGGATAAGTTCACTGAATTTGACTCGCTCAAGGAACACCTAATGGAGTCTTACTTGTCTGTCAATAGGAGTTCCTTTTGTGATAGTAGTACAAGTGATCATTGGACTTGAGATCATCATAGTATCTTGTGTATGATGAATTATATTTTGACATATTCCTTCAAACCTTTAGGGGGTATCAAAGGGTATGTTCGGGTATAATAAGTTGTACATGGAGATAAGTGAATGATCAACAACGAATCCACCACTTCTAGTAAAAGAAGAGAATGTCCTATGTGATTCGATAAATGACAACTCAGTAGTCATTGGCTAAGGCAAAATGAAAATTAGAAAGTAGTTTCTAATTTACATTAATTATAGTTATTCATTTGAGAATCAAAATGCATATAATCAAATAAAATAAGACTTGACAGTAATACCATGTCTTAAATTTGATTGGGTCATTGTGAGGTAGAAGGATTGAATTGTACGGTAACTATTCGATAAATAGGTTCTTTTGTGATTAAATGTTGAAATCTATATTATTTGAAAAGTCGTTAATCACTAAGGGGGTTTATCCTTATTGCAGAATAAATATTATTTATTTAAATAAATTAATGTTTTAATTTATTTATTTAAATAAGATTAGAATTATTCTAACTGATTTATTCTACAACTGGTTTAATATGGAGAATCTAAAGGGTCACACCACAAAAGAAAAATAATTATTTAAGAACTAAATGACATAACCATAATAATGAATTAAGTATATTTAATTTATTCTATGGAGATAGAATAAATTAAATAGCTTAATATTTATTGTTTAGTATTTTAAAAATATTAATTATAAATTAATAAGAGAAGTCTTATTATTATTATTACTATTATCATTATTATTTTGTTTCTAAATAATTTAGGAATCAATTACTAAGAGTACTCTCATATATGATAATTAAGTTCCTAAATGGTTTAGGAATTGTAATAATTATATTAAATTAATTAAGTTCCCAATTAGATTAGGAATTTAATTAAAAACCTTATTCCTAAAGATGTTATGATGGTTGACTATATCTATAAATAAGAGAAGTCTTATTATGGATTGGGATTACATACACATTTATAAGTTTTAGAAGAGTACTCACAAGTTCTCTAGATCTAAGAAATTAGAAGAGAGAGAAAATTAGGGTTTGCCATCACCCACTTCTTGAATCCTTATTCTTCCTTGGTGGATCACCTCTAGAAACCAAACATTTAGGTGGCTAACGTTGATCAAATGAATCTAATCAGTGAAATTCAAGGAGAACATGAAGGAATTGGAGTTAAACACGTCCCTATAGAAAGCTAGAATCTACAAGGGTATAATTCTCTATCTCCTTCTTGTTAATTAATAGTTATGCATAAAGGTCGATCCTAGATTATGGTTTGTAGTAAAAAAAAAATCTGATTTATCATGCTTCCACTGCTTATATGTAATTTGATTGCATATTCATGGATATTACAAAGAAACAATTTGAACAACATAACTTTTTTAAAAACTTATCAGTTCCATCTTTGAACCAATATTTTTGAAGGCATCAAAATGCAAATACAAGCACGATGTCAATAATGTCGAAATCTAGCATTACTAGTAGATTTGGAATATCCAAATGTCATTCCGGCCAACACTTGATATCTCCAGTTATTCCGAATCCTATTAATACTCACTATTCTATAACACATGACACTGTTCATCAAACTTTTCACACATTATGAGTTCAAAAACTTGTTATAAAAATATGAGTTTAAGAACTTATCCTCGTAATATGTAGTCCAAGAATAAATCAAGGACTGTCTATACACATAGGGGCTCAAAAATATATCATACGATTATGAGTCACAAACGTACTATATATATGAGTTCTAAGAACTCGCACATATTCTTAGTATTCTCTATTATCCGAAATATTCATAAGAAAAAAATCACCTTCTCGTCGTTCATATAATGATACCACTATTTCAACGATTATCAATAAAGTGAACTGGGTGGAACACAAATCTCATGCCCATACAAAGGTTTGTGCAACTCTCAGCTACCAACATGAGTCCTCGATTGAAAATCAATCAATTCCTAATTTCTCTACTCTGCTCAATATGAATTCTCTCAAATCCTCATTTCATCATTTATAACTCCTTCTGAGTTTATTCTGTACTTTTCATAGTACAACATCTTTTTATAGCGGCAGACTATAATTTCACTTTTAATCGTTTTATATTACGATTCTTCTCATTTGATCTCTTTTGTTTGAGTCAGATGTCTCCTGATCATCTTCTTATAGCTCAACCAGATTCTTCTTTGAATCTTTTCATTTATATTTTAACTTATTTATTTATCATCATTTAAACTTTATTCGAGTTTATTGTTATATCATCTTTATTATTTTCACTACAGTTATAGCCTAAGGTACTCACACTTAAGGTTTCTAACCTATCAACTCTGATACCTATCTGTGACGCCCCCAAATCTGAGTCTCCTTATCCTCGAATTCGGTGCACACGATCCAACCTCAATCTAACACCACGTCATCATTCAGTAATATAAATGATAAATTTCATGATATTCTAAAAAATTTTATAACAACATTTAATAATAGTCAATATCAATGTAGATATTATAACGTTGTTAATTAAAACTTTATAAATCTTCGGTTCCAAAATCGCAAACTTTAATATTCATCTTCATATAGCAAGTTATATTTATAAAATATCTAACAGCTCATATAATATTTCGTTTGTATAAAAAAAATTCTTATAATAATCAATATAAGGTTTACAACGCAAATACAAATCAAATATCTAGTATTCAACACTAAATAATTCATTATAATATAATTTATTGTTATACAATAAGTCATTCCGACTTGGTACATCTAATCCAAAGAAATCGCTAAACATTTGCTTTTAATTATGCTTCAGACCTTTATCACGGCTCCTCAATCTAAAATTGCAAAATTAATTATAAGAATGAGCACGACGGCTCAGCAAGTCTAACAAATAAAACATTTCATGCTTCACATAGTATACATGACATAAATGGAAACTATATATAATGTGTCTAATGCATATACATCTATATATGCGTTATAAATTTCATGTTGTGAAATTACAACATGCATCTCATTTTTTCATACTTTAAATTCGATCACGTAGAATTTAATACATGTCCATCATATATCATACTCATCATGTTCACATTATAGCACAGTTCATGACAAGTTTATACGTAGTAGATAAAACCGAAAAACTTGCATATAATCATGAACAAGTTTACGCATAACAATTAAATCTGAAAAAACTTGCTTCTGTTTAATATTTTATGCTTATCATATGCTCGTTGTATGATCATTACTCATCGGTAAATACAATCCATGTTTTATCAATTGCCATACGACCTATATACAACATTAGGTTACAACGCATTCGTTAATCTCGTTTGAGATTCTCAATTTCATTTAAATTAGTTTTCTGATCATAATCCGTGCTACGCTCGATGTATTATATAACTTATACAAGTTAGTAAATACATTTCAAAACACATTCAATATTTTCATTTAACACTCAATTTACTTTATAGTTTAGTTTTTTATTTTTTTTAATAAAATTTCCTAATTGAATTTATCATTATATATAAATAGGTTAACTTACACGTAAATATAATTTAATATTTCATCTTATGAACTTAGTACATTATGCATCAAGACCTCATGGTTTAAAACCATCATTTTTAAAAAATTCTAGAGTGGCTCTGTCGTGCCAATATTAGCCTTGGCAGTGGCGTGGACGTGTTATATATTTTTTTCTAAAACCAAACTACGGCACTGCTGCGCCAGGATTAACCTTGGCAGGGCGCGTCCACGCCACTACGGTAGAAAATTTTCCCAAGTTGTTTTTTCAGAAATCATTTCAATTTTACTATCCTTCCGGTCATCCAACATGTAATCCCATTTGAAATCAATTACTCCATATAAATCTACATGACTTATAACTCACAAATAGCTTGACCATGCACTCAAACCGCATTCAAAATTTTAATGAACATCAATTTCCTATATTTTAGAAAGCATCCTCTTTGAGGAATTTTGTCAAATACCTTACATGCATGACGAAAAAGCTTGATTCTCACATGAATTTGAAATACAACCACACCTCCATTCACAAATCCACCCTTATTTCAATTGAATCCATCTGATTCACCTCAACATAATCCTCCCACAACATTTTCATGCAATTAAAATAAACTAATACCTATAAATTTATAAGGAAAGAGGTTTAAACCTTTTTTGGAGGTTTGATGGAATTTCTTACTTTAATTCTTTACTTTGGTTAAACTAAGGTTCCTCCTTGTCAAATTAGGCTCACCATCCTCTTCCAAACTCAGTTTGTAATATAAATTGCCACTATATTGATTCCAATTTTGGTGGAAATTTGGTGTAAAACCTATGAATACTTGACTTGGTAATAGAGAGATATGAAGAATTTTTCTTCTGAACTTAGGAACTGAAGAAGAAATGTACGTAATTCATTTCTATGGAATCCATTAAGTCTCTTAGGGCCTGTTCGGGAATGACTTTTTTTTTTGACTTAAAGTTAAAACTTTAGTAGATTTATAAGTTAAAATTTTAATAGATTTATAAGTAAAAGTGTTTGGCATCACTTTTACTTATAAGTCGGGAATTATAAGTAAGAGCTGTGAATATGTTCAGTTAATAATGACTTATAAGTTAAAATAAAATGTAAAGATTACTAAAATAACCTTCACTAAAAATAACATGTTAAAATAAAAGAGGGCAAAATGGACATTTCAATATGTTTGACCAAAACTTAAAAAATGACTTATAAGTCAAAAAAATAAGTAAGTAAAACTACTTATTTTTTTGAACTTATAAGTCAACTTATAAGTTAGCATATAAGTCAGAAACAAACACATTTTCTAGCAAAATCAACTTATAAGTTGGGTTAACAAACTTATAAGTTGACGCCGAACAGGCCCTTAAACATCTTAGTGGCTTCAAGTGGTTTAGTAATTTAACACCTGTAATCTACTACCCAAAAATAACTAGGATACAAGCATTTTAAGTTGCCAATTTTCAGCACATATATCCACAATGAGCATACGTGATACCCCATTCAGGAAATGTACATAATATATATACCTTATCTACATATCAGCATTACATTATATAATATACGCAATGCATTCATAAAATATGTATAATATTTATAATAATTATACCTATTCCCATACATATAATATAAATAACACCAATACATGTATTATTTATATTAACATAATTAATTAATTACAGTATGAATTATTTTAATTAACTCATTGATACAATTAATATTGTATAAATAATTTAAATTATCCCCTTCTCTCCATAAATTATTTCCAAACAATTTTGTTTAAACACTAAATATATTAATCTAACATCTTTAATTGTAAATTAAAAACCAATTTAATTTACTAATTTTGATATCTAACATTCATTTAATAAATATTAGTCCATCACCCCATATTTTTAAGTCACATTCTTTTGATATAATATTAAATATTATATCCTATTCACGTTACATTTAATTATTGTAACTTAATTCAATTTCCCATCATTAATTAACTAACTCACTTTATTTAATTAATTAACATTAATATATTATTCCACTAATAATAATTAATGAATTAATTCCCTCATATCTAAATTTATATCTGTTTGGTATAATACAAAATATTAAGTCATTACATAAATATATATGTAATATATTAAAATAATAAGTTTTAATTATCTATCTCATTAAAATAACATACATTCATTAATTCACTATTCTTTCTTAAGTGAATTAATTACCTATTTATGAAATTTAATTCATAATGCATCCACTACCGTTTAAAACTTAATATTGAAATTATATTATTTCATAATATAACATTTCACTCAATCCCAATTAATTAATTTTAGTCACTTTATAATTCATTCGTAGTTAATTCAAATTATAAACTTAATAATTAAATTCACTATAAAATTCATTTCTTAATATGTGTGTGTATATATATATATATACCAAGCATATCCCCTTTAGCGACAGACCGGGCGACGGTTTGGTCCGTCGCCATAGGTTTGTCCGTCGTTATATGTTGTCTGTTGCTAAAAGTTATAACAACGGATGAACCTATGGCGACGGACCAAACCGTAGCCCGGTCCGTCGCTAAAGGGGGTATGATTGGTATGTTTGATAAAGGGTATGCTTTTGATCTTTTCTCAATATTTATTTATATATTTATACATATCACATTTATATACACACATTTAAATTTACCACGTCATCACATAATTCAAAATATATATAACACATATATATTTTTATTAACATTTGACGCACTTCATCCCATAAAAAGAATTTTATTTATTAAATTCTTTTTTTAATAGTATTTAAATATATCAAAAATTTCAAGTTGTCACATGAGGGGGAGCTGATACAACAAAAATGTGAAGACTAAAGTATAAATGCAGATTTGAAAGGAAATAAGTGTACAAAAAGATCGTATGGTATGGACTACATGGTTGAGATCGTAGAGTAATGAAATCGTAGAAATGGATCATAAGTCTACATATCATAGAGCAGATTGTAAAACAAAACAGACTTCATAATAATAACAAAGAAGAATACTGTATAGCTACTCTAAGATCGTAGTACAAAATCATCAATCGCAAAGCAGAAGAATCGTAAAGCAAAAGAAGTCAAGGGACTTCACGATCAGTAAAATGGTAGAATATGAAAGATCCTACAATGGATTAATAAATGACTATGGTCTAAAAAATAATCAAAAGAACGAAAGTGATAAGACAATCATTTATCAAGAAAGGAATCAGACAAAGCTGTGTCTAACGACTATAAAGTCCAAACTTCATCTGACACAAAGTTTCCACTTATGGTAACTTTATAAGAAGACAGAGTCAAAAGTATGCTGACACCTACTGCAAAACATCAGGCTCTAAATAAATGAATTAAGGAAGACATTATACAAAGAGTAGATTGAACTTTACCCAACGGATAAAAAATTCAAAGGCGAGGCTATGAGATGGTCAGACTCAACTAGATCCAATGGTTAAACAACGTTAACCAAGTAAACTTTCCAAAAGCTGACTGATGTGACAATTCAAAGACAAAAAGCAAGTTGACACTATAAGGAAATGTCTACATCAAATATGTTCAATATCATTGATCTTCAAAGCAATGGCTATCTCCCAACAAACAAAATTATCAACGAACAAAATTCTCAACAGGCAAAATGAAAAAGACCTCCCCGAGTATAAAAGGACTATCATTCAAAGGGGGGAAAGAGAGCGAAAAACCATAGACAAGAGGAGAGAGAACATAAGAAAATGGAGAATAGCATTGGTGAGGAATATTAAAAATATACACTCAAAAAACTCACCAAAGAGAGAAAAGTAGAGAAGTAATGGTCAAAGATTAGAAAATAGAATGGTTCATACATTGAAGGAGAATAAGGATGAACTAGTCATTCTACCAAAGACTATAGAGGGGATATATCAATTGCAGAGATATATCCTCAACCCAAAGTCACTCTACGCTTTGAAGGAACGATTACAACACAGCTGCCAAGTTCATTCAATATGAGCTTAACGTCAAGTTGGCAGTACCCCCAACAATAATAATAAATAACAGCACAATCGGGACTTAATGACCAACCAGATTCATAGAAATCTACCCCAAGAAGGGAAGAGGACTTAGTGTCATGAGGAGGAAATTGGGTGATGCCCGTCTGATTCATAGTAAATCGGCCCCTGTTGAGGGAAGAGGACTTAGTGTCTTATATGGAGATAAGACGGGACTTGGTGACCCGCCCGATTCTTAGTGAATCAGACCCTTAGTGGGAGGACTAAGTGTCCTGGACTTAATGTCTAAATTATAAGGACTTAGTGTTCATTTATCCTTAGTGAAATATCCCTGCTCAGCGAAGCAAAAGAGAGGATTATGAGTAGTACAGACCCAAAACCTCTTAAAAATATTTGTGTACTCAATATCTCTTTACCTCCTTCTTTATTCTTCATAAATATGTTATGTATGATATGAATACAGAATTTACTTATGATGTATTTTCAATAGCTACTCAAAACTGTGTATTCTTTTTTCAATGATTAAATGGGGCTTTATCAAATATTCTAATTCCACTGTGTATACAACTGTCTATTTATTTGGTAAAGAAGTTTCAAAATATAAAAGTTATGCACAAGTTGTATAATGATCTAATCACCCCCCCCCCCCCCCTCTAGATCATATTAATGTACCTCTTGGAACCAACACAACTTATCTAGATTACACAAAAAAAAGGGGTTCCAAGTTGAACAATAACCATTTCCTATCACTGTCTATGCCTAAAATGAATTTCCCTAAATTTGATGGGAAAGATCCTAGAGGATGGGTCAAAAAGTGTGAGAAGTTCTTTTAACTAAACCCTGCAATTGATCCCAGATCCAAGGTCTTGTATGGTGCTTTGTACCTTGAAGAGGATGTAGATGTTTGGTATAATCTCTACCAAATGAGCATCCTTGGTTGATGTGGGAGGACTTCATACAACATTTATACAATCGTTTTGTAAGAGCGGGTCATGAGAATCTGGAAGGACAGTTTAACAAACTGATACAAAGGGGTAAAGTAGATGATTATATAAGAAGGTTTGAAGAGCTCAAGAATTAATTGTTATCACATAATAGGTTCTATACTGAAGATTACTTCATTGGGAGTTTTCTGAGTGGACTTAAAGAGGAAATAGTTAATGCTCTATACATAAACAAACCTACCACACTCAAGGAGGCCATTAGCTAGGAAAGGGGACAAGAGGTATACCTGGAATCTCTAGATAAAAGGAACCACATACTGCCAAAAGGAGGAACTTGAGTGATGATACCAGAACACAAAACTATAATGCCAGTCCCTAAGGATAAAGTAAATTCCTTAAAAGGTGGAGTTATCCATGGTTGAAATGGCGGCAAGGAAGGAGAAAAGGATTTGTTATAACTGTGATAAGGTGTTTGTGGCAGGCCACTAATGCAAAAATAAGCACATATGTCTTATGATTACTGAAGAGGATGAAGAACATACTCCTAATGTTGTAGATCAGGAAGTGGCTCTAATATTACAGGAAGGAGAATGTGAGATGATTCAAATGGAAAGTGCATATGCAATCTCTATTCATGTCTTGACTAGTACCAATGGAATACATATAGTCAAAATGGAAAGAAGGGTTAAAAATAACCAGATTTCTATATTGCTAGACAGTGATTCCACACATAACTTCATAACTAGCACATTAATTAGTAAAGAGGTACCACTTGCAAATAGAACCATGTTCCCCTATTAAGGTAACTGTAGCCACTAAGGAAGTCATTCAGTGCAACAAAATGCTAACACAGTTTAAATGGCATATGTAGTAAAGGGAATTTCAAGGTCCTATGTTTGTGATCCCATTAGGTGGTTATAATGCAATACTTTGAGTACATTGGATGAAGACGGTCATCCCAATCATATTTGATTTTGATAAGGGACAAGTGACTACACACTGGGAAATGAAAAAAGTAATTCTGGGAAAATAAATAGATTGTTAACAGTTCAAGTCAGTTCAAATAGAAGAGGAGTTTTACTGGAAACCAAAGGAAGAGGCCTACTTCTTAGTACAACTACAAGCTTAGGAGGTCACATCACAAGCTGAAGAAGTCATTCCCACAAACATTCAGGAACTCCTTGAAGAATATGTAGATGTGTTTAGGGAACCACAAGGGATTCCCCCCCCCCCCCCCCAAGAGTGCAAGAGCACAGTATTCCTATTATGGTTAATAGTTCACCAGTCAATATAAATCCATACAAGCATCTTTATATCCAAAAAAACTGAAATAAAAAGGATGGTCAAGGAGATGATAGATAGTGGCATTATTAAACACAACACCTCCCCTTATGCTTCACCAATCTTGCTAGTAGGGGTGTTCAATCTGTTAATACTGAACCGGACCGGACAGGTACCAAATTAGATAAAAACTTGGTACCGAAACTGGTACCGGTTGGATCGGTTCAATATCGATTTTTTACCAAAAATTATTATTATTATTATTATTATTATTATTATTATTATTATTATTTAAAAAAATAGGATAACCGGTACAGTCCGGGATATACCAAACCACCAAATCTCCGAACCGGTACTGAACCGGTTGGACAGGTCACTATTTGTACCGAATCGTCCGGTTCAGTATATACTAAATACCAATTGAACCGATTTTTTTTAACACCCCTACTTCCTAGTCAAGAAAAAAGAAAACATCTGGAGATTCTGTATAGACTATAAGACTCTTAACAGTATCACGGTCAAAAATAAGTTCCCTATTCCTATTATAGAAGAGTTGTTGGATGAACTTAAAGGGAGCAAAATTTATACCAAGCTGGACCTAAGAAGTGGATATCACCAAATTAGGGTCAAGGCTAAAGATTCACATAAAAATGTCTTTTAAGACTCATCAAGAGCATTATGAATTCTTGATTATGTCCTTTGGGCTAACCAATGCTCCAACCACCTTTCAATGCATCATGAATGAAGTCTTTAATCCACATTTGAGAAATTTTTCTTGGCATGCTTTGATGACATATTGATCTATAGTCCTTCTATACATGAGCACTAGTAACACCTCAGGTAAGTTTTAGAAATTATGAAGAGAAATCAGTTATTTGTCAAGAGATCTAAATGCACCATTTCACAGGAACAAGTTAAGTACCTGGGACACATAGTTAGTTCAAGGGGTGGCAGTTGATAAAAGGAATATTGAAGCTGTCAGAACCTGGCCTAGCCCTAAATGCCTTAAGGCTATGAGAGGATTTTTGGGACTTGCAGGCTATTACAGGAGGTTTGTCAAACATTATCGAATCATTAGTAAACCTCTAATCAATCTCTTGAAAAAAGGAAATTTTAAGTGGACTGCAGATGTTGAGACAACCTTCACCAAATTAAAAAAGGTTCTACCACTCCTGTGCTAGGCATGCCAAATTTCTCAAAAATATTTATTTTAGAAACAGATGCCTGTAAGGAAGGGATATAAGTTGTTTTGATGTAAGATGGGAGACCACTAGCATTCTTGAGTAAGGCACTCTCAATTATACATTTGGGACTGTCAACTTATGAAAATAAGTTATTAGCTATAATCATGGTTGTGCAAAAGTGGAGGATTTACCTGTTGGGACAAAAAAATTGTGATTAAAACAGATAATGAAGCTTTAAAGTATTTTATGGAACAAAAACTCACTACATTGGTTCAACAGGAGTGGATCTCCAAAATGTTAAGGTTTGACTACTTTATACAATACAAAAAGGGGAAGGAGAATTTGGTGGCAGTTGATCTTTCAAGGAAACTAGGTATGGAATACAATGGAGTCATGGTGGCAGAAGCAATTCCAACTATGAAATATGAAGTTCACGAGAGCCTAAAATGAGATTTAGAGGCTTAGGAGGTGATGGCACAGTTACTCCTGGATCCCACTGATATACCTAACTACCAGTTACAAAGAGGGGTATTAAGGAGGCAAGGAATAATCTACTTGGGAAGTTCTGGGGAGCTGAGGAACAAGGTAGTGAAACTTATTCATACCAGTCCAGAAGGAGGACATTCTGGTATGGGAGCCTCCATTAAAAGAGCTGAACTAATTTTCTTTTGGCCTACATTGAGGAAAGACTTGACTGACTTCATAAAAAGTTGTGAAATCTGCTAAAGGAATAAAACTGAGCATGTGCCTACCCCAAGATTATTGCAGGCTATCTCAATTCCTGAACAAGTATGGGAAGTGGTGACTATAAATTTTGTAGAAGGATTTCCAAGGTTTAAAGGGAATGATACTATCTTAGTGGTGGTGGACAAGTATACTAAGGGGTGTCACTTGATGGCCTTAACTCATCCTTACATAGCCACAAAGGTTGCTCAATTAATGCTAGATTCAGTAGTGAACCTGCATGGTCCACCTAAGGCCATCATTTCAAAGAGAGATAAAGTCTTTGTGAGCATTTTTTAGAAGGAGCTTTTCAAAACCTTGGGCACTTAAGTGAAGCTAAGCACTGCCTATCACCCTCAAATTTATGGGCAAACTGAAAGAGTGAACCAGTGCATAGAAATGTACTTAAGGTGCATGACAGGATAGAAATTAGTTCGGTGGAGTAAGTGGTTGCCCTTAACAGAGTAGTGGTATAATACTTCTTTTCATACAGCTACTAGAATGACTCCATTCAAAGCCCTTTTATGGCAGGGATCCCCCAGTGCTTAATTACCATTAAGGAGCCAAAAGTAATAACCCTGTGGTTGCATAATTTATTAAGGAAAAAGAGGTAGAAAAGCATATTCTTAAGAAAAATCTACATAAGTCCCAGGAAAGAACGAGGTTGTATGCAGATAAAAAGAGTACTGAGAGGGGAGATGAAGTATTAGTCTGTTAGAAGCAGTCATATATATATATATATATATATATATATATATATATATATATATATATATATATATATACCGGTTGGGCTGTAATGGAAAGGCATGGAAGAAATGAATTAAGTTTTTCAGTTTTTCAGTTTTTCAATTTCGTTTTCAGCAAATTTCCTTGTTTTATGCATTTAACAATTTTGTTTATGTCACAAAACCCCAATCAGGGGTGGAACGGACTGTCCGATAGAGAAAAAAGAGAGAAAGAAGATCTCACAACAAGGAAGAGCAAGAAAATAAACTCTCTCTTAAGCACAAGAAAATCTACCACAAACCAAATCACAAGATTGGTGATAAACAAAAGAAAATAATGAAAAAGGTTTCCTAGAGAGAAAGATGAACTTCTCATCAAATTAAATAAAGAGAGACAATGAATTAATACTTACTTCCACCTCTTCGAGTCCAAAGATAAAATATGTAAACTGCTTTGTATCTTCTGTTTCGATCCAAGATGGCTTGTGGATGCTTCACTATTTTCTAAGCTCCTATTTCACCAAACCAATATATTAATATGACATTTTGGATTCAGGAATAAGGAAGACTCATTTGTTAACTTACAAAAAGAAAAAGAAAAAACTTAAATTAGGCATAAGCCATTTATAAATGGAAGCAACCTAATTTTAACATAATCAACAAATTTTTGACTAAACTCTGGTTAGTGTACTTATACGTGAAGTGGGAAACTATATCACTTAGTCAAAAATGTCAAAGTGAAAAAACAATGTATGAAACTTTGATACATGCATAAAGGATATATAATTTCTTATAAGCAAAGGAAAATGTAAAAAGAAGATATAACATGTGAAACACAAAACTATTAAGTCCTAAATTACTTTCCTTTTAAAGTGAAACCTAATCTCTTTCAAATGATAACTCTTTTATATATGTGTGTATGCTCATGGTACCTGGAATGTAATGTTCTTGGTAATGAAATAAAGGGAATTGACAACAAAGGTAGCAGAAGAAAAGATTCCAATAGACTGCCCTTTTTTCCCAAGTGTTTGAGCTATCTCCCCCCATTGTACAAATAATTTACAATGGCCTAATTCCTCAAAAATGTCAATATGTAAAAAGCTTTTCAGTATAAATTTACTAAACTAAAGTTGTACTAAAAATAATTGAGTTATTCCTACCAGTATAGTTGCGGCTTTCTTCTCAATGATTTTTAGGAAACACAAAGCTGGCATTATGATTGCCTAAATCACATGTTTAAAAACTAGATTACAAGAAATTTTGATAGAATCCATGTTTAAGTAAAACCTTATGTGCTAAATTTAGCCATTTGTCAACATGTGTTTTAAGTGGAGGAATGTGAATTCTTACCTCAAGAACACTAAGAAGAGAACCAATCAAAACCATCACAAAACCGGCACAATGTAAAAAACATAAGGTAAATTGCATTATATATCCACCACTACCAAGTTGGTGAAGTTACATTACAGTTGCAAAATAGTTATCAGCTCATGTTACTTGTGCTTCAAGTTTTAATGCATTGGTAAGACATAACATCATTAGAACTACATCAAAATAGTAAAAGTACTTTTTTTTTTAAAAGGTGAACAAGAATTTCACGTTTTTGTTTTCTGAAGGTTGCATTAGGGATGGGATCCCCAGTTTTATACTCTCTCTGTTCGAAAATTAAATATACTAATGACGACTTTTAAGAAAAAAAATACTTTTCTAAACTTATCCCTAACTTTAGCTAGAAATATAATAGTGGTAGCATTATAGTACAAAAAGAAAAGTAACGGCATGTTAAGGAATATCATGTCATTTTATAGTTTGAAAATAGAAATGTATCTCCTATTTAGAACGGATAGAGTATTTTCAAGAACAATCACGATGAATAGTTAAGTCCTAAAATGTTACTATGAAAATAGATAAGCAAAGTGCAAAATTATCTAAATCACAACTGTTCTTTTTATATGTCCTCAAATGACTTCATAATCAGACATTGATGCACTCGTATTTAAACAATTGTTAAGTCATTCCAGTTAACATAAAAATCAACATAACTTATTCCCAAATATTTATAATTGTCGATGCAGCTACTGAAAGTTACTTGATGGGAAACGAGGTTAATTGGGACACACAATTAATCTCGCACAGAGAATCTCACACTCAAATAATTTTATAAATCACTGTATCAAAACTAATGAATTACATCCCTATTTATAATCTTCTAACCAAGTCTCCCAATCCAAATTGGACTCTAAAAGATAAATAAAAACTAAATTAGATAATTACAAATTATGGAAACTAACTTAAATACAACTTCTAATTAAAACACAATTCTTAATTTATAGGTTGGGCTTCGAAAGTCATTTATATTGCTCCACCTAAGTTTTGTGTCGGGCTTGAGCCTAACCTCGTCTTATATCAGTTCTCCTCTACTGAGAAAAACTTGACTCCGTCTAGTTATCAATACATGAACACCCACTTCGAATCACCAACGAATTCTTTGCAAGCTTCAATTTGCGCATGTCAAGAGCACAGGTAAGAATTAACTTAATATTGCCCTTAAGAATTGAATAAGTATTGGCACGATCATCGTGGTATGTATGACGATCCCATAGCCATGTATGCCCTAAAATGATATGACAAACTTTAAGGGATAGAATATCGCACATAACCGTATCCTTAAGCTTGCCAACTGAAAATGTAACCAAGCAACTTTGGGTAAACTGCAATTTTGTATTTATAACACATGCCACATCATACAGGTCAGGATGAGGCTCAACTTTTAGCCCAAGCATTTTAAATACTTTCTTGGCAATGACATCCATACAACTATCAGTATTAATCATGAGAGAGCACTTGTCCCACACATTTAACCCGCCTCTGAAAAATTCGCCTACGATGGATTTTAGAATCATCCTTCCACTTTTGAGCAACCAGCAGAGGTCGAAGAATACCTAAACATCCTTCCAAATGAGCATTAGCTTCCAAAGCTTGTTTATTGGGCTCAAACTCCTCGTCCAATGGCAGGCAAACCTCTTCATTTACATCATTTTTCTCACAATTTTTGTTAACAATAACAAGTTTCCTAGAAAAAGGAGAGACAACATTCATCTTTGAAGACGGACACTCAAAAGACAATATAAATTTCGTTGATGATGATGCCACTAAATTCGAGCTATCACCTTTAACTTCGCGTCAGCAAAGAAAAGCTTTCTTTCATCAGTTAGCTCATACCAACAGAAAAAACTCTCCAAAATGTGAACCCAATCGAAGAAGGATTCTGGCCCTTGATCTCTGTTGAAATCACCAACATCTAATTTGGCTCCTCTATCTACTACATTCAATCGAGGGTTGGGTACATGGAAATTAAGCCATTGCTATTGTAGTAGTCTCATATCATTAGGACATGGATTCTTAAAATTTTGGCGAGCATCCTCTTGTTCTTCACCTCGTTCCATGAGTACATCAATTTTGGCTTCCAATAAATGTTGCGATTGATTCTTCCATTCTTTTAAAACATTCATCTTGTTGTTACATATAAGCGTCAAGTTTGGCATTAACTTCTCCGGTATTCACCATGGTTATATATATCTTTTTTTGTTTCTTTTCTTCTTTTTCTTTTTTTTTCTTTTTTTAACAGGGACTAAAATGAAAACTATTGAAACTATAGGGGTTGAAATTGAAGAAAATGAAAGTATATAGACTGATATGAAATTAATGAAACTTCAGGGGATAAACTATAAAAAAAAGTGTAGGGGTATTTTAAAATTTTTATGAAACTTCGGGGGCAAAATTAGAAACTGTTGAAACCTTGGGGTACTAAAATGTAATTTACGAGAGATACTTTATACCTAACAAAGCAGATCAGTAGAAATATATTTCTTTCTTCTATTCTTTACTTTTCTCCCTCTGGCCAACAGATACAGCCTCGACAAAGAGGAAGATCGGCGTGACAGCGACAAACGGTGGCGACTTTGGTGGTTTTTATAATTATTTGAGAAGGTTATATCTAATCTGCATCAGGTTAATTTCTTAAATAAATAAATTTATTAAAAGAATTAAAATTGTGACGTTTTAAAATTAATTTTAATATAATCTTGTGTATAAAATCTATTATATATATTAAAACGCAGTAAACTTTAACCACAGCATGTCATGTGTCACGTTCACATTAACACAATTTTCCACCAGCATTTATTACAATTGATTTACTATTATATTTATCCAATAATCTATTTTTTGAATATTATCCCATAAAAATGTGAAAATAACCATAAATATATATTTGATTTTTATATAATTGCATATAACTCTCACATATAAAAATATAACTCTCATAATAATTTCTTGAGTTTTTTTAAAGCTAGTTTTTTCTTAAATATTATCCCATAATTGTATATAACTCTCACACATAAAAATATTTAATTATTCAATAATTTAGTTTTTTTAATTTTTTACAGCTAATTCTAACACAAAGAAATATGTAATATTATCTCATAATTCAATACAAATATAAGTCTTGTATATATATAAATATATATATATATATATATATAAATAATTCTCACCCAAAAAAATATGTATTTTTTTTTCACTTTTTGCGTGAATATGGAATTAAAAAATTGTAAGTGTAACATTATCTCATAATTGCAGATAACTCTCACACAATAATTTTTGTGAATATTATCTCATATAATTGCAAATAACTCTCACAAAAAAAATATAATTTAAAACTAATTACAACTGAATAATTTTTCATTACACTCAATCAGCAATCAGAATATTCCACACAGACAAATAAAAAACTGAAATCATCTAAAGCTATTTTTTTTTTTATTAATATGATCTCATAATTGCATATAACTTTCACACGTAAAAATATGCAATTATCCAATAATTTTTTTTTAAAATTTTTTACAACATGCGTACAAAATAAAACTCAGTATAGAATAAAACTTTTTTTTTTTTTTTTACAAACAGTAAAAGTTGTCTAGGCATCTTTACCATAGAATCACACGTTGAATATACAGGAGACAACATCTTGTTATTTCCCAATGACACGAAAGATATCTAGAAGGGGGGGTTGAATAAATTATTTAAAACTTTTTCCTTATTTTGGTTTTAAGAAAGAATGAATTATTAATCAAATAGTTTAGCACAGCGGAATATGATTTAGTTACCCCTTCCTTAAAATGTTAATGTAATAATTCAATAAGCAGATATAGCAGTTATAGCAGTTAATAAACACAAGATAGAAGACACCAGATTTTAAGTTGTTTAGAGTTCACAAGACTCCTACTCCACTGTTCTGCTCCTTGAGCAGCAAATCCACTAAGGATACTATTACAATTTTTGACTCACTAAGATTCCTTCAAGACCAGCAGTCTTGGAACTCTAGTTCGCTAAGAATTCTTCAAGTCCAGCAGACTTGGATACTCTTGTTCACTAAGAACTCTTATCGTGAGTAGTGATGGTTTTGGTGTGCCACTAAGTTGCGTTTAGCATAAGTTTCTGAAGAACTTAGTAACGAGACAAATTCTTTTCAGTTTGATCTTTTTGAACTCTTGCGTATATCTTTCTTTCTTGTGTAATACTTCCTCTCTTTTTTTTAGTATTGAATCTGGGCTTCTCATATAAAAGCTTTAGATTTCTTTCCGTTTGAAATCTGCTCTTTTCTTCAATTTATGTCCGTTACCTCACAATGTAGAGCTGTTGAATATTATATTCATTTAGCTCATTAATGCTCTGACGAGGTATTAATTGACCTACAAATATTGTCCAAAAAGGTGTTTCCTTTTTCCTTGGGATAAGACATGACAGTCGTAGGTTTCTACCAACTTTCATAAAGTCGTTTGGTCTTTCATAGAAATATGGCTGATAGGACACCATCTTCTGACTTTACTGCCTTGAAAGTCTTCTCTCTGTTCCATACCACGCTTTGGTAAGTCCTCTGATATTTTTGACTTTAAGCTATTGGCAGAGGTTTATCTGACACATTGATGCAGATTATTCTTCGTGACGAAGTTGCTTTTGTTATAAAGGACAAGAGAAGAGTCATCAGAACTTTTAGGTTTTTGATTGTAGTGTTGCTTACATGTCTCTTTTTTTCTTAATTCTACGATAGAGTTTTACTCTACGGCTACTCTGTTGGTCGTAGAGTCCGTTCTACGCCTAGGCTTCTTCCTTGATCGTAGTTTTTTCCTGGTATGGAATCGTAGAGTCCATTCTACGAACAGACTTAGTCATTGAGTCTTCTTTATAAAAAGTCGTAGAGTCCACTCTACGAACAGAATGAATCGTTGAGTCTTCTTTGCTTGGAGTCATAGAGTCCATTCTACAATCAGACTGACTAAACAGATATATCATAAGATCAATCTAACAGATTTGATCCTATCTAACTAAGTCCTTATATTTAATAAATAATCAAAGGACTTTACAACTCAAAACATTCATATCCAAAAGATCAACCTAACAGTTTTGATCTTATCTAACTAAGTCCTTGTACATCATACACAATCAAAGGACTTTACTACTCTACTATTGAATTCATTTAGCACCTTAGATCTTATCATCAAATCAAACATGCAATGTTCAACAATCTCCCCCTATTTGATGATGATAACATAAATAGCAGATCGTAATTTGAACAACTTAATTAGGCAAATGCATATGAGTAAGTGAATATCTAACATACAGTGAGCAGTTGTATTCTCTAATGAAAAAATATAAATTTTATTGATGTATAGTTAGTTGAACAATGAGTGTAAATAGAATACAACAACAAAAAAACAAAAAATAAACTTATCTCCTGCTTCTTGGAGGTCTCCTTCTTTCATCTTCATGCCTTTACCTTCTCTCATCTTCCTCCTTTTGCCTGAATAGTGCTCTTCTTTCGTCTTCTGCTCTTATCAGTTCCATTTCTTCCCTCTGCAAAGCTTCTTCTTCTTTAACTTGGATCTATGATTGTGAGTTGGATGGTCTCGCAGTTGAAAAAGAAGGTCTTACTGTTAAGACCTGTCTGGGATGAGATGGTACTGTCTCAAATCTAGGAGGTTGTATCGACGTTTGAACCATTCCTATCTCTTAAGGTGTTCTTCCTCTTCTGCTGCTATGTTCCGTGCTCGTTCTCTTCTGTTCTATGCTCGTTCTCTTCTCCCCCTTGTTGGCATCATTAATTTTGGCCACCTCAGTCGATAGCTCCTACACACCCTGAACAAGTTCTTGAAGTTGAGTCTGGGTGGCAGCTACATCATTGCAATGAGCTTGAAGTCGTTCTTCAACTAGGATTTGTTTCTGCTCGACCACTGATGGAGTTGTATCTAATCGTTGAGTTTATTCTTTGAGGGATTGCTTCATTTTGAAGATCTAATCAGCGAGAAGAGCTATAGATTTAGCATTGGTTTGTTGAAGAAGGTTGATGGAATTCTGATGATTGGTCATTGCTTCCATAAACTTTTTATCCCTTTCCTCGAGATTTTCAGAAACAGCTGTCGTTAACTGCTTCAATCTTGTGGAGAATTATTTTTCCAAATTTTGAGAAAGATCGTTTGTAGCAATAACGACATTGTCTACTCTTCGTTGAATGTTGTGGGACGTGGATGCTAGATCTTTTTGTATCTTTGCTTGCATATAGCTCGTAAGGTCCGTTAAGCCCTCAGTAGTAGGAAGTAAAGATATCTTTTGCAGAATTTCTTGGAGGAGTTGAGTTGTTTGCCCCTAGTCAGCCATGGAGCTTGGAATGTTAAAGTATTCATAACCAGAGGTTGAGGGAATGTCTTTTTGTGTGAGGAGAAGTCTTGGAGGTAGGAAAGGTTGAGCATGAGGTATTGTGTGTGTAGTAGGCAAGATTTCAGGAGAGTCAGGAGGGAACTCTACAGCTTGATCATTCAGGCTTCCTTGACCACCAGTTGTAGAGGGTAGGGACTCTACGACTGGGGAAGAGTTGGACGTAGAGCTTGTTTCAGGGTTGGCGTTTGATAACTCTTCAAATTTACTGAAGGCCCAAGAAGGTGTATGATTTTGTATGAGAGCTGGAGGAATAAAATGTACCTTTTGCCCTAAAGAATGTGAGAATGAGCTGGTTGAAAGCAACTTTTGGGCAAAGAATAGGTTTTATGGATAGCTTTGAGCCAAAATCAACACATTGGGATAAGCTTTGAAGGACTAGAAGAGTTGATCCCATGAATTGTGTACCAAGGCTCGGTGGAATGGCATCAATGGCAAGAACTTCAGTAGACAGTTGTAGTTGAGGTGCCTCTATTCATTTCTTCCGACTGCCACTATTTCGATGTCATTCTCTTCATCATTATTCATTGTGGCTGAAGGGATTGAAATATCTTCTTGAATCTCCCCCTCAGCCTGAGCATCTGCTGGCTCAAAAACTACTGATGGCTCCCCCTCAGTTTGAGTACCCATTGGTTCAGTTGCTTCAAATGGCTCCCTCTCAACTAGAGCAGCGACTGATTTTTTAGGTAACTCCCCCTCAGCTACTGAGCCTTTTTCAGTTATTTGATCGGCTAATTTCACTAGCCTTCTTCTTTTTGGCCTTGGCTCTGCTGAAGTGACCTCCTCAGCCTAATGTTTGCTGCGAGTTTCCCTCTGCTGATCTAATTCTTCATCTTCCGTGTCAGCCTTCTCCTTAGGAGCAACGTCAAAGGCTTCATTTGATGATCCTTGAGGTCTTTAGATCTCAAGGGCTTTCTTTCATTTCCTCTTCCTGATCAGACCAGGAGATAGCCAGCTGACCTCCTGAGACTCTACTTCTGCAGACAGGATCTTCATTTATGAGGGCCCAGTTCCACTTTGTGTTCCTTCACTATCCCCAGATCGAGTTAGTTTTTTATTCTCGACTGGGTTCCTTTTCCAGTTTTCGAACAGTCTCTGGGTCATCCTCTTATTAGCATTGAGGACTTCTCCTTCTGTTTGCTCAATATTATCCCCTAAAATAGATTGAAGGAGAATACTTATGAATCTCTTATAGGGCATTTTTTTTGACGCCCTTCGCCTTTTCTGCATTTTGGATCCAATTCCTGATCCATTCAACTAGTAAGGAGCCAAAATTGATATTCATCTTCTTTACTATGGTTGTCATTATCTTTAGTAGGATCTCGTTGACAGAGTCATGAGTAGAGTCCTTGCAGAGGAGGCACTTTCCAACGATGTCAGCCAAAAATTCATATTTCTAGGGAAACTCTTTCTTCCTCAATCCTCTTAGTTCAGGATTCTTCTTATGGTGCATTCTTTTTAGGCCCTCTTCTGCACTCACCTGGTTAAGAGTTGTGAGGCCCCCATGTTTAAAACCTAGGGTTAGGTTTATTTCTTCAGAGGTGAGGTTGAACTGAACCCCTCTAACCGTGGTGGTTAGGGTTCCATTTACATTGGTTTCATTCATATAGAATTCTCGAACTACCTTTGATAGGACTCTTGTGTTTGTTCCCAAGGCTTCTCGAAGGCCAGCCCTTTATAGTAAATGGATTATCCTCTGGTACTGTTTATCTGTTGTTGTGAAGGCTTCGAAGTTTAGTTCGTTTCCAAAAATGAGTTGAGCAGGCGCCATTTAATTATTTTTCTGAAACAAGAAGAATGATTTAACTGAGTATTAAATCTTTAAGGTTCTGGATTTTTGAAAGAGAGATAGAGAGGTTTAGGTTTTTGATTTTTGAAGAATAATGAACGACGCGCAGTTTTCGAAATAGTTAAAACTTCCCTCTATGTTTGTTGAGACACGAGTCAAGTTTTGATAGGAGCACTTTTAGTTTGTTGATGACCATTTTGCCCTTTGTCTCCCCTTGAGCTTTACGATCCTTCTTGACACAGCGATCCTTTGTTTTGACGGTCGTTGAGTTAGCTTTACGATAGGGACGTACTATGCGATCCTTGGCTTGACAACCGTTGAGTGAACTCTACGATTTGTAATGTGCTCTACGATCCTCGGTTTGATGATCGTTGAGTGAGCTCTACGAACTTGTCCTTTACTTTATTCCTTGAACACTTTTCTTCCTGCAGAGTTAGTAGCTTCCAAAACATGAAATAGATATCAAGAGTCTAGATTTAGCATTCCTAACTCACTTATTAGTTTATTAAATCTTGATTCATCTAAAGGTTTTGTAAATACGTCTGCTAGTTGTTCTTCAGTTGGGATATAGTGTAGTGATATATTATCCTTTTGTATATGATCCCTAATGAAATGATATCTTATATCTATGTGCTTAGTTTTTGAATGCATGACAGGGTTATGAGTTATGGCAATTGCACTAATATTATCACAGTTTATATGGATTGAATTAAGCTCAAACCCATTGTCAGCAAGCTGAGTTTTCATCCATAGGATTTATGCACAGCAACTGCCTACGGCTATATATTCAGCTTCTACAGTTGATGTGGATACTGAGTTTTGCTTCTTACTGAACCAAGATACAAGTCTGCTGCCAAGCATCTGGTAAGTTCCACTTGTACTCTTTCTGACTATTTTGCATCCTGCATAATCAGCATTTGAATATCCTATTAAATTAAAGGAAGACTCATTGGAATACCATAATCCCAAGTTTGGAGTTCCTTTAAGATATTTGAAAATTCTTTTTATAGCTATTAGATGAGACTCTTTAGAGTTAGCCTGAAATCTAGCACATCAGTTAGGTATAAGAGTGAGCCTACTAGCAGTTAGGTATAAGAGTGAGCCTATCATACCTCTGTATTGAGTGATATTAGTGTTTGTACCATTCTCATATTTGTCAAGCTTAGTGGTAAGTGGCATAGGAGTTTTCATGACAGTTGCAGATTTCATGTCATACTTCTTTAATAAGTCTTTGATGTATTTGGCTTAGTTTATGAAGATGTCTTCATCAATATGCTTTACTTGAAGTCCGAGGAAGAAGTTGAGTTCTCCCATTATGCTCATCTCAAACTTGCTCTGTATAAGCTTGGCAAACCTTTCACACAGTTTTTCATCCAAAGAACCAAAAATAATATCATCCACATAAATCTGAACTAGCAATGTTTTATCCTTATGTTTTCTTAAAAATAGAGTAGTATTTACTCTTCCTCTAGTGAATTCTTTTTCAATAAGAAAGTTAGTTAAGGTTTAATACCATGCTCTGGGAGCTTGTTTTAGACCATATAAGGCTTTATCTAATTTATAAACATAATTTGAAAATGTTGGATTGATAAAACCTAGAGGTTGTTCCACATAGACTTCTTCTTGAAGTTCTTTATTCAGAAATGCACTATTGACGTCCATTTGGAAGACTTTGACCTTCATGTGTGCAGCATGAGGAAGGAAGATCCTTATGGCTTCTAATCTGGCTACTGGAGCATAGGTTTCATCGTAGTCAATTCCTTCCTCTTGAGAATAGCCTTTGGCCATCAATCTTGCTTTGTTCCTTATAATCACATCATTTTCATCCATTTTGTTCTTGAAGACCCATTTGGTGCCAATAACTGGTTTATGCTGAGGTCTGGCAACTAATCTCCAAACTTTGCTTCTTTCAAATTGATTTAGCTCATCGTGCATGACCTTCATCCAACTTGAGTCTCCTAAGGCTTCTTCGATCTCCTTGGGTTCCACTTGAGAGAGAAAACTTAGGTAGAAGCATTCATTTTAAGTTGCAGCTCTTGTCTTGATTCCGGCATTTGGATTTCCAATTATTAGATCTTGAGTGTGATCCTTGGTCCACTTTATTCTGCTAGGAACATCTGTTCTGGTGCCTTCTTTCCTGAGTTCTTCCAAATCAACTTCTTGTCCTAGTCGTAGAGTTCCAATGTCTTTCGGGGTGAACTCTACGATTTCCTCTTCTAGCTCAATGATTTATGTTGTTGGTTCCATGATCGTAGAGTCTGACTCTACAATTTTGAGTTCTCCAATCGTTGAGTTGATTTCTAATGAACTGTTGAGTGTTGAGCTTTTCTTTTCTGGATCTGATTCATCTAATGTGACATAGATGGAGACTTCAACAATTAAAGATTCCTTGTTGAACACTCTGTATTCTCTGTTATCCTAGCATATCCAAGAAAGATTCTTTCATCTGACTTTAGCTGGAATTTGGTTAGATGCTTCTTGCCATTGTTGAGTACGTAACACAGACAGCCAAACGCATGAAAGTAGCTTATGTTTGGCTTTCTTCCTTTCCATAATTCGTATGGTGTCTTCTTTAATGTTGAGTGTATGAGTGACCTGTTCTGGGTGTAGCATGTCGTGTTGATGGCTTCAGCTCAGAAATATTCAAGAAGATAGGCTGCTGTAAGAAGAGTTCTTCCAGCTTCAATCAGAGTCCTATTCTTTCTTTCTGCAACTCCATTCTGTTAAGGAGTCCTTGGGGCTGAGAAGTTATAAATGATTCAATTTTCTTCACAAAACTGGTTCATATCTGAAAAGTCAAACTCTCTTCCATGATCACTTCTGATGGCATTGATCTTCTCACCCTTTTCATTCATGATCAGTTTGAAGAGCTTGATAAAATGTGAAATAGTTTCATCTTTAGAGCTTAGAAAGGATACCCATGTGTATCTAGTGTAGTCATCTACTACAACTAAAGAATATCTCTTTCCTCCAAGGCTTGCTGTTGGGATAGGCCCGAATAAATTCATTTGTAGTAATTGAAGGGCTCTATCATTTGAGTTGACTATCTTGCTCTGAAAAGAGATCTTTGTTTGCTTTCCAAGCTGACATGCTTTGCAGGGTTTTTCTTTGATGAAGTTAAGCTTTGGCAATCCTCTTACTAGGTCTTTGGAGGCAAGCTTTGACATGCTCTTGAAGTTAAGATGAGATAATCTCATGTGCCAAAGCCAGCACATATCTTCAGAGGCTTTAGCAAGGAAACATACTACCTTTTTTGTACTTAATTTGGCAAGATTGACCACGTAGACATTTCCATCTCAAACTCCTACTAGCTTTAGAGAGTTAGCCTTCAAATCTCTGATTTCCATTTAACTGCAGCATTTCCATCTCAAGATATTGCACCATTTCCAATTAAGCCATAACCTCTAATTTTTCCCGAATTGTTGTCCCCAGATATGACTGCAGCACCATCTTTTTCCTTGTAATCTATCAGAAGAGCCTTATCACCTGTCATGTGTCTTGAGCATCCACTGTCAAGATACCAGATGGATCTCTTTACTTGCATAACAAATCAATCTTCATTTTGGTACCCACAATTGCTTGGGTCCTGTTTTGTTAGTACCTTTTGGGACCCAGATCTGTTTGATTTTAGGTCTTTGCAGTTTATGATACTAATGACCTGATAAATATTTATCATTTTTATGATGGTAACTATGATTGATATGATGATGATGTATGTATATATGTGAATTCCTATTTGTCCAAGACTTGTGAGAATTATAATTGCTCAAAGTCCTTCGGTTGGGCTGATCTACATTCTGCTTTCATGCTACTCTACGATTCTCATGTTTTGTAGAATGATAGTAGACTCTACGATTTTTGTATGGATGGTTCGTAGAGTAAGTTTTGCTCGACTTTATGATCCTTTGAGGTTCAGTTACAGATGTTGACTTGTTTTTTAATTTTCTGAACCCAAACCAGTGCAAGTTTTATTGTCTAATATGATTGCAGGATTAGCAGAGTGTGGACAGCTAGGAGAGATTGATTCAGAGGATTTGATGAACACAATTCCTTTATCAAGATTAAAGGATTTGCCTTCGTTTATTTCATTGATTTCTCCATAATAGGTCCTGAGAAGGAATTCTCATAACCTAATCGTGATCTATCAGTCACGTCTCTTTGACTAGAGATCAGGGTGTCCATAGACAAACTAGATTTATTCCACATGAAAATTATCTTTTCTAGTTCCTGAATCTTGGAGACTAGTGAAGACTCTTTATGAGTGCTCAATTCAGTTATCTTTTTCAATCTTTCATTCTCAGTCTCAAGACTAGAATAAAGTTTAGCAGTTTGAAGTGTGGCTTCTAATGTTATGCTTATTTTCTCTTTATCCTCTTTTAGATGAGAGTAATCTTTAGATAGCCTTCTAAAAAATTTCATGTATTTGTGTAGCTCTACCATTAAGCCATGCATGCCTTCTCTAAGATCATCAATGTTTAATTCAGGAGAGTAAAAGTCAAATACCTCATCTATGTTGAATTCCTTTTTGCTGTTTCCTTCCTCGTTTTCCATTAAGCACAGGTTGGCCTTCTATGGCTCTTCATCGTCACTTGACTTAGAGTTTAGTTCTTCTTTTGAGTCACTACAGGAGTCTTCAGCTATGAAGCTTTTGTCTTTCTTCTTTTGCTTGTAGAAGCTCTTGAATTCTCTTTTTGGATTTGCTTTTGTTCTATCCTTCCTCAGCTCTTCTCTTAAGGGTTAAGGGCACTTAGTAATGAAATGTTCTGGCTTCTTGCAATGAAATGTTCTGGCTTCTTGCAATTGTAGCAAAGGTCATTTGTTGGTTCTTTGCTGCTATTGCTTCTGAACTTTTGAGGTCTATTCCTGTTGATGAATCTTTTGAATTGTCTGACTAGCATGGCAGCACCTTCATCATCATTTGATTCATCTTTATCAGAGTCAAAATTATCCTTGAGATTACTTCTGTGAGCTGAAGTTGAGGCTTTAAGAGCAATGTTTTTCTCCTTCTTTCTTCCCTCAGATAGGGTTTTCGCTCTTTGATTTAGCTCCAGCTCGTAGGTAAGAAGATTTTCATAGAGCTGTTGTACAATCATCTCGTGCAAGTTCTTTGACTCCCTGATGACTGTGGTTTTGGCATCCCATTTGCTCGACAAAGATCTCATGAATTTGATGATGAGATCTCTGTTCGAATAGACTTTTCCAAATGATCTAAGAGTTTAGCAGCAAGTTGAATCTCTCATAGGTGTTTGTAATGTTCTCCCCTGAAATGTGGGTGAACATTTTATACTGCTGAATAAGTAGTGATTGTTTATTTTCTTTGACTTCTTCTATTCCTTCGTGCATGATCAACAGAGTTTGCCAGACTTCTTGAGCTGTTTTGCAGTTGACAACGTTTTCAAACAGCTCATCATCTAGATATTGAAATAGGATGTTTTTGGCCTTTTTATCTATTTGAACATCCTTATTTTCATTATCGGTCCATTCTTCTCTTTTCTTTGCTACTAGCTTGTTTGGATCTTCAATTGTTAACGCAAGCTTCATTGGTATGACTGGCCCATTAAGTATTGTCTCAAACAGTTCATCGTCTATTGCATCCATGTAAGCCTGCGTACGAACTTTTCAGTTAGCAAATTTTTCTTTATTGCACATTGTTGGTCTATTACCTCCACCGAGTTCTGATCCGTTCTTGTTGTGTGCCATTAGATCTACTCAAGCTTGTAAGGCTTCAAATGTGAGAACCTGCTCTGATACCAATTGTTAGTTCTCAATGACACAAAAGATATCTAGAATGGGGGTTAAATAGATTCTTTAAAATTTTTCCTTATTTTGGTTTTAAGAAAGAATGAATTATTAATCAAATAGTTTAGCACAGCGAAATATGATTTAGTTACCCTTTCTTTAAAATGTTAATGTAATAATTCAACAAGCAGATATAGCAGTTATAACAGTTAATAAACACAAGATAAAAGACACCAGATTTTAAGTGGTTCAGAGTTCATAAGACTCCTACTCCACTGTTCTGCTCCTTGAGCAGCAAATCCACTAAGGATACTATTACAATTTTCGAATCACTAAGATTCTTTCAAGACCAGCAGTCTTGGAACTTTAGTTCACTAAGAACTCTTCAAGTCCAACAGACTTGGATACTCTAGTTCACTAAGAACTCTTATCGTGAGTAGTGATGGTTTTGGTGTGCCACTAAGTTGCGTTTAGCATAAGTTTCTGAAGAACTTAGTAGCGAGACAAGATTCTTTTCAGTTTGATCTTTTTGAACTCTTACGTATATCTTTCTTTCTTGTGTAATACTTCCTTTTTTTTAGTATTGAATCTGGGCTTCTCATATAGAACCTTTAGATTTCTTCCCGTTTGAAATCTGTTCTTTTCTTCAATTTTTCTCCGTTACCTCACAATGTAGAGCTGTTGAATATTATATTCATTTAGTTCATTAATGCTCTGATGAGGTATTAATTGACCTAAAAATACTGTCCACCCTTTCTTTTTCCTTGGGACAAGACATGACAGTCGTAGGTTTCTACCAACTTTCATAGAGTCATTTGGTCTTCCATAGAAATATGGCTGATAGGACACCATCTTCTGACTTTACTACCTTGAAAGTCTTCTCTCTGTTGCATAGCACGCTTTGGTAAGTCCTCTGATATTTCTAACTTTAGGCTCTTGGCAGAGGTTTATCTGACACATTGATGCAGATTATTCTTCATGATGAAGTTACTTTTGTCATTTAGGACAAGAGAAGAGTCATCAGAACTTTTAGGTTTTTGATCGTAGTGTTGCTTACATATCTCTTGTTTTCTTAATTCTACGATAGAGTTTTACTCTTTGGCTACTCTGTTGGTCGTAGAGTCCGTTCTACGCTTGGGCTTCTTCCTTGATCGTAGTGTTTTCCTGGTATGGAATCGTAGAGTCCACTCTACGAATAGACTTAGTCGTTAAGTCTTCTTTGTGCGAAGTCGTAGAGTCCACTCTACGTACAGACTGAATCGTTGAGTCTTCTTTGCTTGGAGTCGTAGAGTTCATTCTATGATTAGACTGACTAAACAGATATAGCACAAGATCAACCTAACAGATTTGATCCTATCTAACTAAGTCCTTGTACATCATAAACAATCAAAGGACTTTACAACTCAATACATTCATATCCAAAAGATTAACCTAACAGTTTTGATCTTATCTAACTAAGTCCTTGTACATCATACACAATCAAAGGACTTTATAACTCTACTATTGAATGCATTTACACCTTAGATCTTATCATCAAATCAAATATGCAATGTTCAACACATCTTTTTATGGATAGTGGCTCTTGTATTTGCTGATTGAGTGACAAAGAGCATTTACTTTTTACTTTTGGCTACTTTCGGCTAGCTGAATGTCTGGGGGGACAGCATTTACTTTTGCTTTACTGAGTGGGAACTGCATCTTTACTATAGAATCACGCGTTGAATAGGCAGGAGATAGCATCTTTTTATGGATAGTAGCTCTTGCATTTGCTGACTGAGTGACTGAGAGCATCTACTTTTTACTTTTGGCTGTTTTCAGTGGAAATATGTTTGACAGATAAGGACTCATAATGCGTATAGGTCCTGAGCATCTTGGAGTGACTGGCTTCCACAAGGGTCACTGGTAACTGAATTGTGACTAGATACTGAGGAGTTTTCATCAAAAATTTCCTTGTGAAGTTCACTGACTCTATTATTAATGGCAAAGCGTAATAATTTTAACTATGACTCAGAATACTCTTTTACTGAATTAATATCGAAGGATGGTGAATGGCTAAAACTGAGCTCTTTATCTTTTAATTGAATGGCTTTGGGGATTTTGACTGGGACAACTGAAATTGGAGGGAATTCTTTTTTAACCTGGCCCACAATTTTATTAACATCAAATTTATCCCACCGTTTAATAAAGAAAATTTGAGAAACATAATTAATTTGACTATGGTGAATAATTGTAGCTTGGGACTATCCAGAAGTGTGAATAGTTGACTCAACTAGGGATTTTAAGTTATACTGTCATTTTAAAATCCAAGGAATTTTATATTTACTACAAAATTGCAACATAACTGGGATTCCATCAAATTTTGGATTAAATGGAGCCTTAGTACTGAAATGGTTTACTTGGTCTTGGAGTGGTTCAGGAAGAATAACAAATATTGGTCCATATTTAGACCACCAAATTGTGAATCATAGCGGAATTCGACTTTTAAATTTATGATTAAACTAAATAAACCATAAATGACTAAATGAGTGGTTTTGGTACAAGAAGATTTTATTCCAAGCTTCCATATAATCAAAATAACAAAAATTATTATTATGATTATTAAGCAACCTAAGATCAAAATGGTGTTTCCCCCAATCTGTCATGGACAGTAACTGTTTTATGTATAGGGAGTGATAGAGGACTTTGGACTCATCATTCCTATCATAAATGGGTTTGATTACTATTGACTCGGTTTGGAACAAAATGTCTTTGTAATAAGTTAATGAATTGTATGGGGCAAGTGGGATGAAGTGTCAACCCAGGGGAAAGTACTGGGAAGCAAGTTTTATTGGGTCATTTTTTGGGCTCATAAAAGGCTCAACAAAAAATAGATTTAGCTCAAAATTGGGTGTGTACTCTGTTTTTGACTTTTAAAATTTGGGCTTTTGGGGTTTTGGTTTACAGATGTCAAAAGGCCCGAAAGGGTCAATTTATTTGGGTTTACTGGCTAGGACTGAATTGAATGGCCTAAGGATTTGGCCCCCAAGACTTGGTACCTATTAACTAAATCCACAGAAAGGATTGGGTTTACTGGGTGAGGAACCATAGGTCTCTTAAGTTTACTTAACTGACTAATAGTAGAGGAGTTACCTCTTCCACGACTACTACTGTCTCCTTTCTCACTCATTTTGGTGAACCAATTTGAAAAAATCTCGAGTAAGAAAATCAGGAATAGAATTTTGACTGCCTTTAATATATTCAATATCAAAATCAAAAATACTTAATAAAGCTTGCCATCTAGCAAAAATTTGCTTAGAAGCAATATTTTCAACATCTTTGTCTAAAACATATTTTACAGATTTGCAATCTATTCTTATTAAAAACTTTTGATTTAATAAATCACTTTGAAATTTATTGATACATAAAACTAAAGATAAAATTTTCTTTTTAATAGTAAAATAATTTATTTGTGTATTATCCCATGCACGAGAATAGAAAGAAACAATCTGTTTTGGAGATTTTGGGGTTAACTTTTGTTTGAGTATACCTCCTAATCCAATTTCAGAGGCATCAGTTTCAATAATTTTAAATGCATCAGGATTTGATATGCCAAGACAAGGAAGTGTCTTAACATGCTTCTTTACTTCCTGGACAATTGAAGTATGAATATCAGTCCAAGGAGGGGAATTACTTTGAAGTCGTTCAAATAATGGATTACAGACTCTTCTCAAGTTCTTGTAGAATTCTCCTATGTAATTAAGGGAACCTAAAAATCTTTGAAGCTGATTTTTATCTAAGATTTTTTCAGGAAATTTACTAGCAAATTGAATAGCTCTAGCAACAATCTGAATTAGACCATATTGAATAGCATGACCAAGGAAGTGAACTCTAGTTTGAAAAAGAGAACATTTTGACGGAGAAATAACTAATCCATTGGTTTCAACAATTCTAAAAAATGAATTGAGATGTTTCCAATGTTCTTCAATAGAGTTTGAAAAAATAAGAACATCATCAATGTAAACAATGGCAAAGTGACTAAAATGATTTAGAATATCATTCATAATATTCTGGAATTCACTAGAGGCATTTTTCAAACCAAAATGCGTGACATTCCACTCGTAATGACCGAAAGGTGTAGTAAAGGTTGTCTTATACCTATCCTCCTCATGGATCTGGATTTGCCAAAATTCACTCTGAAGGTCAAATTTACAAAAAATAACTGTTTGACTAGGCCTATTAATTAAATCATTTTTGTTTGGTAATGGATACATAATTCATTCAAGGACTTTATTTAAAGGTTTATAATTAATAACTAAGCGAGGGGTTCTTCTCTTAATTTCAGCATTTTTATTTACATAAAAAGTTGGACAAGACCAATGGGATTTACTCTTTCTAATTAACCATTTTCTCAATAGATCATTGATTTCATTTTTACAATAACTCATTTGTTCATGATTCATTTGTAAAGGTCTAGCCTTAGTAGGAATTAAATGTTCCTTAAATTCCTTAGCATAAAGGAGCCTAACAATATGCCTCTTTCTATACCAGAAAGCATGCGGTAAATCAGAATAAACATTCTTAGTTAGTAAGTCATGAAAATCTTTTATTTTCTTTTGAAGATTATTATTTTGTAACTGTTCTTCAATCCTTTTATATCTAATTTCATCTTTTAGGTATTTTAAATGACTTGTCTTATTATTTAAGATATTTAAACTTTTGGAAATTGACTCATTTTGAATAATCCTCAAATCTTTACTCTTAGGTTTATTAATAAATGAAAATGTTACCTCTTGACCTAAGTGTTTACTAGTTAAACCATTTGTATTAGTAGTAAAATGGTATAATAAATATACAAATGGTAATCCTAAAATAATCTTATATGTCATGTTTTTTATTAAAACAAAAAATATTTCAAAACAAACATTATTTTGACAGATATGAGCTTTAGGTAATTTATAATTTATATTTATTTTACTTCCATTAGCTAAAGTCATTCTTTCAGTAGTTTTTACATAGTACCTAGTTGGGATTAGACATTTTTAAATACAATTCAAGTCAACAACAGTATCAACTAAGGCTGGGATTTCTAAAGTGAATGTTTTGTTAATAATTATAGTGACTTTAATATACCATTTCTGAATGGTAAGAGATTTTAATATGTTTAGAGACAATCCTTGTTGACTAAGGATTTCATTATTACTATCCGAGTTATTAACTTTAGAAGTTTCAGCTTCTTCTATATCCTCACTATCCGAAGAGCTATTAACTAACAATGTATCTTTTTCTTTGAACTTATTAATTTCATTTCTTAATTCAGGGATTTTTTATTTTAATTTAGAAATTTCTCGTTTTAAGTTATTAACTTCTTGATTTAATTCAGGTAAAGTTATCTCTTTTACCAAATTTTAAATCTTTCTAAAGTTTTATTAATACTAAAAATAGGTTTTTCTTTTAATTTATTTACTTTGTTAGTTGGAGTATCTTTATTAAAAAGATCTTTTAATTATTTAGTATATTGTATTTTTAACTGAGGATCAGATATTTTACTAATTAAATCAATTAATAGACTTTGTTCTTCTTCATGTCTACTTAAAACATTTAGAATTTTATTACAACAAGTATCAGTACATCCTAAAGTTACTTTAGGGTTTTGGCTAAATTCACTTTCTGAAGTGGAAGTGTTGTTGAAGTTACTAGAAGACTGAGAATAAATATTTTCATATTCACTACTACTATAATCATTCTCTATTTTTATTAACTCAATCATTTGATTACTATCTTCTTCAGATATTTTTAACTGTTTTAATTTTTCTTTAACTCTACATTCGTTTTTATAATGACCTGGTTTACCACAATTATGACAAATCACTTTTCTCTTATCAAATTTTTTATAACTTTTCTTTTTATAAGGTTTTTTATAACTTGTATTTTTGGGTGACCTTTTATAATAACTTTCTTTATTACTATATTTTTTATGTTTTCTGAATTTATGTTTTTTATCATTTTTAAAGTGACTTCTTTTTTTAGAAGGAACAATAGGGGAAAACCATATTGTTCACAAAAAGATCCTAACTCATATTTGGCTTTGTGTTTATCTTTTTTAGCCTGTTTACTAATTTTAAAGTCAATACACATTTTAAGATCTATTTTTTGAATTTAACTAATAATGTCACCATAGGTTAAATTATCGTAATCAATAAATCCTAGGTTTTTACTTAATTCTTCTCAAATTTTATGTGCAAATAAATTAGGTAATACATTTACAAATTTTTCTTTCCAGAAAGGTTTATTACTATCATCACGCATCATAACTCTAGAAGTAAAAATATCTTTATACCATCTAAAGTCACTTAAAGTAGAACACATGAGATTAATTAGCTGATCATGGATCCTATCAATTATATTACTTGGAGTTTCAATAAAATATTTTATTATTGTATAAATTAAGGTATTAACTCCATCAGGGGACCTAAACCAAGTGTTTCATCAAGTATAGGGTTACCTTCATTATCACATTGAACTGCATTAATAATACAATATCTGGATTCTTCAGTAAGGTGTTTTTCCCACCAAGATCTAAGAATACCAGTAAATCCACTAGTCAATAGTTCAACAATCTCAGACTGTCCTAAATAGTGGAAAGTAGTTAAATAACTATTAGCTACTGTAATGTCCTACAATTTCCATGTCTTTATTAATTAAATTATTAATTTAATTTTCAACGAGTCAGTTTTACGAGATTATTTAAATCTTTTTATGTGATTAATTAATTATGTGATTAAATAATGATGTAATTAATTACTAAAATTAATTAAAGGGGATTACTAATATGTTATTAAATTAGTAAACAAACCCTAAAGTTTTAATATCAAAATAATTGATAAGTTTCCTATTAATTAAATATTCAATTAAATTGAATATAATGAGTGAATTAAATATAATAAATTAATTAATATAATTATTAATTAATGTAAATAATGTGAAATATTAATAATAATATTTATTAGTCCATTTAGTAATTTAATACTAATGGGTTAGCGTATTTAATTATTTATTCAATCTAATTATTTATTTAATCATGGATTGAATAATTAATATGTAAATTATTAAATTAGCCCAACATGGGTCAATTAGTAGCCCAAACAATTTAATAGGAGTCCAATTGGTATTTTAAATTAAAGCCCAATGATTGGCCCGCTTGGAAAATACTTAATTTAACTATTATTAATTTAAAAAGTAAATTGTGACTATCATTTTGGGACAATACTAAAAGCCATCAGCCGACCATGTGGAGAAGAGAGAGAAAAAAAATTGATTTTTGTTTATTTTAGTTTATTTTTCATTTATTTAATTAATGGTTGCTTGTTTTATTTTTTTCAAGTACATGGACCATTCCTCTTTCCACCAACTAAGTCATTTAACCCATTCCTTGTGTAAGTTGTCATCTAGGAGCATGGGCTAAATTATTAGATATATTATGTGTATCTAATAATTTTGCAAGTATACTTGAAATTGTTAAATGTTATTTCATTATTTTCTCCAAGTCCAAAAGAGAGAGCTAGAGAGCATTTGAGAGTGTAGAAAAATATTTTGAGAGCAAAATTATCAAGAGAATGAGTTATTGGTTTATGTCTTCAAAATTCACCACTTATTTTGGAAGAAAAAGGAGAATAACCATTAAATCAAGGTAATGGTTATTCTAAATCTAAGTTTTATTTTTAAATTAAATAAATCATCATGTTAGTATAAACATGTTAATATAGTTATTAATGTGTAGTTGTAATATTTATGTCATGCTTGAGTTTAATATGTTTGGTTTGTATTTTGGTATCATTTGTATGCTAAAATATGTGTTTAATAGTGTATAATCAAGTCTTGAAATATATAACCAAAAATATTTTTATAAAAACTTAGGTTTGATGTTCTAATATTATAGAACATTAAATCATGAGAAAAACAAAGTTTGAATCACTCAAAATGGAGTTATATACAAAAAGTTATGATTTATGGTAGTTTATGTGATGTAAAAAAATTTTATAAAAAAAGAATGATATTAAATCATGAAAAATTAAATTTTCATGTTATAAATTGATATTAAGTGATTGGTAATTTTTTTTGGATTTTTATTAGGGATTTAAAGCTTACTTGATGGTATATTTTTATTTAAAATGGGTATTGCCGGACACTGTTCACATTTTGCAAAGGAAAAAAATTCTAAGGGTTTCCGCGCAATGCGCGTAACACTGTTCACCGAAAATGCGGAGACAAAACAACGTCGTTTTGTTTAAAGAAAAAAATCAATCCGCGCGTACGCGCGGAAGGCATCAGCAGTGTCCCAAAACGACACCGTTTTGGGCCTGCTTACGGATAACGCGCGCAATGCGCGAGCCCAGTTTCCGCGAAATTACCAAACTGCCCTCGGTTCAGTTTTTAACTTATTTATAGAAATGTCATTCGGGTTTAATTTAATTAATTTAAATATTTAAAAACTAATTTAAAATTATAACAAAAATAATAATAATTCAAAAATGATATTGGGGAGGATATTCTTAATTAAGTTTAATATTTAAATATTTTAAATATTAATCTAGTTAGCTAAATCATGGTTAAGTTAAATAAATTTATTAGTTATTTATTATTTAAAATGTTAATAATAAATAAAGGAGATAAATTAGCAATTATTATTTAATTTCCATTAAATAATAATTAAAGAAGATATAAAAAAGTTATAAATTAACTATTTATTATTTAAATATTATTAAATAATAAATAAGGATAATTAAGTAATTAATTATTATTTAATTAGCATTAAATAATGATTAAGGGAAATTAAGTTATTTAATTTAAATAATAAATAAGGATAAATAAATTAAATTTTATTTAACCTTAAATAATAATTAAAAATAATTAATTAATTAATTATTATTTAATTGACATTAAATAATAATTAAAGAGGATTAAAATTAGTAAACTATTATTTAATTTCCTTAAATTAAATAATAAGTGAGGTTAATTAATTAATTAATTATTAGTTGATTAATATTAAATTAAAGAAGGTTAAAATTAAATCAATAATTATTTAATTATGATTAAATAATAAGTAAGTACAATTAGTTATTATTTAATTTAAATAATAACTAGAGTTAATTAGTTAATTTCTATTTAACCAAGATTAAATAGTAATTAAATAGAGATTGAATTAATACAATAAATTTAATTTAATTATACTTTAATTAAACAATTGTAATAAGTTGTTTAAGGGTTTAATAAGTGTCCAACGCTTAAGAAAAATATTTTCTAACTTATTAAATTATTAACCTAATTTGATTGAGGGTCTATAAGGTTAATAATATTATTTCGACTAATGTAAATTATGTGTTAGTACTTATATGATAAATAAGTACCTTAGTGAGCGTGTAGTTGTGCAAATACGCCGTACTAATTATTAGACCAACTTTATTAATGTTAGGTCTTTTCAAAGCCAGATAGTTAAAGCTAGACATTTATTGTAGTTGAGCAGACAGGCAAGTTCATTATCTCTAAACTCATTTCATTGAGCAAATTATTTATTTAAGCTTGAACTGTTATTTCCAAGCATGCTTTGAGTGGTTTAATTACTTTATAATTATTCCACATCGATATTATTGTTATTCGCACTTGTTGCACTTGAGATTGTACAGTCATTGACTTGTACTTAATTACTGTTCTACTGTTTAAAGAACTGTTCAAAGTAGGTCTAAGTCATTGTTCGGCTAGACATTTATGTTAAAGATTTTAAAAACTATCCAAATCATTGAAAATGCAGATTCTTAGACTATTATGAACACCCCTTTATTATAAGGGAGTACCCTGTATCTAATATGGGAAGCTGTCGCAAGCAACCAAAAATAAAATCTTACTTTGAAAAATATTAATGTAGTAGTGAAAGTAAGAGTCGAACCCACAGAGAGTGAATTGTTTTAATAAATCTAATGTTTTCAAGAATATCTAATTAAATGGGGGGTTTTGAATTATTAATTAACTAATTAAAATAAAACTAAATAATAAATAATAAAGATGAGAAAAATCAATTAAAAACAAACTTCAGTTCCTTAGTTCAGTATCCCTTTCTTTTAATCAACAAATTAATCAAGTTATTATTATCTTTTCCTTCAATTGAAATTAATAATCCTAGATAACCGACAATCGCCAAGCTACCCGAAATTCTCCTTAAATTATAAATCTAATGCAGCAATCGCTCACAAAAGACATTAACTATCATACAACCTAGAATTATCAGTCTAGATTTAATATAACAGTTGCATTAAAAATTAGAGAATTAGATTATTCCAAGCAACAATCTCAACATCGCGAACTATTTAACTTGTCATCTTGATAATCATAATAATATTCAAAAGTTTGTCCACAATCAAATATTATTAATTGCTACTTATGATAAGATAAAATATCGTTTGCTTAATATTAAATCTTAATCTAGCATATGACAAAAACTTAATTAATTCAACTGGCCAAATCAAATTAATCAAATAAATATCATCTAATCAATTAAAACAGATCATCAAGAATAAATCTCATGCATGAAGGAATAAATAATAAAACTCAATTAAAACATTAATTAAAAATAAAGTTCAACATCTCTTTAGAACTGAAAAATAAAATTAACCAAACATAATAAAAATAATACCTACTAGTTGAAAAACTCTCTCCAAGAAATTAGGAGAAAAAACTCCCAAAAGCTTACAATGAATAATAAGAGGTTAGCCCTCTATTTATAGGCCTCTAACTTGTCCAAAACCTAATAGGATTTACAATTAAAAATAAAATAAAAAGAAAAATAATTATTATCCTAACCCTAGTTGGAATAAAAATCCAATTTGGAGTCAAAAAGTAGGAAAAATCCGAAATAATTCCGTTTCCAGCAATTCTGTGTAAGCCAAACAAGCCTTTGACCCGGTCAACCCTCGCTAAAACGCGCTGACACCTGTCCCTTTCTTTTCTCGCGGGCGCGTGTAAGTCACGCGCCCGTCCCAAATTTGCATAGCCGCGCATTGCGCGGAGGGTTTCTTTCCCGGACGTCAAACGACGTCGTTTCAGTTCCACGCTGATTCTATCTCCTATGCGCGCATTGCGCGGAAAGCCGGAGGATTTATTTACCAAAATGCCACCGGTGCTGGTTAATTACCATACTGCCATCAAACTTTTGCGGTTTTTCCAGATTTGCCCCCAAACTTTATTTTTTCCTACAAAATAAAATATAAAAATAAATAAAAATAATATAAAAATACTAAAAATCCTAAAAACACATAATAATAAATAAAACTCCTAAAATACTAAAAATACATAAAAACACATAAATAAAAAGAAATATAAAATTACTATAAAATTACCTAAATTAACATAAATTAACTAAAATCCTATAAAACCTATTAAAACCAAAATAAGCTAAATAATTAAACATTTAAGCACACAATAAATATAAAAACTAAGTATTAGGGCATAAAAATATCGTATAATTTAGTCCTATCATAATATTAGGTACACAATACGGAAATTAAATGTTATGCATACACATATTGTACTGAGGCTGATCCCCTCGGGTACATATTTTTGGTAGTAACAATTGGGTCAACCTGCTATTGACTCCAGTGGATATTTATAGTTCATAGTCTATTTGACTATCCTAATTTTAGAAGCAAATTATTATTCCTACTTATGTTATTCACATTATTGAATTGTTCAGCTATTCCCTTTCATTCATGATATATTGTTCCTTGTTGTTATTTAAACTTGTTGAGCAAACTAGTTGCTCACTCTTGCTATATCATGAAACCTTATTGCAGTGCAACCCGAGACTTCGGGAAAGAATAAGGGTAAAGGAAAGATGAAGTAATAGACTTCGAGATGCAGCCCTATAGTTAATTAAATTAATTGTTATGTAATATAAACCCTAAGTACTTTATTAAGGGTATTTGTATACTTTTGTGTAAGGTTATCGTATCTTGGGACTAGTAACACCTTTTGAATGGACAACATATGTTTATTATTCCGCATTTAGTTATTGTATGTTGTTTAGAGGTGAATGTTTGTATTGGATCGTGATGACCGAATCCGGGTATTTGAAACCCGAATTTGGGGGCGTCACAGCTACCATGGACATGTGATTTAATTTATTTAATAACTCTTGTTCACTAAGGCCATCTATGTTTCATTCATAAATTTTATTAGCAGAAACAAAAAATTGATTATCTAAATTTTTTTCTTCAAACTGTAAGTCTGGAGGTGTTAGTTTAGAATACCAAATTTTTGTTTGACTAGTAATAGTTGGGTTTTTAAAAGTTAATTTTATAAATTGATTCTTAATTTCTTGAATAGTAGAGTTGTCAGTATCTAACTCACTACTATTAGAATTTTCTCTTTGACTATCATATTTTTCAATGACAGTTAAAGTCTTGGTGTCACTAGATTAAACCAACCCCTCTAGACTTACAGTTTGAAGAAAGAAATTTAGATAATCAATTTTCTGTTTCTGCTAATAAAATTTTTGAATGGAACATAGATGGTCTTAGTGAACAAGAGTTATTATATATATATATAATTCTAAAAAAAATGGTTTTTTTTCACTTTTTGTGTGAGTATTGAATTAAAAAATTATAAGTGTAACATTATTCCATAATTGCAATAACTCTCACACAATAATTTTTAAAATATTATCCCGTATAATTGCAAATAACTCTCACAAAAAATATATATAATTTAAAATTAATTACAACTGAATAATTTTTTCACTACACTCAATCAAAATATTCTCACACAAACAAATAAAAATTTGAAATCATCTAAAGATAAAAATAATAATAATAATATCCCATAATTTCATTTAACTTTCACATATAAAAATATGTAATTATCCAATAATTTGACTTTTAAATTATTTACAGCTAATTCTCACACACACACAAAAAAATATGTAATATTATCCCATAATTCAAAAAAAAAATCACTTTTTGTGTGAGTATTGAATTAAAAAATTATAAGTATAACATTATCTCATAATTACGGATAACTCTCACACAATAATTTTTTAAATATTATGCCGTAAAATTACAGATAACTCTCACAAAAATATATATAATTTAAAACTAATTACAATTGAATAATTTTTCCACTACACTCAATCAAAATATTCTCACACAAACAAATAAAAATTTGAAATCATCTAAAAATAAAATTAAAAAAATTAATGTCATCCCATAATTGCATTTAACTTTCACATATAAAAATATATAATTATCCATTAATTTTTTTATTTTAAATTTTATACTCACATTGTAAATCTGAACTGATATTTATAACGCAAATCCAAATTTGATTTTATAACACATAATTTAACCAATCCCAAATTGAAATTATCCTAAATTCATGTGTTATTGATCTAAACACGTTTTAATATAATATTATCCAATACTTTTGTTTTATATATTACCACATAAAAATCAATAATTACTCATGAAAAAAAATATTATTACCGTTTTTTATATCTCAAGATTAAAGTAAATCCAATTTGATTTTATAACGCATAATTTAACCAATCTCAAATTGAAATTATCCCAAATTCATGTGTTATTGATCTAAACACGTTTTAATATGATATTATCCGATACTTTTGTCGTTTAAAAATAATTTAATATTTTCATCTCATAAATAATCATTTTTTCTATAATTTATTCTTCGTACTTTGAAGCACCAACTTGGAATATTATTAATACATATACTGAGTATTATTATTACTATTACAACTTCTCTAGACTATTTTGAATTTTTGTATATATTCTTTTCCTGGGATGTGACCACAAATTGGGACTTGAGGTATGCCATTTTAATCAACTTTTTATTGTCATATAAATATGAAATGTTGTGCTTTTAACTGATATCTGATGACTAATTCACTTACTTATGGGTTCCTTTTTATTTTTTTAGCAACACTTCATTAACCCTATCTTTCATTCCCTTTTAAGCTGTATTTTTTTATATCTTTTGTTGATACTACATATGTTTACATGCACTTTAGTTTAAGTGTTTTTGCTGAATGACCTTTAGCTATAGCTAATATTTGCACTCATTATTATAATCTACTAAAAGACATCATCGCATTTTTATTTAGATAATTTTATTGCAAATTTGTTGTAATAATTTACCTATTATTTGTTTTCCCTTCTGTCATTGGCTTCACTAGAATTTTCAAATTCAGCAAGCTGCATTTCTATAGCCACATGTTATATGTAAGAAAATGGGTAATGATGCAAATATTATTTTTTGCAATTGTCCTCTTAATTGATCTTTCTGGTTTAACGTAACTCCGATTATAACTACTTGGATGCACGCTTAATACTGTAAATTGGGCAAAAATAGGGAGTTGTTTATTTTGCCAGAGCATTAATGTATTATTTTGATTTAATAGTATTATGTGGCTTAGCAGTGTTGTTTATATGATCTTTTTGTTGATTATCAAGTATTTTTTGACAAAACTGAATAATTACATAATTGTATACAAGAAGTAAAATTATATGAGTTAATTTTGTTATACATTTGTCTGATAAATTTTTAATTTATATATATACTACAACCTTATTATATTTTAATTTATTAAACCCATATATAAATATATAATCAACAATATGAATAATTCTGCCACAAATCGCGGGTTTATATCTAGTATATATTAAAATACAATCAATATCAATCTCTATTCTATGTCAGGTTAATTTTTTAAATAAATAAATTTATTACAAAAATTGAGACTACGACGTTTCAAAATTGGTTTATAATATAAGCTTGTATATAAAATATTTGATACAAAATATATTCGTCTCAAATTATGTCTCTTATTTTTGAAACAAAATTATCAGTTTCAAAATTCGTTTCAAATTTTTCATACTCAATATTCTCGATACATACTGAAATTTGGTTTCAAATTCCGTCTCAAAATCAAGTAATTTGAGATGAAATATTTTCATCTCTAAATTTTCGTCTCATGCTCCATTTTCAGGTAGTGTTCCCTTGTTTTAAAGTTATGCTGCTCTCTCTTTGGGGACCTGACCTCTCCTGGGCTAGGGGTGTGTGCTTAGAGAGTGTAGGTCTCTCCAATAGTGGTTGAGGGGCTTGTGCTTCATTAATTCCTTGTGAACAACTTTGGTTCTAATTATGGTTGGCGTCTCTAGTCTTGGTCATCATGATTTCCGCTTGTGCTTCTTGGGCCCTTCTTGGGTTTGGTTTGATGTATGATTACATGATTCTGGTTCTGAAATCTGGGTTGATCTAGTTTTCGTTTGTTCAGTTGGATGTTTCACTGGTTTTTTCATGGTCCCCGTTCCTTGGTATAGGTTTGCTGTGCTGGACTATTGGATGTTCAAGAGCAGGAAGTTCTGTCCCGTTTGTTGCGTACCTTGGCAGGGGGTTTCGAGGGAGTTTCAAGTTTTTGTAATTCCATGATTCTCGATACTTGTGCACGCTGGGGAACAGTGGTCTTGGCTGCTGTGCTGTGCTTTTGATTTCTGCTGCTCTCTTCTGTGCAGAGGTGCTGGTTTTACTACTCCGCATGTTGCCTGATGCTTGGAGAGCTGTCTTCTTGAATGTTGATTTGGGCTTTTGTCCCGTTTCCAGTTGGGCTGCTTTTCTATTGGGTGTTTGATCTTTTTTGATTCCTTTTTACTCGCCTATGTTGGGGGGCTCATCTTTTAAACATTCATTAGGCGGGTTTTGTGCCTTGTTTGGCTTTGTGCCTTGTTTGGCTTTGGTTTCAATGTAATGCTTGTTTCTTTTTGGTTTGTCCATTGTATCGATCTGGGTATGCCCCCTTGCCGTTGTAATTTGTTTCCTTTATTTATTCAAATTTTAATTTAGCAAAAAAAAAAAAATATTAGGCTCAATATCAATTCACCAAATCCCTGCTTTTCCAAAATTTTTGACTTGTGCTACATAAAATTTAATGGGTTGGGTTGGGTTTGGGTTTGGGTTCGGTTCGGGCACTGGATGGTCTATAAAATTGTATTACGGGTTGAAGGCTTGAAGCCTTATTTATTGTGAATTGAACGGAGAGGATGATCAGAAGCATTGGGAGCAATACCCTCTACTTATTCTCCAACTTTAACAAGGTTTAGTACAATGAGATTGTTTTGATGGTTGTCCAAAAAGAGCGTAAATGAACTAAGTTGTCCGCGAGCTTTGCTTTGCTTGACTCGACTAAATGATCTCGAGCTCAATTCAAACTCGTTAAATAAGTCGAATATGAACAAATTATTTTACCAATTTAGTTACACTAGTCAAGTTCGAATAATAGGGTGTCTGTCTCAAGTTTAGCGCATTTAGGTCCAACTCATAACTCAATTTGTTTAACATTTAATTAATTATTTTTTATTTTTATAATAATAAAATTAAATGAGTCTTACTTAAAATGTGATTAGGCTCTACTTGTTCAAGCTCAACTCGAACTCGACTCGTTTACTATATAGTTTAAATTTGTACACTAAAATATCAAGCTCATTTAAAGTTCAACTCAATTAAACTCAACTTGTTTCGTTTAACTTTAAACAAGTTTGACTAGCCAATAGTAAACTCAATTGAATTAATTTACAGCTTTTGTCGTGAAATTGAATGAGATTTGAGATTATGAAGGAGTTTATAAGTTGATAGTGAATTACTTCTGCCTAATTTCAGCATGGATAAGATATAATTTTACCTTTCTAACTATTATATTCTACTTCTCGTCTCTTTCTTTTATTTACTTTTTCTCATTTTCTATCTTTGTTTTCCAATATTAAACCTCTGGATTTGTTTCATGTCTCACATTATCAATTTTTTTATTAAAACAAAAAATTGAAAATATGAACTTTGTTTAGCTCCTAAATTTTAAGAGAAAACGGAATTTAGCTAGCAGGACAAAAAATAGTAATTTTGAATTTCAGCACAGATAATTATAAAAAAATAATTTCAATTATAAATATAAAAAGTACAAGTTACAATAAAATTGTTAACATTTTTTATCAAAAAAAATAATTAGCTCACGGGTACCCAAATTTTAAAGCCTTCACGGGATTGTGCATAATTAACAGCACTCGCACACAACGTACGTCTGAGTTTTAATATCTTCACGGGACACGTTAATTCTTCAATTTTGCTTTGATTTGTCTTAAGATTTTAAGGTGCTAAGGAGTGGTGGGGTCAACAGAATCAGTATGAACAATAGTAATTATTAGTTGGTCCATTTGTCCATTGAATCATTACTGAGTCTTGCTGCCTATTATGAAGACAAATTTACGTAGATAATAAATATAACCGATAGATATGAAATAAAGAAAATTAAGAATAATTTTATTTTAATTATTATATTTTACTGTATAAAGTTATATATTTATTGTAATTTAATTTATTTATAGATTTATCGATATATAAATTATTTTTTATCATAAATTATGTTTTTTTTTTTTGAAGAATCATAAATTATGTTGAGAAAACATCAAATGAATTTTATGGTTTGAGCCTTTTAGCTTTTAAGGAATTTTTTATTTTTTTCACTTAAAAAATAAATTTTACTTCTTCGTACAGTTAAACCCCAATTATATTAAATAAAATTAACTGATGAGATTTTAATTTAATAGTTAAGAATGAGAGGATATGATTTTCATGTCACTAGACTGAGTTTATTTTATAATATTATAATGATTACTTAATTATTAAACTATATTATACTCACCAAAATAGAGTTCAAAAAAAATATTAAATAAAACTAAAAGTTATATGTAGCAAGTCTTCACAACTAGTCTTGAGTCTATATAAAATGTAAAAGTAATGGGCGTTTATCTTGTCAATAAGTGGGAACATATACAAAATCGTGTGTGTGTGTCTATATATATATATATATATATATATATATATATATATATATATATATATATGTATATTATTTGATTATTATATTATATTATATTCTCCAAAATAAATTCCAAAAAAAAATATTAAATAAAATTAAAAGTTATATGTAGCAAGCCTTCACAACTTTTCTGGAGTCTATAAAAAAATGTAAAAGTTATGGTGCGTTTATCTTGTCTTTTAAGTGGGAACATAGACAAAATCGAGGTGGGGTGTGTGTACATAATGGTTCAAAGGGAACACACGTTCAATGGTTTATGGTTATGCGTTGGCTTATTTATTTTTAATTTTTCATTTCGTTGATCTCGTTGATGGGGGTATTTAGTAATTAAATACCCCAATAGTTAAATAACAAATTTTATATTATTGATAAAATAAATTGAATCAGAAAATGAAATTATTTTCTAGAAATATATGAAAAAAGTTAACATGTTGCTCCTAATTTACTTAATAAAAAGTTGTCAACAATTGTTATGCAAGTCTGAGTTAAGAGGACTTAAGGGAGAGACTAGGAAAGGAATTAGGTAAAAAATAAAGATAAAAATTCACCTTTAATCTTATGTAACGTTTATTGAATTTTGACTATTATCGAAAAATATATTCATACACATGATGTTGCAAATAAAAAAAGATCTTTAACACCAGATTATTATCACCTTTGGTCTAGTTAGGAGGTTAAGTGAATAATAAACAATTTTTCTTAGCAAACCAAGTTTTTTTTTATAAAAAAAAAAAATGAGACTAAATAAAAAATATCAACAAAAAAAAAAAAAAGTGAAACATAAAAAATAAAAATAAAAATCTCGTTTAATACGATATGTATATGTTACTTCACCAATAAGTTTGCATTTTATATTAAAAACATAATAATTATTCTCTCCATTTCATAATATCATCATTTAAAATTGATATGGTTTATTTAACATTAAAAAATAATAATTATAATTAATTATATATTTTTAGATAATTTATAATTTTTACAATAATACGTAAAAAAATATATTAAATTAAATATATAAATAAAAATTAATCTTATACTTTTGAAAAAGAGGAAGTATGTGAGAACAAGTACACTATGTTTTCGAGTTTGCGACAGAAAAAAAAATAATAATAGAAAATTTTAATTAGGCAGTACTTTATTAGACATAGTAAGTTTCTTTACTATAATATACAGATGCTAACTGGTAAAAATATAAAATGCCTTCTCTGTTGTCATTGAATTTAATAGTACCAAAAAAAGAAAAAAAGAGAGAATTTACATGAATATATAGATGTGAAATTAGCCAAACTGCCACATCTTTGCTTTTGATATCTTTGTCCCCACAAAAATTGCCCCATAATGCAATCCACAGGCAGACCAAATTGAGAGAACTTATTAAGTAGTCCTACGGCTCACCGTCACGCAATGTCCCAATTTAATACTCCCTCCGTCCTATGATAAAAAATTTTTATTAATTTTTATGGTCAAATTTATCATTTTTTAAATCAATATATTTTGTTATTCTTTTATATATATATATAAAAAGCTTATAAACATTATAAACTATATACAATTTAGTACTAATCTCAATATTTATTTTTTTGAAAATCTAAATATGTATGTTTAATTATTAATTTTAAAAATGGTCAATTTGACTGCAAAAGTCAATGGAGGACTTTTATCTTGGGACGGAGGGAGTAATATATTATTATTTTAATATATAAAATAATTTTTTTTATTATATATATTAAAATAATAATATAAAAATGATCATGAGACACCATACAACTGTGTCCTAGAATCATAAAATATTTTTTTTCAAATTGGGCAGGTATTGTCAAAATTATCATGTGGGACCCCTTAAACTTATAAAATTGGCTTCTTCTCCACAAAATTAGCATTTGGAACGGTTTTCTCTCTCTCATCATTTTTGGTTTGGTTTTCAAGTACATCAAGTGTCCTACTTTTTTGAACTTTTCTCTCCACAATTATAATACAAATCCCATTGGGCGGCTTTCAATTGTCGTGACTTTGACTCCTGTGATTAAATTATTATTACTTTTTTTTTTTTTTGACAAATGATAAATCTTATTAAAATTTCAATGTCATACAGAATGTGATAAATTTTAAAAATATGGATAGAGTCGCAATATAATTACATATCTGAATACCATCAACAAACAATATACCCAAAAGCCAATAAATTCTCTAAGATTGATAGATAATCTCAACACGAAGGCATTTGATTCAAAAAAAAAATCTGATATTTGCATATTTGAGCAAATCATCTAAATTCTTAGGTTGTGTTTATTTACAAGAATTATAATTTTAATATTATAATTTTAAGATATAAATTATAATTTTAATATTATATTTATTTGTAAGGATTATACTTAAGATAAAATTATTAATTTTAAAAATATCTTGTTTACTTTTAAATTTAGATTTAGGATTATTAGTCCAGTCATTATAAAATAAGCAAAACATAGGATTATCCTACTGGAGCTATACCATTTTAAGCAATTAATCACTAAAATTTTAAAAAATATAATTGGGTCACTAAACTTTTTAAAAATTATCAATTTGACCGTTTCGTCCAATTTAGCTGACAAAAGTTAAAAAAAATTCTGACGTGACTTTTAAAAAAAAAAGTAAATGACATGTAAACACTTATGTGGCACAATTAACATATTTTCTTACGTGGCAACGCAAAAAAATAATAATTATTGCTTACATGGATAAAAAAAGTTAAAAAAGAAATTAATATAAAAATTAAAACTAAAATATTACAAAAAAAAAAAGATTGAATAAATGAGAAATAAAAAAAATAAATTAAAAGAAAATGAACAACTTTATTCATCTGATTATTTTTTCTTCATCTTCTTCTTCTTCATTTGGTTTCATCTTCCACAAATCATCCATCAGTTTTCATACTCAAATATCATCCAAAGAAATTCCAAATTGATTGTTTCAAATAGGTGGGTCTACAACGGATTGTAGATTTGGGATTGGAGCAATTTTTTAGGGTTTTCAATTCCAACCATTCACTTGTTGTCACTTCTTCCCCCTCCAATTCATTAAGATTCCCCTAAAATCTTCCACTCACTGCAACCATGGTGGAGAAAAGAACCACTTATCATCGCCTAATGTTTACACAAATACAAAATCCTCATTCGACGCCGCCTTCTCAAAACTACTACCCAATCTCGTCAACTCCACTATCTTCCCCAATTTCTTCGATGTCGTCTCCTCCGATGTTATCAACGACACTAGCGATGTGATCGACGGTGAGGAGGCCATTTTCGGGTTGAAGAAGGTGCCAAGCCAAATTCGAGACTTCTTCTTCGACTCGCAAATTTCGAATACCCATTTACCCCTAATTGACTCAGTTTTCGTGTTTGTTGGCTCACCCATTTCATGTTAGAGAGAGAAAGACATGGCAAGAGGTGGAGTAGATTCGAAACATGGTTGTCACCGTTGTTGAATTGGTCTCCGAATTGGAATAACAAAAAAATAAGAGATTTTAAGGATGAATATTACTATGGTTTGGAATTGGAGGAGAAAAGAGCTGTATTTTTATTTTATTAATGGCAAAAAAGGAATTATTAAAAAGATTATAAAAAAATAATTTAAAATATTAATTTTAATCTTATTATTATTTTAATTATTTTCTCCACATAATTAATAATTTTATTTTTTTATTTCATCTTGGAATTCTTTTTGCAATTTATGAATTTTAATTAGTATAACAATTAATATTTTTAAAAATATTATCAAGGAATTCTTTTTGCAATTTATGAATTTTAAAATATAAAATTAATCTAAATTTATTTGATTTTAATCAGTATAATAGTTAATATTTTAAAAAATATTATCAAGAAATTCTTTTTGCAATTTATCAATTTTAAACAATAAATTAATCTAAATTGATTTGATTTTAATTAGTATAAAAGTTAATATTTTAAATTATTTAAAAATTATTATTAAGGACAAAATTGTTATTTCAAAAGTTTAAAAAAATTCACATGAGATGAACTTGGATCAAAATTAAATTAAACTCTTTTATAGAAAAGGATGAGTGTTATTTTGATGAAAATGACAAGATATTATTTTTTTAAGGAAATTTTTTTTGATGTTTCTATCACTTTTATTCTTTTAATGTCATCTATTTAAAGAGGTTTTAGCCTAGTTGAAATCCTAATCCACCTTAAAAGCCAAATATGTTAATAATCCCAAGTTGGATGTCAACATGCCATATTAGCATTTGTTTACTTTGTTTTTTTTTTTTTTTCCCGTAAGCCACGTCTGAAAATGGAGTTTAAAAAGTTAACGTTTGTTAGTTAAATTGAAAGGAATGGTCCAATTAATAATTTTTAAAAAGTTTAGTGACTCAATTTTATTTTTTAAAAGTTTAGTGACCAATTACTTAAAATGGTACAACCCCAGTGAGGGTAATTCTATGTTTTGCCTTATAAAATGATTTAATAGTCTTGGGATTATAATTCTTGATTAAACATTGTATTAAATAGTCCCTCATATTAAGTTATGTTATAATCCCTAAACTGATAGTCTCAAATTCAAATTTAAAAATAAATAAGACAAAGATGAGATTAATAGTATTATCCCAAGTATAATCCTTACAAATAAATATAATTTTGAAATTATAATCCATACATTAAGATTATAATACTAAGATTATAATTCTTACAAATAAATATGATCAAAAAAATATTCTCAATGGCTTCAAAGTATGGCATATAACTCTCCTTTTAAAGCAATTTCTTTACCATGAATTCACATGGCTGATGCTGGATCGGTGCCCGTTCAAGAGGCTGCAAGACTACTTGAACTAAATGATAGACACATAATTATGCATTTTAATATTCTCATATTTATTATTTAATATGTTTATTTAATTTAATTAATACATTTTATTTTGTTTTGCAGGAAATAAATAAATAATTGAAGTTGAGTTGGAAAAGGATTCTAGAAGCTTTCAAGTTGATTTTTATTTGGACTCCAATATTACCATGTAGAAGTTGAAATCAAGAAGGAAAGAAGAGTTCAAGTTATTCCAAATTAGATTAGGGTTTAATTTATTTTCTTTATAAATAGGAGTCTTGTTTTAGAGAAGAGGGAGAATTTATTATCTTATTCTTCTTCTAGGAGTAGAGCATGAAGTTGTTTTGCTACTTTTATAACAATTGTTCATTAGTTTAATAAAGTTTCTTTTTAATATTATTCGATTAGTTTTTATTTTGTTTCATGTAATTTATATTAGTAGTTTTAAATTTTATTTTTCTTTATTATGAATTATATGGATAACTAAATTTCTAATATTTAGGATGAAGATGAAATTAAGTATTGCATATTAATTATTTTCTTTTCGTTCCGATATTAATGGCTAATTGTTTATTTCTTCAATTTACCTTCGCGCATAATTCTTTTTGGTTCTAAATTAATTGCGAGGTTTTGATAGGTTATTGTTAAGATATGGGTTTTTCATGATTCATGCTTGCTCAATGAAGTTTTGATGAGTTATAGTTAATCCTTAAATTTTCATAATCTATACTTGCCCATATTAATTATATGAATCACTATTTTTAAGTGAAGAAAAAATAATTAGAAATTAATTAATGAAATGAAGAATTTAATTATTATATTAGTATTTAATGGATTCGGATTCCTAGATAGTTCTTCTCATTATTAGTTTTCGTTATTAATTATTAATTTGCATTATTTAGTTAATCAATCATCTCCACCACTTTTTATTTCTAATTTGTTTGGAATATAAATTAAGGGAACATTGAAATTAATTTAGTCTCTGTTGTTCGACCTATACTTACCCGTTCTTCAATTTGACGTTGTGCACTTACGGCTACTATTTTTTATCACATCAAGTTGTTAGTTCCCAGAGGCACACAAGTGATCTAGAAGGGGGGGTTGAATAGATCTCTTAAAAACTTTTTACTTTAAGAGTTCATTACCAAATAATTTATTGGATCAAGATTTGTTTGCACAGCGGAATATTAGTTTGAAAAACTCCCCTTGAAGATTTCTAAAGCAACTTCAATTAGCTAAGATGATATTGAAGAAAATCACTTGTTAGGTAAACCAATTAACAGTCATATGTATAGATATATATATAAGATAAAATGTAAATGACTAAAAGTAAATGACACCAGAGAGTTTAAAGTGGTTCGGAGACTGAATAACTCCTACTCCACTCTTCTACTACAACGAGTAGGAAATCCACTAAGAATGGTTCATACGGAACCCTTCAAGCTCATTAGCCTGGAAACTCTGGTTCACTAATAACCCTTCAAACCCAGCAGGTTTGGTTAGTTTAGTCACAAAGACAAGGACGTTACTGCCCTCTTCAAGTCCAGCAGACTTGGCTTCTTTAGTCACTATGACAAGGACATTACTGCCCTCTTCAAGTCTAACAGACTTGGTTCCCTGATTGTTTGAAAGAGGTTGGAGTTGTGCTGCTAAGTAGAACATTTGCTCTTCTTTAACTTTAGGTACTTAGTAGCTGCTTGTGATCAATCTTTGAATGCTGCTGATATTTTCCGTTGATGTTCTTCTTCTTTCTGTATTCAGCAACTACTCATGATAACCCATTGTGCTTCTAGGCTTTTGCACTTTAGCTCCTTTGATACTTGATAACTTCTCGAGATGAACTCCTGAGATGACTGTGATGCTTCTTCCTTTTGGTACTCAGTTGCTACAATGTATGTATCAAGTTGGCGTTTAAGCTTCTCTCTTCCATGTGCCTAGCAGCTCTTAACACTTCTCTTGTAATAGAGTTATTTATCTCTATGTCTCTCTCAATTCAGTGTTAGTGTTCTGATGGATCGTAGAGTCCTTCAGCATATTCATTTTCTATTCCACTCTACGATCGGTTGTTGTCTACCATCATCTCTCTCGTATTCTTCAACAACATTTTTTTTTTTGTTATGTAAGCCTTTATATCTCAGAGCAAATTTTTACCGTTGAAAGAAATTCCGTTGGTTTCCTTTGGCTTTGTGCAGATCTTTAATAATGTTGACTTTCTTGCCGCTTGTGTCAGTGCTTTTCCCTTTTCTGACATGCTCTGATATATTAGCCTATGACTCAGCTTTCTCTGAATTTATAGCCGTTGCACACCCAGATTGGTTCAGTAAGGATTATTATTTCCTTTGTTAATTAATCTTCTGATTCATCAATAAATACCTTCCTTGACTTTTAGAACCAACTGTTCTGATGCATTCAGAGATGTCCCATTTCTGACTTTATTCACCATCTTCCTGAGCAGTGGGTCCTGACTTATAGTCGTTTAGGCACAAAGTCTTCTGTGACTCTGACATGCATCTTATTTCTCAAGAGCACTTACTCTTTCTTGAATATGGGTGAGGAGTATTCTCTTTTCTCTCATACTAAATTGCAGTTATGATTCTTTGCTGTTTATGGTTATCGTAGAGTGACTGTCTGCTCATCTGGACTCTACGAATTCATCTCCACTCGTTATTTGAAGTATGTCGTGGTGTAAATGGTGGAGATGGAGCGTACTTCTCTTTTACTCTGCGATCTTGCTTTTGTGAACAGATCGTAGAGTTTGTCTGCAGTGCTTTGCTTTATGATTTCGTTCTACGATCTTGTCCTTTTGTTCAAATCGTAGAGTTTGTGAACTGCCGTGCTTCTTAGTGAAATCGTTGAGTTGTAGTCTTTGTTGCTTCATCATTTAATTCTACTCAACGATTGTTCCATGTGTAAAGCAATCTTCTGTATTGCCTTGTCATTCTGTTCCACTCTACGACTTCTTCTATCTGTGCAAATTCCAGTCCTTGTAAGCTTGCTCATCAAGTTTACTCTACGATTTTGCTAGAGAGTGTGTATCGTAGAGTACATTTCTTCTCTGGTTCAGCGTTATCTACAGGCTAGCTTGGCTGTCTGTTCGACGATCGTAGAGTTCAGCTCTACGATTTGTACTTGAACAGTTCTTTAATTTTACTTGTATATCCTGTAGACTTCTTGCACTTCTGACTCTCTTTGATGATCGTAGAGTTATCCTGGTAAGGAGTCGTAGAGTTAACTCTACGATCTGTACAGAAACGTTGAGTCTTCTTAGAAAGAAATCGTAGTGTCCGTTCTACGATCATATAGACTGATCAACCTAACAGATTTGATCTTTTCTAACTGAGTCTTTTCTAACTAAGTCATTTCTTATATTATTACATCATTACATATTGAAAGGACTTTTACAGACTCTGACATACACAAATACAACAATGATTCATTCTTATGCTACTCTGCTTATATCATACATCTTTTATGCAGAGTTATTTCTATTGAAAGATCAACCTAACATTTCTGATCTTTATAATCTAAGTCCTTTGTACACATATATCTTTTTTTTTTAAAAAGGACTTTACAACATTTGAACCAGATCACTTCCATTCTTTTTAATAAGCAGCAGATAGTTTACAATAAGATATATTTGTTTAAACAAGTGTGCAAATCACAGTATTTGAAATGAGTAATATACATCAAGCACACATGACAATGTAAACCCACAATTAGATTAACATATAATCACTTTGTCAAATAACCACATAAGCACTTTTAGAACATCTAAACACATAATCAAGTAAGCACATAAGCACATTAACACATATACACTTTCAGAGTATCTAAGCACATAATCAATTAAGCACATAAGCACATTAACACATTCCTTTTTGCACAACAGTCATCATCATCAAATCAAACAACATTCAACAATCTCCCCCTATTTGATGATGACAAAACTAATAGACTTATTGATAAGACATTCATATAATGCATCTACTTGACAGGTAAATTATGTCTTACGATACAGTGAAATACTGTATGGCTAGTGCAAAAGGATGATTTTATTAAATGAGCATTCTTACAAAAGGTTATACATACTTACAGCTGCTCTTCATGTTTTAACTTTTCTCCCACTCAGTTTTGCTAGCTGTCTTCCTCTTAGCTGGTTGAATCTGATCTTCATAGTTCCCCCTTAGTTGGTTGCTCCCCCTTCTTCATAGCTCCCCCTTAGTTGGTTGCTCCCCCTTCTTCATAGCTCCCCCTTAGCTGTCTCCCCCTTAGTTAGTTGATTCTCCTTCTTCATAGCTCCCCATGTATTCTCTCCCCCTTTTTGACATCATCAATTATGATATGTATGGAGCTTGCAGAGTTACTGCGGATTTAGAAGGATATTTTGAAGTCTAACACAGAGTTTTGAGACTCTATGAGACTAAAAGTAAGTACATTTTCATGGTCCATAGAGTGTTGGGACTCTATGACTGGAGAATTGGTATTTTGAGAAATGTTTGCAAAGTTTTGGGACTTTACGAACAGGGAGGTGGTGCAGGGTGATTAAGAGTTTAGTAAGTCAAAGCCGAGGACTTTCTGATTTCTGCATTTTGATTTTCCACAGACTGGCTAGAAAATTTAGAGCTGGACAGATTCCAGATGGATATCTCCTGGCAACTTTGGTAGTGAGAATAGAAAGGTTCACTGCTTATCAGTGTGGTTGCAAGGGTCATTGCCTTTGTGAAATGTTGAGCTACTAATGAAAGATTTGGAAAAGTTGAGTAGCTCCAACTAATAGAACTTTGATCGTTCATGAATATAGCACTTAGAAGTGGTAAAATGGAAATGAAACTCAACAGATGATTATGATCCCAAGTAATAGAGCATCTTTCCATCTGGCTGGCATGCTTCCTTCTTTCTCTACGTCTCCTTTTGATCTGCTTCAATCGATATGCTTCAAATTTATGCTTTTCCAGTTTTCTCAGCAGTCTTACTTTCTTCAGCTTCTTTTCAGCTTTCATCCTTATTTGTCTCTCCTTATGACTTGTTTTTGAACTCCTGCCTATTTTCTTCATAAAGCCACTTAATCCTCTTCTTCTACTTGGCCTTCTTGACCCGTCTTTTGATTCTTCCAAATCATGAGTGATGGTCTCTTCTTGAAGGTGTTTATCTTCTTTCACCACAGTTTCTTGACAGTCTCCTTTTTCATCTGATTTAGTCTTTCCAGCTTCAGAATTTTCAGAGCATTGTTCCCTTGGTACATCATCTTCTTCAGCTACACCATCATCCTTGTTGAACTCAGGTGTTGAGTCTTTTTCAACTGGTTCAATTTTCTGATCAGAACCCAAAAAGATTTCCTTTTCAGACAGGCTATTTTTATGATATTCTGATCTTTCCTCTGAAGAGCCTGTAGATATTTCCTCTTTTGAACTGCCAGGTGTTCTTTCTTCAGAATCCGAACTTGCTTCATAATCATCAATTTCTATCACCTGAGGTGGTCCTGTAATGATTGAGCTTCTCCACTGTTCTCTGATTCTCCAACTTCTTCTTGGAGCAATGTGAGGAACTTTCTTTTCTGTCTTCTTCTTCTTCTTCACTTCAGATTCTTTGGGATTCATCTTTTCCTTCTTAGCTTTCCCTGAACAGACATCTTTCTCTTCTTCAGCCTTCTCTATTTCAATGAATTTTCTTTTCTTCTCTGATTCCTGACTATCATAGATCACAAGAGTTTTGTTTCTTGATTGTTCATTTTCCTCCTGTAATTTCTCCTCAGATATTTCTTCCATTTCCCTTTTTCCTTTTCCTTTCGATTTCTCCTCCATCTTACTGCTGAAGCTCATTGAACCTCGTGACTTCTTACCCTTATTGGCATGAGGGTTCTTTTTCCAATCTTCAAACAACCTTGGAGTAATTCTTTTGTTGCAGTTTAGAACTTCTCCTTCATCTTCCCCAATTTCATTTGCCAGCAATTTCTTCAAAATGATGCTTATGAATCTCCCATAGGGCATCTTGGGAGTTGGCTTTCCAGCTTCAGCTCTTGTCTTTGAATCATCTATCCATCTCTTTATCCATCCTAAGAGAACTGCTCCGAAGTTGATTTTCTTTCTTTGAGCAGTAGTAGTCATCAGCCTCAGTTGATCTTCACTCATAGTATCATATGCAGTGTCTTTGCACAGAATACTCTTTCCAACAATGTCAGCCAGAAACTCATACTGCTTAGGGAAATCTTTCTTCTTGATTTCTTTGAGAGGAGACTTCTTTTCATAGCCCATCAATTCCAGTCCAAGTTCAAAGTTAATCTTGTCAAGAGAAGTAATTCATCCGCTTGGAATACCTAGACTGAGATTGATTTCAGAAACTCCTATTTGCACTGCGATTTCTTTAACCCTTGAGAAGAGGGTGTTACCTCGATAATCAGCGTTTGAATAGAATTCTTTAACAAGCGTAGAGAAAATCCTGGTGCTGGTTTCCAAACATTGGGTGAAGCCAGCATTCTTGACCAGATGAAGAATATCTTTGAATTTCTGCTCTGTATTTCCGAATTTTTCAAAACAAACAAGATTTCCAGGAATGACTTGAAGAGATGCCATGTGATTAACTGATTTGGGAATAGCACAGGGAGAGATACCAATATCGGTTTTAGAAGAGTTTTCGATTTCTAGGGTTTTGATGAGTTTCGGGAGAAAGGGTATTGACAACTGACGGGAAATGACCATTGTCAGTTTAAAAACAAGACTTATGCTAGTTCCCTCTTATTTTTGCAGAGTACACGTGTCAGATACTCATTTGAAGAACGTGGGTTTAACCTTTTTATTTTCCATAACTGAAGCACATCAAGTATTCTAACCCACTTGAGTTTGAAGGGTGTGTGGTTCACTTTCTCTGTAGTAAGCTTGACCAGTTCGTTGAGTTGGCTGCAAGACACTCAACCATCATCCTTTCAATAGATGACCTTGATAACTGACGTGAATTGTAGGTTGGCACAAGGCTATGAAGGAGTTTATGGGAAAGATATTGTTATGAGATGCAAATGTAGACTCAATGTTCTACGATCAGAAAGATGATCATGGTGACTCTATGATTTGGGATGATATGGCTTGCTTGGTTATCAGTCATAGAATTTAGAGATTATGATCGAAGAGATAAGTGCATTTGGTTCATCAATCACATTGTTTTGGGACTTTGTGACTGGAATGAGAAAGGTAGTCCAATGAATAACTGATTTACCTTCTGCTTTCCTTCTGAAGAAGTAGAGTTGACAATAATTATCCCAAATTGCCTTTTGATGAGTTTCGTACTTCTGAGCTTGCTTTCTTACTCTACGACTTGGCTTAGCCATTTTATGATCTTACCTGAAGTGCAATCATAGAGTTATGATTTGAACTGCTCTACGATCTCTGTTAAGACTGGAGACTTTAGATGAATTCAGAGATCTTTGTTAAGCTTGTTTGACAGCTCAAGGACAACCTTCTGAATGGACTTTGTAAGGATCGTTGTCAAGACTCTGATTTCTTATGTAGAGATCGCTCTTTGATTTTGCTGGTTTCGTAGACTGGATGTAGAAAGTCGTAGAGTGTCTGACTGAGTTGACTCTACGATCTTGAGATCGAGCTTTATGACGAGGAGACAATTCTACGTTCTTTGGAGAGGACACTTCAATTTGTCAATCCTTATACTGCGATCGTCTGACAGACTCTACGATCCTTCTTTGTGAGATGAACTTCCTTCTTACTTGAATGATCTTTTTATTTTACCATGATATTAGTGACAACATATCTAACAAGTTTCACTAAATCAATAGGTGAGTTCAAAGATTAGTAGATTCCTTCCTTTATGACCAGCTTCTTTCTCTTCTAGAGAATCCCAAGATTCAAGTCTTCTTTATGCATCAATAATCAGACTTCATTCAATCTTTCAAAGATTGACTTCCTGCAAATTCGTTGAGTAGGGTATTCTACGAAATTCATCGTTGAGTCTCAGAACAATTTTCTCCATCTTCTTCATATCGTAGAGCTTTTCTCTTGAGGCTACAACATGTTTCCTTTCTGTTGATTTGCTTGGATTATCTTCATCCAGAATGACTTGTGAGGATGTATGCTTATTCAGAGACTTCCGGTTTTAGCATTTCATAGAGCTGACTTCTTCATGGAATCAAGCTGATAATACTTCAACCATTTCAAGCTTAGAGCTTCTTCTGATGCATTCAATCTTGGAGAGCCTTCAGCCAAAGGTTATGAGAGTGAACTTTTCTTTGAGATGAACTTTTCCTCTTTTCACAGATTGAAGGGTGATTTCTGAAACTTAGGGTAAATCATTCATGATTACTCATTGTTGCCTTGATCTACTCACCCTTCTCATTCATAGATGGTTTTGAAGAATTTTGACACTGAGAGCATTTGCCTTTTAAGTCTGAGCATGTACACTTGGTGTGCCTGGCAAAGATTTCTTTATTAAATGAGCTGCTTTGTACATGAATGAGATTCTTCAACTCTTCTTGATCTTTAATGATCTGCAGAATGAATCTTAGATCCGGTGATCATAGATATACATATATGTCCATTCATCTGTGCTGAGTTGATTTCCAGGTCTCGAGCCTGATATCTGTGATTTAGGGAAATGTCTTTGAATTTCATCACCAGGGATATTGTAGTGAAGTATACAACTGTAATTTGATCTACCTCTCAATTTCAGAGAAGTAGTTCCATAAGACCATTGAAGACTTTTGAATTAGATCTCTCAAAAACCAGTTGAACAGTTCTTTAATTTTACTTGTATATCCTGTAGACTTCTTGCACTTCTGACTCTCTTTGATGATCGTAGAGTTATCCTGGTAAGGAGTCGTAGAGTTAACTCTACGATCTGTACAGAAACGTTGAGTCTTCTTAGAAAGAAATCGTAGTGTCCGTTCTACGATCATAAAGACTAATCAACCTAACAGATTTGATCTTTTCTAACTGAGTCTTTTCTAACTAAGTCATTTCTTATATTATTACATCATTACATATTGAAAGGACTTTTACAGACTCTGACATACACAAATACAGCAATGATTCATTCTTATGCTACTCTGCTTATATCATACATCTTTTATGCAGAGTTATTTCTATTGAAAGATCAACCTAACATTTCTGATCTTTATAATCTAAGTCCTTTGTACACATATATCTTTTGTTTTAAAAAAAGATTTTACAACATTTGAACCAGATCACTTCCATTCTTTTTAATAAGCAGCAGATAGTTTACAATAAGATATATTTGTTTAAACAAGTGTGCAAATTACAGTATTTGAAATGAGTAATATACATCAAGCACACATGACAATGTAAACCCACAATTAGATTAACATATAATCACTTTGACAAATAACCACATAAGCACTTTTAGAACATCTAAGCACATAATCAAGTAAGCACATAAGCACATTAACACATATGCACTTTCAGAGTATCTAAGCACATAATCAATTAAGCACATAAGCACATTAACACATTCATTTTTGCACAACAGTCATCATCATCAAATCAAACAACATTCAACACAAGTTTTTGGCGCCGTTGCCGGAGACTAGATTTAATTTCTTATTCCTTAATTTTTATTTCTTCGAATTTGTTTTTACCACTAATATTTTTTATTTTTATTTTTCAGGATTACCGAAGCGGATCGAAGGAGCAAAAACATAGATATATTGTTGCTGCGCTTTCTTGGTACTTCGTATCTCCATAATTTTTCTTCTTTTTTTTTAATTGTTTTTATATAAAATAGAAAAAAAAAACCAAAAAAAAAATAATAGTTTAGTTTATTATTTTTAGTTTAAAAAATAATTGCCGCATTCACTCACGTAGAGCACATCCTGCTTAGGTTTTTATTTTTATTTTTATTTCATTTTATTTTTGTTAAATATAAACTGTGGTGATTGCTGGAGGATTGAGGTATGCCAAATTTCTCATTCTTTCGTAATTCACATAGTTTTAAGACATTTTATTTGTTTACAATTTTTTTTTATTTGTTTATTCTTATTTTTAATTTGACTTTAAGGGCACAAACCCTAACAAGATAAGGTGGGGATTTCATCACCCTTCCTTGGCCCACAAACAACCTAACTTTGCATAACCGACTTAATAAAATCAAGTAGACGTTGGCCCCTAAGACTCTCGAGCTCAATTAGGACAAGGAATTCTGAGAGGAGTCTGAATTCCTAATTAATTATATTACTGGTGTCTAGGCAAGTGGTTCAAAAGGTAAACGCCTAAAGGACGTGCGGTTATTTAATTAGTCACCGTACCCACGGAGAGACTCCCGCCGTTCTTACACTTATCTGGCTAGTGGTGTGATTAATTTTGAATTTGGTGGACCTTAAAGAGTAACTTGGAACAGTTAGGAGCTATCTAGATTTTATTTAGGTTGACCTTAGAAGTAGTTTTTATTTTATTTTATTTTATTATATTTTTCTTATTCATTTTTGTGTGCTTATTTGTTTACGTGCTTATCTGCTAAGTAGTATATGCAAAAAGTATGGGTTAGGGATAAAACATCTCGGTTAGTGAGAAGAATTGATTTTTCAGATTTCACTTTAAAAAACCTCACTTCTAAAAACATGGAAGTTACACAAACTGTTTCTTTGAGAAATCGATGTTATCCTGCCCGCTCTGCCCACCCTTCATGCATCAGTCTACCACCAGTAAATGATAATAATTTTGAACTAAAATCGCACTTTATAAATATGTTACCTAGGTTTACTGGAATAAAAGATCCATATTTATTCATTCAGGAATTTGAGGAAGTCTGTGCTTTAATGAAAATTCAACAATTGTCTGAAGACTCGATCAGGCTAAGATTTATCACATTTGCTTTAAAAGATAATGCTAAAAAGTGGTTATATAGCCTAGCGAATAATTCCATAACAACCTGGAAGGGATTTGTTGTTATATTTCTAAATAAATATTTTCCAAATCACAAAACTTCCGAGATTAGGACTGCAATTCATCAATTTTACCAATATGAAAATGAGTCGTTTTGGAAATATTTTGATAGATTTAAAAATTTGTTATCCCAGTGTCCACACCGTGGAATTGAAAAATGGATATTGTGTCAAATTGCCTACGAATGTTTAGATTTTTCCACTAAAACGATGTTAGAGTCAATGTGTCAAGGGGATTTTCTAAAAAATGATGAGGAAAGGGCTTTAGAGTTTTTAGAAGACTTAGCAGAAAAAAACCATGCAATGGGAAACCACCCGAAAGACCGATAAATCTAGCTCATTTAGGGGTGTTCATACAATTGACAATTCAATTGCTACCGAAACTAAGTTGGCGAGTGTACTTAAAAAACTTGAAGCTTTAGAAACTAGGGATACATCACATGTAAACCAACTTGAAGAATTTGACCAAGTCAATGCAATGTCTCAAAGACCAAGGAACGACCCATTTGCAACCACTTATAATCCAGGTTGGAGAAATCATCCTAATTTTGCATGGAACCAAGGATCATACTCAAATAACTCTTCAAATCAGGTCAATCGGTCTCAAAATCAAACTTTTCAACCTTATCAAAAGCCGAATCCTGGTCCATACCAAAATTCAAATTCAGCAACTCAATGTCCACCAGATTTCCCTAATGAAAGTGAAAAGAGACTTAGCAATTTAGAGAAAAACATGGAATTAATCTTTAATGAAATCTCAGGAAACTTTAATGAACTCTCAAACTAATGCCATATCTCGGTTAGAGATTCAAATGAGTCAATTGTCCACTATAGTTAGTAAAAGAGAGAAGGAAAAGTTTCCTAACCAACCCGAGACCAACCTGAAATTTCCAGTCCCTAATCAAAAACCTTATCATGCTAATTCACTTGAAAATAACCAAAACCAAGTCAATCATGTGAATTTTATAATCTCTTTAAGGTCTGAAAATCATTTTAACAATCATGCTGGTATTGATAATGAAGAAGAGGAAAATTTAATTGATAAATCTAATAATCCATCTTCACAGTCAGCCCAGCCTGAAAAGCCCACCACTTCTGAGTCAGTAGGCCCATCTAACAAACAATTGTTAAAAAATGATCAAACCATATCTTCAGAGTCTAATGAAAAAGTCTTTAAACCAAAAGCCCCATTCCCCCCAAAGACTAATTTCAAACAAGCAGTCAGCCCAATTAGACAAAATTCTAGAAGTGTTCAAACAAATGAAAATTAATATTCCTCTTCTAGATGTTATTTAACAAATCCCCTCATATGCTAAATGTCTAAAAGATTTGTGCACACACAAAAGAACCACTCATGTTCCTAGGAAAGCTTTTCTAACAGCCCATGTTAGTTTTATCCTATCATGTCAAGTCCCTGTGAAGTATAAAGACCCCGGTTGTCCTACTATTTCATGTATCATAGGTGACATCTTAATTGAAAAAGTTTTGCTTGATTTAGGAGCGAGTGTTAACCTTTTACCATTTTCTGTGTACCAAACCTTGGGCTTAGGGGAGTTAAAAAAGACAAGAGTCACACTCAAATTAGCTGACCGTTCCATCAAAGTGTCAAAGGGAATAGTTGAAGATGTACTCATTAAGATTGGCGATTTTGTGTTCCCTGTCGATTTTGTTGTTCTTGAAACCCAACATGTTGCTAACCCCAACGATCAAATTCCTGTCATTTTAGGTAGACTATTTCTAGTAACTTTTAATGCGTTAATTAATTGTAAAAATGGACTAATAAAATTGACATTTGGGAACATAACAATTGACTTAAATGTATTTAATGTGGGAAAGGAACCTAGTGATTTTTCTAACCAACCTATGAAAGTAAACATGATCCAAGAGTTGTCCAATACCCAAGAAATGAATGAAAATAAACTTATAGTTTTGGATGATCCAATAGACTTTTTCTTAAATCACCTTGATCAAAATTGGGATGAGTCTGAATATTTAGATAAGGTCAATGAGTTGTTGAGGTCTACTACACATGAGTCAATAAAATTTGAAGGTGAAAATGAACCAATCGTTTCATGTTTTGAAAATATAAGTAAAAATTTTCTTGAGGTCGATTCTAAGCATAACTGTGATAAAAAATTTGATTATTTTCAATTTCTTAGACCACCTGAAAATCATGAAAAGTTCACACACACTTGCCTTTTTGCATCACTCTTTTACTATCACGTGCATTTTAGGATTTATGAAATTTGTAAATATGTGCATTTGTTTTTTTTCTCACAACATTTTCTTGCAGCATTATACCGCACCATACGAGGTACAATTCTTTTATTTCCTTGTTCTCTATTATTCATTTGCATACATTGAGGACAATGCCTGACTTAGGTATGGGGGGAAATTTAGCATTTTTATTTATGTATTTTATTTTATTTTTTAGGAAACTAATTCTTTTTACATTAAAAAAAATGAAAAAATGAAAAAAATTGTTTGGCTTTTTATGAGTTAGATTAATTCTAATAAGTGTCTGTGGAGTAAAAAACTTTGAGTAGGATTAAAAGATTTAGAACGCTAAAACCTTTGATAAGATACAATGTCCTAGTTTGAAATGCCATCTTGAATAAAATTAAAATTCATACGCATTTTTGCACTTCATGTTCGCACTAATTCTTAGTTGTGGGGTATAAACTATGAGTCAAGTAATTTCAAGAAAAAAATTAGAAGGAAAAAAAAAAATGCAGCGAGATGGAGCGTAAAACGCACTCGTCCTAAATAAAAATATGAAAGAGAATCAATGAGATGGAGCGTAAAATGCATTCGTTGTAAGAAAAGAAAAAAAGAGTTGAAAAATAATAAATACTGCTTCAATATCCATTGAGTAAAAGAAAAATCACACTGAAAAGTATGATGGACGTAAGCAGTTTGACTAGTCTGATTTTTGTGGCTTTTGTTGCTCGAGTTAGTAAGCCCTTAGGGGTGTCTTTACACCTAGTGCCCTAAAGCCAACTGGTTTGGAAGTCATTGATCAAATGCTCGTTACATGGGTAACTTTGAAAGCCTAAGAAAAATAGACATTGCACAAGTCAAGAATAAAAAAAAATAAAAAATGAGTTTGCTTGATTTTCACGGTAAAAGTCCCTACTAAGAGTTACATCACATACACATGCATGCATCACAAGGAATTAATTTTATGAAGGATGGTATTAAGAATGAAGATGGTGTATTTTTGATAAAGGTGAAAGTGTATTTGATCGTATTTATGTGTAATGCCCATGAATACTTAGAAGTTTTCTTTCGATTTCATAATTGGTTAAATTCAAAAAAAAAATTATTTTATTTTGAATTTTGTGGGTATATTCACTGCAAACCCTCATGAGACACAACTCGTCCACTTGGATTAACCTTGGGGTTTAAAGGCTTGTTGCACATGCTAAGTGCAATCGTGTTTCCTACGAAAATGAGGTAGTTTAGATTTTATTTTGATTTTGTTTTTATTTTTCTTTTTTGTTTTACTCGAGGACGAGTAAAAGCTAGGTATGGGGGTATTTGATAGACACATAATTATGCATTTTAATATTCTCATTTTTATTATTTAATATGTTTATTTAATTTAATTAATACATTTTATTTTGTTTTGCAGGAAATAAATAAATAATTGAAGTTGCATTGGAAAAGGATTCTAGAAGCTTTCAAGTTGATTTTTATTTGGACTCCAATATTACCATGCAGAAGTTGAAATCAAGAAGGAAAGAAGAGTTCAAGTTATTCCAAATTAGATTAGGGTTTAATTTATTTTCTTTATAAATAGGAGTCTTGTTTTAGAGAAGAGGGAGAATTTATTTTCTTATTCTTCTTCTAGGAGTAGAGCATGAAGTTGTTTTGCTACTTTTATAACAATTGTTCATTAGTTTAATAAAGTTTCTTTTTAATATTATTCGATTAGTTTTTATTTTGTTTCATGTAATTTATATTAGTAGTTTTAAATTTTATTTTTCTTTATTATGAATTATATGGATAACTAAATTTCTAATATTTAGGATAAAGATGAAATTAAGTATTGCATATTAATTATTTTCTTTTCGTTCCAATATTAATGGCTAATTGTTTATTTCTTCAATTTACCTTCGCGCATAATTCGTTTTGGTTCTAAATTAATTGCGAGGTTTTGATAGGTTATTGTTAAGATATGGGTTTTTCATAATTCATGCTTGCTCAATGAAGTTTTGATGAGTTATAGTTAATCCTTAAATTTTCATAATCTATAATTGCCCATATTAATTATATGAATCACTATTTTTAAGTGAAGAAAAAATAATTAGAAATTAATTAATGAAAGGAAGAATTTAATTATTATGTTAGTATTTAATGGATTCGGATTCCTAGGTAATTCTTCTCATTATTAGTTTTCGTTATTAATTATTAATTTGCATTATTTAGTTAATCAATCATCTCCACCACTTTTTATTTCTAATTTGTTTGGAATATAAATTAAGCGAACATTGAAATTAATTTAGTCTCTGTGGTTCGACCTGTACTTGTCCGTTCTTCAATTTTACGCTGTGCACTTGCAGTTACTATTTTTTATCACATCACTAAACACTAATTAATTTACTTTAATCACTGTTACTAGAGCAAATTCTTGGTCAGATTAAAGGTCATAGCTTAGTGGGTAAAAGCATGGGTGACTTAAGACAATTTGAGACCTAAAGCAATATTTTTAAATGAGATCTTCTATGTTTGATACATCATTCATTGACTTTTATGGTCAAATTGATCATTTTTTAAATATATATATATATATATATATATATATATATATATATATATATATATATATATATATATATATATATATAAACTATAAACATTATAAACTATATAAAATTTAGTACTAATCTCAATATTTACTTTTTTTAAAATCTAAATATATATGTTTAATTGTTAATTTTAAAAATGGTCAATTTGACTATAAAAATCAATTGAGGGCTTTTATTTTGGGACGGATGGGGTATTAATATTTTTTATTTAAATGAGACTTTTTTTTACGCTTTTAACTTTTTTACGTATTTAATATTTGGATTGGACTATGAGCCCTAAAGAATTGATTGAACTTATATTTTTATAAGACATTTTTTATATGAATTATTTATGGTGTTCAAAAATTTGAGATTTTCCTTAAAATGAGGCCTAAAATCCAACTTTTTTTTTTTATATATGATAGGGACGGCCCTGGGTAAAAGTCTTTTCTTTATTTGTACATAGTCACAGGTTCAGCATACAAACGTAAGTTTTTCCTACATTCCCTCGAGCTTAATTTGCCCATTTCTCAAGTTTTTCAGTAGGCTCATAAAATAAAATGTATTTCTAAAATTAGAGACTTAACTCTAGTTGAGTTGATTAGAGATATAATTTGACTTTTAAAATCAAACGACGATATATTAAATTTTAAAATTGGTATCTCATAAAAAATTTGAATAAAATAAATTTTATGATTAATAACTTTTGTTATATACTATACAATTATAATAGTTGTATCAATTAAAATTAAATAAATTCATATCAATTTAAAATTTAATATATAATCGTCTGACCTGAAAAATCAAATTATATATTTTATTTTGAAACAAATGTAGCAATACATTATGTACGATAGCTTTCATAAAAGATATAGTTAAATTAGTATCATAACATACATATTTACAAGATGTTACAACATGTCACTTCTTCAATACTCACAAGAAATTCACACGTGACACTAGTAGATATTATTTATAGTTTATTATAAAATTAGAGTTTTTGATAAATTTCTAAATTTATTTATGTGATAAATAAGATTGTAAATATTTTACATTTTTTGTACGAATGTTATAAATAGACAATTTTAGCATTGCGTTAGATTTGATGCTAGTCATTACTTGTAAGGCCTAATAACTATATAAAGATGCTTTTCATTTGCAAAAATCACAAAATATAGCTTTAATCATTCTTACGAAATAGAAAATTTAATATTTTATGATTAAATAAGAAAAAAAATTGAATCATTAAATTTACAATAAGTCTAAGTAGACAGAAAATTGGGATCAGAAAATTAGATCGGTCCAATTTTATTTTTTTTCAATCTTCTTTTGACTCTCAAAATTTTTATAATATTTATTTTGACTCAAATATTTATAATATCTACAGTTATACAATCCTGATTATTTACACGCATCTAAATTACACATAAATCACTTAATTCTGTAAATATTTGAGTCAAAATAAATATTATAAAAATTTTGAGAGTCAAAAAAAGATTGAAAAAAAATAGAATTGGACCGGTCCAATTTTTCGATCCCAGTTTCCTGTCCGCATAGAAGGACTCTTAAATTTAATATTTCGGAATAAAAATATTTTATGTTTTAAAATATTTGTACCAAAATACTATTTACTAACATGTTACTGTTTTCAAGTTACATGATTTCACAAAACATTAAAATTTTAAAAAGCATTAAAATTTTAAAAAGACTATCCTAAGATGAGCGTTTTCAACTTCCACTACCCCACACAACATTAAAATTTGAAAATGTTAATATTCCGTAATTCAAATTTGAAGGAACTTGTAATAAAATCTCAACTTAGCGACTGGCAGATATTATTGTTTTCTTCTATTATGAATAATCAAAGTTTAACAAAAAAAACATATTCACTTGTAACTAGTTGATATATATTATTTTTTTCTAATAAGTATTATATTTATTATTTTTAAACTTAAACGAAGTCATACAATTTCAAATTTTTGTAATTTAATTTAAAAAATTAAAATATATCTCTTATTTTAAAATAAATAAAATATGTCATAAAATAGATTTTTGTAATACTAAATAAAAAATAAATTAATAAACTTGAAATTTCATAAATAGACCACTGACACGGTTAGGCATGTCATTCAAGTTATGTAAGCCGGGTTTAAGCTTATTAAGCTCAACCCGATTTAAAATTGTCGGTCTCAAGTTCGGACTTGACTCATTTAGGCTATGATTAATTTGTTCAAACGTGAACAAATAAGATCATGAGTTTTGTGCCTTTTTTCGGTCAAATATATTAAAATATAGTATTATTAAAATTGACTCATAGACCCAAAAAATATAAATTAAAGTAATTTATTTAAAATGTTTGACACACACATCATTCTTTTTACTAATCGAATTGAAGTTCAAATTAACACAATGAGCTATTTTATAAATATTCTAATATTTATTTATTTTAATATTTAATCTCAATCTTTTTTCATGTAATTACTAAATTTTATTATGAAAAGAATAAAAGTGACCACTTAAAAGAAAACATTTTACTTAAGTTTTAGTTGAAGATATTATATATAAATATAAATTGAGAGTATGAATGCGTAGTAATTGATATAAAAAGTCTATATATTTTATATATTTTTATCACTATAATTCAATCTGGTCTATAATGGGTCAAATAATTTATTAGTCAAACTCGGTGTGAATTTTATTTCGAATTTAAATTTTTGTTCAAACTCGATTTACTCCAAAATAAAATTCAAACGAATTTTTATTAGGTTAAATGATCGGCCTTCAGATTTGAACGGTCCAATTCACAATCCTAGCCACCATGTTGAGAACCCTACCTAAAATTAAATGAGCATACGATTAAACATCAAAAGTCAAACGTATTTAACAATAAAAAGAAAAGTCTAATAATTAAGCGTCTGTGATAAATTGAAAATCTAAGCATTGAATAAGTTTGGTCCTTTTCCTCCGCCCTACTTGTTAAAAGGAAGGCCCGCTAAACGTAATAGTGGGGGCCCACCCGCATCATCATTAATTCGAGATATATTGCTCAAAAACAAATGAAGATTACGGTAATAATCACTATAATTATGTAGTTTAAAAATGTCACTTTACATAAAATTATGAGAAGTTTGGATATGACCCAGAATTTAATCCGGTAAATTTGGTCTCGGGTTTAGGTTTTCAAGAACAAGGTGTACATGAAAAGCTTTGCAAATTTGGATTTTATCCAATTTATCTTATAAAAATTATTACTCGATTTAAATTATTTTTTTATAATTGAATTAGTCTTTGATATTTATTTATATTACTGAACTGATTTTTTTAATTGGCTCAATTAAATTATAACTTTTTAACAAAAATTAAAATTTTCGTCTAAAAGTGTTAAAAGTTAACAAGAGTTTATTTGGCACCACATTAGATACTTATATGGATATTTAATAGATTAAAAAATATAATAAATTCATCATCTATATTATAAAATGGAAAAAAAACTAGCAATTAATTTGATATAAACAAAATTGTAAAACCTTTTTATTCTAATTTTACCCTAATTTTATTTACGTAAGTCTTTTATTCACTTTTATCTCTCGCAGTATCTCTAACCCCATATATCTTTTAATATCTTGTTTTTTCTGTTTTAATATCCTATTTTTTTACATCCATATAGTAGCATATTGCATCCATTAATGTTGTTGGTGGGACTTGAGCCCTCACCCCTCGGAAGTTTCGACAAATCCTACGGGCACACATTTTCTTTACAAGAGTTGTGCACCGTGTAGATTAAGTTTGTGCGGGTATCTTTTGTTACGTGTACCTCGAATTTTAGGTTAGAATCCGACTTTTAATCTACTTCAAATTATATTTTGTGACGTCTTGTCGATAAGAGTTAACGGTGGTAACATAGAAAAAATTAAAAGCCAATTGCTTAATCTTAAATTGTTGAAAAAAAATTAAAAATTCATACCGCACTCCACACTTTTATATTATTTAATTCTTTATCATTTAAAAATACCTTTACAATTTTGTAATTAAACATTTTTTTCACTTATATATAGAAGATTTTTTTTTTATATTTAAAAGTATTTTATCTCATCACACCGCACCGTAACATTTCATCGGATCTCGACCACTAAAATCTAATTTCACTATAGTTGTTGTCTAATGTGAGTTAACAATACCCTTCATTCGTATGGCAACAACGGAAAGCCGTAGTGCAACTATGTGCAAGTCTAACATTACCTAGTTCTTGTTCTTGGGAGTGTGCCTTTTGTTAATGATATACTAGGAAAGAGTTATAGTCCAGCAAGGATAAAGTCTCACATTTTATTTTAGATTAAATTGTAATTGAAACTTATTTATACTTTAAAAATGATTATTTTGTATTTAATAATATCTTTTGAATAATTTATAATATTAATTAAAATAAATAAATAAATAAATTGAAAAATCATATTGTAACTGTTATTGTGGGACATTGAGCGACAATGTCTTCCAATTTTCCAAATTCTTTTCCTTCTCAGGCCGTCGGGGGCTATTTCATACTTTTCTTTTGTTAATCTTTGACTCTATGTGCTTTTAGAGACGGACCCGAGTACCCGACAACTAACTTCAATCAGATTTTCTCTCTCCTCCCCTCCCAAATTCTCTCTCCTCCGTCGCCGTCTTACCAACGCCGGGGGGCCTGGAGCCACGTTTTATCGCCGGAGCTCCGTTCAAAGGAACCGGTCTCCCTTCTATCTACTCGCGGGAAAAATTAGAAAAGCGGCGGGCTGTCAGTTGAGATAACGGCGGCAGGCGCCGGAGCTGTTTTCTTGACTTTTGGGCAGTCAATGGAAGTGAAACGTCTTTGAGTAAACCGATTTTTGCTGGAGTTTGTAGATCTGAGAGGCTGTGTTGGATTCTTGGACTTAATAAGACCGATTTTGTTCTTGATTTTGCACTTTTGTTTTGGTATTTAGAAGGTTTTGGTGATTGGAGTTGAGGCGAAGAGTTTAATGGTACGTAGTATATGGACCACGGTTTTTGGTCGTTGATGATGATCGGAACTCCTCGGAGCCGGCTGTGGTGGCGGTGGTCCAGTGATTCTCTCTCATGGAATGGCAGATCTTGTTAGTTACGGTAATGCAGACCGTGACATCGAGCAGGTAGAATTAGGAGGAAAAAGATAAGATCTTTATGCCTGAAAATCTCTGTGTTCTTTTTCGTTTGGTTATCCTTTAAACGTTGATTTTTGTATATGTGATTTATTTGGAGTTGGATAAATTTTAGTAAGGAATTAGAGAAATATTATCAGCCTTTGTTAAATGGAGCAGAACACAAATTATTGATTTTACTCTTTTAAGCATAGAAAATTAATCTGTCATAATTAGAGAAATGTAGGGCCTAGTTTGGTTATGGTTTTAAAACTGGATTAAAACAACTTTTAAGGGGGCGTATTACTACTCTGGCACTCTCTCAGTCCCATTTATTAATTTATTTTTAATTTAGAAGTCCCCCAGACCTAATTTCGTTGTCCTCCTTTCCTTTGGAGTGTCTCCAGTAACAGGTATTTTTAGTACTCTTATAACCTTTTACACCAAATTTATTAGTTTCATAAAATGCGTGAAAAAAGTTGAATGTAGATAATAACTAATCCGGAAAGAGGGAGTAATGATTTATAAAGGATTGTTGGATGTACACATCATGGAAATTGATAAAAATGATATAGTTGATTTATGTAAGGGAGGATGTATATTATTTATTTGGGAAGATGAGGAATTGTGGTGTGAGAAAGGGCTTTAGACTTTCTAGATGACACATGGTTCATGGATGCTAATGGGTAGTTTAAATGACTGCAAATGGTTGGGTTTCCAAGGGTCAGTTTGTAGGAAAGAACGTTACGAATCTTGGCTACTTATTTTTTGAAGTCCATGGATTTATGTCAAATGTCAATCATTGCATGGTTTTCTGTAAAACCAAATACGTGCTGCATGATATACCTATTAATATGTTGCTAATCTCGACATCATTGCAATTATCACCTTATTCCTGCGCAACACTTAAAAATCAAACTTATTCCATAGACTGTTGGTTGATACATAAACTAAAATATACAGTGGATACTTGGTATTCTTGCTCGCAAAAGCAGCTGGAAAGTCTTGTTAAAGGTGGAAATATCTTTTGTTACTGAAGTATTGTAGCAAACTTGTCATTGTTAGTGGCCCTTTTTCCGATATTAGTCTTTTTTGCTGCTATATAATGTGAATGATTAAACTCAGGAGTATTAGCTCAAGTGATAGTGAGTCTGTGTTTTTCAAGGGATATGTCATGAGTTCAATAGTCCGTAAAGGTAATATGATATTCTTGAGGTCAACTGCAAGTAGAACTGTGTTGTTATGTGGTGTGCATGGTTGGTGGGGAATTATGTGCAACCAGTAGTTTATTTAGTGCACATAGAAGTATGGTGGCTGTAGGTTCTACTGTCTTCAAAAAAAGAAAAAGGGAAAGAATGTGTAGAATGATTATCAGTCATGTCTGCAAACTTCTAATCACTTTATTCTTAATTGATTCTTTGACCATTTGCAGGCATTAATCGCTTTGAAGAAGGGTTCTCAACTACTTAAATATGGTCGAAAGGGAAAGCCAAAGTTTTGTCCATTTAGACTTTCTAATGTGAGGTTCTATATTAGCGTACTTGCTTTCTATAAATAGCGACAGCATTTTGATTTGATAGCATCTTGATTTATGTTGTAACTTGTTTATCTATTTTTCTGGTTTTTTTCCTGAATGTGCAATGTACCTTTTTGTAATTTATGATGTATAAAGATTTATTTTTCTTGTTAGATATGATTTTGACAGCTTAGCTTGTAGCATGCTTGTGCATTCCCTTTGATTTTTTCAAGCTTAGAGCTCAACTAAAGTAAGCACCAACAATTTTATCTACACGTTATATTCTATGGGTTGGGCTGTTGTTTGATGGATCAGACAATATATTGCATTGGCTCAGGCAAAGTTAAACATTTGATGAATGCCAAGACAAATTACAAGAATAGGTTGATTTACCTTTTTTATTTTATATTCTTATCTTTTTGTGTGTGTTTGATAAGTACAAGAATGACATAGAACTGTAGCCTTGTCACCTCTTATTGATATTTGGCAGTGCTTTCCTTTTATCCTCCTTCATTACTATATATCTAGATTTTTTATGTATAAAACTTTGGCTTTTATCTGTTCAACTGTAAGCACTTGGTGTGGCAAGGAAGCAGTTGGGTAATTGTGGGTCCCTTGAACAAATCCGTAGCCTGAATGTGATCTTCAAGTTCAAACGAGTTTCTTGTTCAACTAATTTGATTATTTTTCAGAGCTAAAAGGTTGTTGAGATTATTAATTGTTAGAAGGTCTAAGAAAGGCATAGGGTTTGAAATTTGTTTGGGCATGAAAGCAAAAAGTTAAAGGCTGTTCTGGGTGTTTTAAACAGTACTCGAGGACATTAACTCTCGGTTCCTTGATAAGCTTTAGGTGAAAGATTTGATGTGTGATTAGGCTTGTTGAGTAGGGTTATTATATTTATAATGGAGGATTTATATCCGATTAAGGCTTTGTGCCGCTGTAGTCACTAGACATTAAAGAGTAATAATTTTTTCAAAATGCTAGCTAATGATTTTGTATCTGAAATTTCAGGATGGATCATCTTTAATCTGGATCTCTAGTAACGGGGAAAGAATATTGAAGTTAGCTTCAGTTTCAAGAATTATTCCTGGACAAAGAACTGTGAGATTTCAACATATTAGTTCATAATACTTTTTTTCCATGATATTTTGATCGTAAATGGGTTGGACTGGTTTACTTTACTCTGTTTCATTTCAGTTTTGTTGCATAAACACCCCGTTCTGCTTAACTTGTTTTTAACCATTCCAGTTTAATATACCAGGCTGTTTTTCAACGGTACTTGCGTCCTGAGAAGGACTATTTGTCCTTTTCTCTCATATACAACAACGGGAAACGGTCGCTTGATTTGGTGGGTTATGAATTTTGATCCCTCTTGTTTATATAATCAGTGCCTTTTTCCTTCTCCCAATCCCCTCTGGTTTCTACTTCAACTATTAATGTATGTTCTTTGTTTTTTCCCCAGATCTGTAAGGACAAAGCTGAGGCTGAGGTGTGGATTTCAGGCCTCAAAACTTTAATATTCTCTGGGCAAGGCGGACGCTCAAAAATTGATGGATGGAGTGATGGAGGCCTCTATATTGATGTAACTCTAGCAACCTAGAAACATTTTTATTTTCATATTAGGTTTTCATGTTCGTTCTTTGTGAAGAAAGAAACTGCATTCTCTTACTTACAACTGCTAATTACAGAGTACAATTTGAGTTTGTTTTTTCAATTTCTTGTGATATGTATATATTCTGGTTAATCACTCTTTCTGTATTAGTTTTGGATACCGATTTACACAGCCTATTAGAATATTTATGTCTTCTTATCAACGTGGTCTTCATCTCGTAATCCTTTGTTGTTAAAATGATTTTTTTCCCAACTATAAATGAGCATTTTTTTCCAAGTGACCACTAAAGAAGTAATGACATCATATACTGTGTTCTATTCCAGTGGTTGATCTGGCAACTTGGAAGAATTGGGGCCTAAAAATATTGTTGTTGATTGTGCAGCAACTTGTTCATGATATCATGTTTTTTTACCTCATTAGTTGATGAACTATGCACTAGGATTGTTTCTTATGTTTTATTTTTTACAAAAAAGGAAATCTATGTACTTCCATGGTATATATTTAAGAAGTTGCTGGTCAATTGATTTCAGGATGATAGAGACTTGACATCAAATAGTGCAAGCGATAGTTCCCTCAGTGCTGCTCTAGATATTAGCTCCCCTGAGGTTTCTATCAGTTCTAACACTAATACTTCTCCCAAGGATTATCATCCGGAGAATTCTGTCCATTCTGAAAGGTCACATGTAGCTCTGGACCAAACAAATATGCAAGTAAAAGGATCAGGTTCAGACGCTTTTAGGGTTAGTGTTTCAAGTGCTCCCAGCACATCCAGTCATGGTTCTGTACCAGATGATTGCGATGCTTTAGGGGATGTATATATATGGGGTGAGGTAATATGTGATAATCTTGTTAAGGTGGACCCTGACAAAAGTACTAATTCTTTGAGCACCAGAGTTGACGTGCTTCTTCCCAGGCCGTTGGAATCCAATGTAGTTTTGGATGTAAATCACATAGCCTGTGGGGTCAGGCATGCTGCTCTAGTCACTAGGCACGGTGAAGTTTTTACTTGGGGGGAAGAATCAGGAGGACGGCTTGGCCAAGGAGTCAGCAAAGATGTTACCCAACCTCGTTTACTTGAATCTCTAGCAGCTTGCAATGTAGATTTTGTTGCATGTGGAGAATTTCACACCTGTGCTGTTACAATGGCTGGTGAAATCTATACCTGGGGAGATGGCACACATAATGCTGGGCTTCTTGGTCATGGCACCAATTTCAGTCACTGGATACCAAAGAGAATTTCTGGTCCTCTTGAGGGACTTCAAATTGCACTGGTAACTTGTGGTCCATGGCATACGGCCTTGGTAACATCAACAAGACAGCTATTTACATTTGGTGATGGAACATTTGGCGTTTTGGGCCATGGCGACAGGGAAAGTGTTTCATATCCAAGGGAGGTGGAATCTCTCTCTGGGTTGAGGACTATTGCTGTTGCTTGTGGAGTTTGGCACACTGCTGCTGTAGTTGAAGTAATTGTAACGCAGTCTAGTGCAAGCATATCATCTGGGAAATTGTTTACTTGGGGTGATGGTGACAAAAATCGTCTCGGACATGGAGACAAGGAAGCCCGTCTTGAACCTACATGTGTGCCAGCTCTTATTGATTATAACTTTCACAAAATTGCATGTGGCCATAGTTTAACTGTTGGTTTGACCACATTGGGACATGTTTTCACAATGGGAAGCACTGTGTATGGTCAACTTGGCAATCCCCAGTTTGATGGTAAGCTACCTTGCTTGGTTGAAGATAAGCTTGTTGGAGAGTTTGTTGAAGAAATTGCATGTGGCGCATATCATATTGCTGTATTAACATCCAAGAATGATGTTTTTACTTGGGGGAAAGGAGCTAATGGGAGGTTGGGCCATGGTGATACTGAAGATCGGAAAACACCAAATTTAGTTGAAGCATTAAAGGATAGACACATTAAGTACATCTCTTGTGGTTCAAACTACACAGCAGCTATCTGTCTTCACAAATGGGTTTCTGGTACTGAGCAATCCCAGTGCTCTGCTTGTAGGCAAGCTTTTGGCTTTACTAGGAAGAGGCATAATTGCTATAACTGTGGACTTGTGCACTGTCACTCGTGCAGTTCTAGGAAAACTTTGAGGGCAGCACTGGCTCCCAATCCCAGCAAACCATATCGTGTGTGTGACTCCTGTTTTGCAAAACTGAATAAGATGGCAGAAGCTGGTGGCAATACTAGGAGAAATGCTATACCACGCCTTTCAGGTGAAAACAAGGACCGGTTAGACAAGGCTGAGCTACGATTGGCCAAGTCTGGGATTCCATCTAATCTTGATTTGATCAAACAGTTAGATAATAAAGCAGCAAAACAAGGCAAAAAATCTGATACGTTTTCACTAGGTCGTTCCGCTCAGGCCCCCTCCTTATTTCAGCTAAAAGAGGTTCTGTTATCTACTGCTATTGATATGCGTCGAATTGTTCCCAAGCCGGTGCTTACATCATCTGGTGTTAGTTCCAGGTCCGTGTCACCTTTTTCAAGAAAACCCAGCCCCGCACGTTCAGCAACACCTGTTCCTACAACATCAGGACTTTCATTTTCCAAAAGTGTTGCTGATAGTTTGAAGAAGACAAATGAACTTTTGAATCTAGAAGTTCTTAAGTTACGACGTCAGGTAGAACAAGTTCTTTAAATAAATGCCGTTTGCTCTTTATCATTTGAAAGTATGTTCACGGTTGATGATTATGGACTTGATTCAGGTTGAGAGTCTGACACATCAATGTGAACTTCAAGAAATGGAGCTTCAGAAATCAACAAAGAAAACTCAAGAAGCAATATCACTAGCTGCTGAGGAATCTGCAAAATCTAAAGCTGCAAAAGAAGTGATAAAGTTGCTTGCGTCACAGGTAGTTGCTTTTTACAATCTTTCTGTGTACCTGAAACCTGATTCCTTAAAAAGTTCTAGAGCTATGCACGCTGTGTTTAAGAGTACGGATATATAACTGTCCGTCATGATGGGAATTCACTGAACTGGTTTATGTATCTAACTGTTCAGTCATAATACCTTTTTTCTTTTGGTTGTTTCTTTCTTTTGATTAGCCTAGCATTCTTGTTTCCAAGGAGTTGGTAGTTCAGCAGCTGGGGGAATTATCTGTGTTTTTCTGAACATCTAGTTCTTCAACTTTGTTTGAAATTATCTCTCATCTTTAAAGCATGGATTTGAAAGGATTTTTGCGCCGTCTTTTTAATGTTAATCTCCTTTCGTCAAGTTTATACTGCAAAAGGCCTCTGCTTCTTTCCATAAAGCAGAAATCTGTTTGCATGTTTTTTAGTTGCTTCCTGCTTGTGGGGATGTTTTATTAACCAGTATGTCCTTTCTCATTCCAGCTCAAAGATATGGCTGAGAGGTTGCCTCCCGGTGTTTATGACTCTGAAAACATCAGGCTGGCTTGCCAACCAAATGGCTTGGAGCAAAACGGCATTCACTATCCTGAAGTAAATAGAGAGCACTATTCAAGATCTGATTCAATCAACAGCTCTTACTTGGTCTCACCCATAGGCCTAGACACTGGTTCAGTAAATGGAACTGACGGCCCTACCGAATTGCCTAGAGATTCAGCTGGGAGCAATGAAACTAACCGCAATCAAAACCAGGGCTTTGTGACCTCCAGCGGAAGGGATAATTATCCGGGTGTCAAACTTCCTAATGACAATGGAGTGGTTAAAGTTGGAAGTAATGGATTGTTGAATTCTTCTGACAAGGTATCTGGGCCTTTCCAAGGTGGCGAGAATGGCGTGAGACCCGGGAATTTAACCGTGCCTGGTAATCAAAATCAAGTTGAGGCAGAGTGGATAGAGCAGTACGAACCTGGCGTGTATATAACACTGGTAGCACTGGGGGACGGAACTAGAGATCTTAAGCGAGTTCGCTTCAGGTACTTGACTAAATATCTTTTAATTCTCTTATTAGTGGATGTACATGAATTTTGATATCCCATATGCAGTGTGATCATGTCTTTCAAGTAGAGGTTTTGTTAATTATGTAAAAGATAGTCATTTTAAACCGTCTCATTAATGGTGATATAATTGTCATTCTTGTCACTGCAGCTAGTACATAACCATGTCTAGGTGGTGCTTATGCCAACCTTTATTTTGTATCCGTGTTTCAATGTGAACATCAGATGGTGTAAATCTAATTTTGTGATGCTAAAATGAACATGTTATTGTGACATCCGATAAAGTAACATTTTTATGGGAATTGCATCTTCAGCCGGAGAAGATTTGGAGAGCATCAAGCAGAGACTTGGTGGTCAGAGAACCGAGAAAAGGTTTATGAGAAATACAATGTTCGAGGATCGGACAAGTCGTCATCAGTCTCTGGCCAGACTACCCGTTTATCAGGTGGAGTTGTCTCGCCATCTAGCCAATATTAGAATCAAATAGAGGGAATTCCCCTTCGCAACTTTTTGACATATTACATCAGTTTCAAGGCTGAGCAAAGCTAGGAAGAGATGCGAAGATCGTTTCTTTTTTCATTTTTGGTCTCTTTCTTGAAAATTGTATACCTCTTTTGTAATTTATTATTCCATTGTTCAATTAATTTACTGTGGGTATCTTCCGTCCCCCCGTGTATTGTAGTGTACATAAACTCCATCAATTATTATAGTCTCCGCAGGAAAAGTTTTTTTTCTTCGTGTTTTCTTCTATCTTCTTAACACCTCCCTAGGCAATCTATGGATTATATTTTTACGCTTAAAGCCAAATAATATATCCTTTATAAGGAGGAGGTACTATTTGCCACCGTAAATGTAGGGAGACATCCACCAATGATCCAATTTGATCGTCTTGAAATCGAGTCAGTCTGGATGGAGTTCAGATGGTGAAAAGATTTGCTTATAACGACAGGGCCTTACAATTGCAATTTAGATGGTGAAAAGATCTGCTCATAACGACAGGGCCTTACAATTGCAATTGATATGGACTGTTAATACGTATTTCTAATCAGTCATAAATACTTGATTCTTTAATTGATTTTAAAAATAATATAAATTAAATTATTATTTGTTTTAAGAAAATTAAAAGAAGATGTATATATAAAGGAGGAGTAATAAGAGAATTCAAAAGTTATAAAAATTTGTAAATTTCAGTTGAGTCAATTTATATATTCTACTTTAAAAATGTTAAATTTACCATTTATTATAAAATAAATTTTTTTCAATGGAGTCAATTCACCCGACCCACTATCATGTGGCTTTCATTCATGTGGACAATAAAGTGACCATAACTTTATACTTTAGCCCGACTGCTTAGCCTAGCTTCTGAAGACTTAAATTCAACAATAATTTTATATTTTAAAATAAAGGAGTACTTTTTTAAGACCAGAGAAGTAATATATACTGAAAAGATCTCTCGGTGTGCTAAACTTTTTTATTTTATTTTTTATTTTTTTATATTATTATTAAAAATAATTTAAAGTCTAAGTTGCATTATGTATAGAAACCATTTTCTATGGCAAGGTTCCAACACATATGTTCTCCTTCAGTTTGTTTCCGTCTTGATTGGTTCTCGCATCTTGTGCCCAAAAGGATGGGCTAGTTCCAGTTGGGTGTTCATTGATCGGGTTGTTGAGGGGAATGGTTAGATATTGGAGGCATTTGGCCCAGAAGGGATTGGAGTTTTACATTCTTAGGTTTTTCGGACTAAAATGAATACCATCCACCAGTTTTTTTGGAGTAAAATGAATATTTATTTAACCGATGAAACTCAAATTATATCTTGGATGGAGATTAAAAGTTTGTTCATTTCATGGCAATTGTAGCTAGAAAAATGCTTTTGTAGTTGGAATTACGTTTAAAAAGTTAAAATCTTGTTCGGCTACTATAAATTATGCAGCTAAAAGTGTAATTCTTGTTCGGTTAGAATTGTAGCAATTTACAATTGAAATGATAGAGAGTTATTAAATAGGGCATGAATATATTAGGGTAGTTACATTTTCATTGTCATACACAATCTATCATTTATCAAAATCATATGCAAAAGTCGGGCTCCTGCGTTTGGCTCACCCTTGTTTGGACTATCGAACAAGTTAATTTGGGCTCCTAAGCTCAAGTAAGAAGCTTGATTTTTTTTAGATGTTGGAATTATGATCCTTCTTATATTTTTTATTCAATTTTTCAAACGAATATAACGCAAAATAATGCAATTATCTAGTAGTCGCATTGGGTTTAGGTAAAAAATTATATACACTTGAGAACTAATTTGGGCATGTGTCTTTTGGTTTTCGTCGTACAATTTCGTAAAGCATCAATAATGTAGGAGTAATTTTTATATTGTCAAAATAAATATATATTTAATAATATTTTTATACTTATTTTAACGATATTTTGAACTTTTAACGACAATTAATACTCTGATAACATAATTATTCCTTAGGCATCATTAGTGGCCTTTGTAAGTTTAAATTCGAAATTAGATTGTGAAGTAAGGAATTTAAACTCTTCTTTTATAAATACAATAACAATATAAACTTTATTGTTAAGATCCTTTATTTTTTATTTTTTTAGAATTACTAAGCATTGTAAAACATTAATTGTTACATAACTTATATTCATTTTTGATAATGATGTACTTTTAACTAGCTACTATACTATTTTCGTGATTAAAAAAAAACTAAAATTTTATATATGTTATCGAAATCCAAGTCTTTGGGTTATTGTTTTTTTCTAAGAAATAAAAAAATCATATATTAGGAAGCAAAAAAGTTTACCTCTTTTTTGAAGTAATTTTAGGTTGTTTATTTTACTAGATCAAAAAGTGTAATAAATCTTGCTTAAAATATAAGTGTTACTAGAAAAAATGTAAAAATATTGTAAAACCACATCAAAATCAAATGTGAAAGATGGCTTCAAAAGAAAATGTGAAAGGCAAAATAAAATATTATCAAACAAAATACTACTCCATCCGTCCCAAGATAAAAGTCTTTATTACTATTTTAAGTAGTCTCAAGAAATGTCTACTTACTTTAAATAATTTATTTTTTACAATAATTTGTTTATAATATCCTTAGTGTTAATTGTCATATTTCAATTATTTATGCATAGTTATGAAGAATCACTAGTCATGTGCAAAAAAACTATGCAATTAAATGAAAATTTAAATATAAATAATTTTATCATTTTATCATTTTTTTAATATATGCAAAAAGTCAATTAGAACTTTTATCTTAGAACGGATGAAATAATACTTTAAAAAGCTATGATTAAACACTAGATCTAATATTTCTTAATCAGAATTAATAGATGAACAAGCACCTAAAATTAGAACCCCAATAAAGGACTATTGATAATGTCAAAAACAATAATTTTACTATAAGAATAATAATTTTATAGTTCTCAAATGCTTTTGTAGTTGGAATTACGTTTAAAAAGTTAAAATCTTGTTCGGCTACTATAAATTATGCAGCTAAAAGTGTAATTCTTGTTCGGTTAGAATTGTAACGATTTACAATTGAAATGATGTAGAGTTATTAAATAGGGCATGAATATATTAGGGTAGTTACATTTTCATTATCATACACAATCAATCATTTATCAAAAACTTATGCACAAGCCGGGCTCCTGCGTTTGGCTCACCCTTGTTTGGATCGAACAAGTTTAATATGGACTAAAGTTAATTTGGGCTCCTAAGCTCAAAGTTGGAAAGTGTTTCATAGACCGTGTTGTGGACTAAAATTATTTAATTCAAAATTAAAGTCTTTATAGTGTTTGGTGACTCTCCAAAAACAATTTAAAAAACAACCTACAAATTCCTCATAAAATGTTGCTCTGGTAGACGTAATGAAATTGAAATTTTTGTTAATTGGCAACCAACTAAGTAGAAAGTTTCTCAATTATGGCATGTTGACTTGCATCCATCGACAAAATTCCATCAAATTTTGAAATTGCAAATACAGTTGAGTGAAATCTTTGTATAGACATCTTACCGAACCTACCTTCATTTCCCTCCTCGAAGAAGAAAAAAATTCAATTTTTTTAACAACCTTCTGACCTTTGTGTTAGTTCTTCTAAATTTTCACTAGTTAGAGATGATTAAGTGGTGGTTAGAAAAGGGACCATCTCTGGTCCATCTCATGAATTTGGTGGCATAATTTGAACTTGGGGCCATTTAGGCAAGTCAACATGTTATTATGCCAATTCTTGAGGGGTAGTATATTGATATATTTGATTCGAAGCGTATCTCATTTATCTTTGGGATCATAAAATTTTAATCCTCGCAATCCCCACTACAAGAACCAACTAATAACCGGTATCGACTGTGAAAAAAATCAACAAAAATATAGTCGGAATGGTCACGAGATTTAGTCACGTATATTAATAAGATTTGACTATATATTAAATGGGTTGATTGTATAAAAAAATTTAAATTTAACTCAAATACTATTCACCTGTTAATATTTTGATAACTAAATTGACCGGATTACTATTGAGGACCTATTATGCTTATATTTAAACTTACTTTGAAGAGCGAGTTGATTGATAATATATATTTTGAGATCTCAATTGTAACTCGGTGTATATTATGAGATCAAATATGGTATTAACGTTAAAAGTTAGTCCACAACTTATCCGTTGATTCCTCAAAATTAGTCGGTTTGAATCTTCCCTTACTTTCACATCTTGGTCATAGATAGATCACCTAGATTTGAGTCTATAAATAATGACAATTGCCCTATGAAAATGAAAACTCGCTTTAGCTAAAACTCTTGTGGGTTCTCTTAACCAAAGCCAAAATGAAAAATGTCCTATCTTTGAGAACGGTTTGGATACCTTCAACATAACGTCCTATCTCACATAAAACTTTTGCCTTTTGCTAAAAATTTCACTTATATGTCATCCTAACATTTAGGCATCTAATCCTTATTACCATCCTACAATATTTTTGTATTTTTTTTGGTTAAATAAAATGTTGTTGATAATATTAAAGTAATATTTATACTGCAATAATAAATATGAATTTAATAATACTTTTATACTTATTTTAATAATATTTTAAACTTTCAACGACACTTATTATTCTATCAAAATATTTATTGATTCGGGATTATCAATGGCCAAACAACCTATTGAAAGCACCATACACGTGTTGATGTACATACTCCGACGACGTCTATAGTTCCATGAATAATGTAATATCTTACACATGGTAAATCATTTACCCTTCCCCCTCTTATTAAAACTATATAATATTTTTGTGAATTATGATCAATATCGAGTATATAAACAATAATTTAAAATTTAATCATACTCAAATTTTTTTTTTACGTAAAACAGAGTTTAGTTTTTTAATAGTAATAGTGAAAAAGTTGACGCCCTTGCCGACCAAAATAAGAAAGTTACCGCCGCTTTTTTTCTCTTCCAAAAAGGGTAAATTTGCTATCCCGAGGCTACACATTATCAACGTCAAAAGTTGTAAAAATATGGAAGCATGGGCATGCACGTTTTATACCATAGCTGCTATACGTACGAATTGGCGGGGACCAATATTATATGCTATATACAAATCTATCATATTGACGAAAATAATGTGACATCATCACCATATCAACAATAGTTTACTAGATTGTTAGAATCAAAATCACTCACTCTTCAGTACTCTTCAATTTTTTTACATAATACGGCATGGTGTGCATAATGTTCCAAACATCAAAAACATTATTGCTGTCAAAGCATAATGTTCCGAACATCAAAAACATTATTGTTGTCAAAAGGCCGCCCTAGTGAACTGAGCACATGTTAGGTGGATTCCTCTCAAAATCAGAGTTTCATTCTTAAAATCTAAGTGGTTTGCAAATTTTTACGAAATTCTCGTCTAACTTTGTAATTCAAGTTGAAATAAGTTGTAATATATATGTGTATGTCAAGTCGGCTGTATGTTAAGTAGATATAGATGACAAATCGAAATTATTGTCAATTTTGTGAACGTTTATAATCTTTATACAATTTATGTGTTTTGAAAATGTGTTTAATTATTAAATGACATTTAAAAAGTTATTATTAAATGACATATAGGTTTAAGAACTTTTAAGTATGGGTAAAATTGGAATATCATGGTACTTTTTGCTCAATATTTGGAAATGGGGTTTAAAATGGATGGAGCTAGTACAAAATACCATATTGAATTTTTTAATGGGAGATTATTTAAAGAAAAAAGACAACCAAAACCTCAACAACGAAAGTATTAGAGAGTAATTAACATATTACAAACAAAAAAAAAACTCCTTAAATCGGGGATATATTGAATGTCAAATTAAACGCTAACAATGTATAGTTCAGAAAAGTACCTGCTGACTTGAGTTTGTGAATATATAAACTATGAATGCATGTATCATTATTTCCATTTATAATTAAAAAAAATCCTGTATATACCAAGCTAGAAACTATATATATCCCATAACTTCCACCCAAATGTTAAACAGCTAAATATTACATTTTCCTAGTACGCACTTCTCATATACACTATTAACTTAGCAAACAAAATCGAATTCAAATATGTTGTGTCTTCTGCTGTTCCACCCCATCTGTTGCTCTTCGCATATTTATATTCAATTACAAAGTTTGTAGATAAATACACAAATTTCTCCACACAAAAAAAGGTGGTAATAATACATGAAATTGTGACAGCAAATGAGATAATTCTTGAGTAGATAAAATATTGTTAAGAAGACTCACCTAAGATATGATCCATTTCATGTACAAAAATACCCTTTACTAATTAATCCTCATTGTTTTCACATCAGTCTTTCTTCATGGAGATTCCTTCAGCCAACTTTTCAAGCCCATGGCATTGTGCCTACGTGAAGGACCGGACGGCGGAATCGGCACTCCTTTCGGCAAAAAGCCAGAAAAAGTAGCTGGTAAATTCCGAAGCTCATTGGGGGGCTTCACCTTGAAAAAGTGTGTGTGTCTTGAGCCATTTGCTTCACCTACCAAAAAGATGAATAAGAAGACAACCAGCCATATAGCAAGCAGTAGTAGTAGTAGTAGAGGTCTCTTAGTAATCATCTCATAAGCTAGCTACAAACTTTTCTTTTCTGAAAAGAACGTAAACAAGAATATGCCTCCCAATGTAAGAGAGAGAAAAGGGGGGTTGGGGGGTAAAGGGTTGAAAATATATAGAAAATATGTTGTATAGTAGAAATTTTATATGGTTCTCGATCCACTTATAATTTAAAGATATATATAAGCATATCGTCGTCTGTGTATATATACATATATATGATGGTTGACCTATTAAATGTAGATCTATTTTAATTCATAACTACTCCAACATACAATATGCATGCTTGAGACTAGTAAAAAATATTGCTCGAGATTTATTGCGACTATGAATTAGTCTCATATATATATATATATATATATATATATATATATATATATGAATAATGGGAAAGTGGGTAGGATGTATAGGGGTCGCTTGTGTCTGAAGAAAATGTTGTCGTAGAGAGTGTTGAGAGCAAACAACGCGGAGAGGTGGAAACATGGTGTAGTAAATGTAGGGTCATGTGTTTTTAGACTTTAGTATTTCGGTGTATTTTGGATTAGGAGGTTGCCGACGAAGTGACTATGGATAGAGATTTAAATGGTTGGGGGTGTAGGGCTTTAAATATATATTTGGAAAAATCTTGCTGGGGACCTCTTGAGTCTTTTTTGACCAAAAATAAAGTTATGATGAAGCAAATTACGTAATACTTCTTTCACGTATTTTAAGAAATTGAATAATGAATTTATTAGTGAAGATCAAACATAATTATATTTGATTGATCCGCTGTTGAACTTATTCAAATCTTGAGAACTCGGATCAATTTGATATATTAAAATTGATTCAATCCTTCGATCCAAACTCTCTTACAAAAATTGCTTATTCAATAAGTATTCTCAATATTATGAGTCGAAGAGGGCTCTCGCCCTACTCATTCCTTTATGTATATATTAAGTAATGTGTTAATGCTAATCTCTTGTTAATAATTTCGATGTACTCTCTTTATTTTGAATTATAAGATTAATATTAATTTTTAAAAAGTTAAATTCAAATAATTTTAAATTTTAAATTGACATAAATTCACTTAGTTTATATCAGTACAATTATAAATATCATAAATTACCTAAAAAATATTATTAATTATAAGATTTATTATTTTTAAAACTTAAATAAATCGTGTCAATTTTAAATTTAAAAATATATCAAATTGATGTTTAAAAAATTAATATTAATCTTATAATTTAGAACAAAAAAATATATTTTTTATCAAGACTAAAATTTGGACGTTGGAACCTCTACAAAAGGGTAATATTGATTCTTAACCGCGAGGTTCTGCCCAAGAAAATCTAGTGCAAGACTTGGCTCATATATATGAAATGTTAATTATGGAGGATGGAGCTTTGAGAAATAAGAGTTATTGCCTTCTTCGTACACAAGATTTCTTCCGCAGTGTGTTTATGGAAGGATCGTCTGTTGGGGCACATGACTTGTGACATCAACCATTTAATTCGTTGTCCAGAGAATGTTTCTGTAGTAAGACCAATTACTCATATTAAGATACCTGTAACCCGCGAAGGACACGTGTAAAAACACCCATAATTATCTATGATAAATTTTAATATATTACTAATTATTTTTTCGATCAATTTTATTCTGTCATAAAATATAATACTTGTATTACTAAATATGTATTAAAATAATTTAAAAAATAAATATAATAAAAGAAATCTTAATTTACAAATATAGAGTTATGGTGACACTCACCACCTCGCTAATTTTTTAAGTAACAATTAATATCCCTCTGGTCAACGCGATATATATATATATATATATATATATAACATTCACTACTTCCACTGTGTTTGATCCCAATTAATATCCACCAATAATTGTTATATAATGTTCAAAATATCTTTCAAATTATAATGTTAAATATACCCACTAAATATAAATTTTTATATTTTTATTTTCATTTAACTTGAAGTGATTAATTAAATTATGAACTTATGCATTAAATAACATAAAAGTCAAAAAATAACGAATATTCATTTTATCAAGAAAATAAATTCATAAACTTTTTGCTAATTAAATGCTAGAAAGATTAAAATATACATAATATACATTCAAGCACAGTTTTTAGTAATTAAAAAGTAAAATCTTAATATCCATAAAAAGTGAAAATTAACAAGAAAAAATAAATTATAATTATTTTTTACAAATATTTAAATTTACATAAAACAAACTTTGACAAAAATTGTGACGCCCCCAAATCTGGGCCCACACAGCCCAAACTTGAGTCGTCAAAATACTACAACAAAATTATTACAACAAAGCACAACGTACAACAATACAGTGTATAATAATACACAACTAAGTCTTCACTATTATTGCCACACTATTTTACAAAACGTGAAGACTATGATAACTATTCCTCGGACCCTCACTCCATTCCCCGGCTAGACCCTGTTATGTTTTCATCTCCTGTTGAAAAACAATGGAACAAAAGAAAGGGTGAGCTCAAATAGCCCAGTAAAGAATATCATGACTAAGATAATGACGAATAAATTATCATTAGTCTTCAACAGTTGAGTTCTTGATAGAATACAATAGACTACAAGGTTTATATCAAAAACTGCAGTTAAATTCTTAAACAACGTTCAGATCAATAATAGCAGCGGAATGAGTAATCTATTAGAAGAATAATGCAGACTATAATGTCCACTCGGTTCTCTTTTTAGGAAAAACATCATCAACTTTTATCATATGAAATATCATTAGTCAAGATAATACAAATTCACAGTTCCTGATCATAATCATGCAGATCAACAGTTCATCTTTGCACTACGGGCCAAAGACATTCAATATAACACCAACGGTCATGATTATACCAGATTCAGCATTTGGTCATAATCATACCAAACAACAGTTCATCTTTGCACTACGGGCCAAAGAGAACATTCACCACGTGCCATAAAAGACACCGAACAGATGTATCGCCTTTAACCTATTATATCGCCTTTAACCTATCATCTGTTCAACAAATATATCACATCTGTGCCCCCGGCCACAGATATTCACAACAGCTTGATTTTTGGATGATTAGAATGATATAAATGATGAACAGAAGAAATAGGATAACAATAAGTATCGGAAGTTTACTTTGTACAGATTCAAATAATGTCCAAATTGTCAACATGATGTGGAGTGAAATTTAAAAATGATATTCAAGATCCACAGTTCAGAATAACGGTTACAATTCAATAGAAAGGTTCACGTAAATAGGAATGTTCAGTTGAAATAATGAAGTTCAACTATTATGGAACATATAATATTTTCAGGAATTATAGAAGCAATAGTTCCATAATAAATTTCGATTTAGGAGTATGAAAGAAAATAATATCCCTTACCGTAGCAGGTTTGATTAACAAAAGGTGAAGGAAATTAATACAAAGGGTTATTCACCAACAGGCGGCAATCCGCTCCGTAAGGTTATTCCCACAATTTAATAGAATTTGAGTACAAAGAGTTATTCACCAAACAGGCGGCAATCCGCTCCGTAAGGTTATTCTCAGAGATTAATAATGAATGAATACGAAAGGTTATTCACCAACAGGCGGCAATCCGCTCCGTAAGGTTATTCCCACAATTTAATACATGGAAATAAAAGGCACGTCTTATGAGTAAGGAAGAAACAATATTATTATCGAGAATCAAATAATGATAATCCCTTACCATAGTACGTTTGAATAATGGAAGATGAAAAAGATGGTATCCCTTACCTCAACACGTGACTGGATATTGATTTAAATGAGGTTGATTAACTTGAACAGTACACGTATACTTATAGATCTTCACAAATACTCAAGATGACTTAAGCACACTTAGAGAGAACTTTCACAAGAAGTATTTAGAGAGAGAAAGAAAGAACAAGTAAGGAAGTTTATGAAAAATCCTTAAGTTAAGGCTTCTATTTATAGCCAAAAATCTTATCATTCATTTAATCTAAACCATTCATTTAAAGATCATCTTTTAATCTACACCATCCATTTCAAATATTATATTATCTTTAATCTACACCATTCATTTCATATCACCTAATAATCACCTAACTTTATATTATAAACAAATTAATTTAATTATTCAACAATAATTCACACTTTAATCTACACCATTCATTTCATATCACCTAATAATCACCTAACTTTATATTATAAACAAATCAATTCAATTATTCAACAATAATTCACACTTTAATCTACACCATTCATTTCATATCACCTAATAATCACCTAACTTTATATTATAAACAAATAACTTTATCAATTCAATTATTATGACTAATTGTTATAAATACAGTATAGTTAGCTCTTAGATATCAAGTCAATAAATTAATGAAATACAACTGTTTAAATAACATCATAATAGAGATAACAATAATGTAAAATAAAGCATACGTTACTGTGTAATGACAATTATTGATTCAATAATGTGAATTACTGTGCATATGTTACTGTGACAATTATTAGGTTCAATAATTTTAAAAACAGTGCAACAACAATTATTGACTCAATGATATAAAATACAGTGTAATGACAATTATTAAATCAATAATGCAAAATACTGTGTAACAACAATTATTGAATTGATAATATAAAATATTATGCAGTGACAATTATCGATGAAATGATGCGTAACAGTTACGGTGTCAATTATCATACCAAAAATATGAGACACTATGCAATACCGTGTGTTACTGTAGAGTACCGAGTGCTACAGAAAATACCAATAACTACCGTATGCTACTATTCTTTTATCATCGGTATTTTAACAGTTCCGTTGACTATTTTTATTTAAAAATGTTACTTCTGTCGTTTTCTATATCCGACAAATATTCCGTTGTGGGGTCCACCAATAATTTGTTATTTCGGCGCCGTCGGACCAAACGAATATTCCTCGACCAAACGAATATTCCCCGACAAAGCGAATATTGTCCGACAAAATAAAATTTGCACATAACATCCTTAACTTTTAACTTTATCGATTTAACCACTTACTGTTTAAAAAAAATATCTATATGAAGAAAAATTAAATTTTGTATTTCATAAAATTCGGGGTCTTACAACCTCCCCTCCTTATGAAATTTCGTCCCCGAAATTGACGTACCTGACATATCGAAGAGGTAAGGATACTTAGATTTCATCTCAGATTCTAGCTCCCAGGTCATTTCCTCAATATCTTGGTTCCTCCATAAAACCTTAACTTGAGGTATAACATTTGAGCGTAGGATCTGCTCCTTCTTATCCAGGATCTTAACAGGTACTTCCTCGTATGTTAAATCCTCTGCTATAACGTCTGGTTCTAACTCAATAACGTGGTTTGGGTCCTTCACATATTTACGTAACATAGATATGTGAAAAACGTTATGGATGCGAGACATACTTGGTGGTAGGGCTAGTCTGTAGGCTACGGTTCCTATTCGATCGAGGATTTCAAATGGGCCAATAAATCGAGGGTTGAGCTTTCCTCTCTTTCCGAATCTCGTAACCCCTTTCCATGGAGAAACACGTAAGAATACATGATCTCCGACGTTGAAACTTTCATCTCTCCGATGAAGATCAGCATAACTCTTTTGTCGTTCTTGTGCGGTCTGTATTCGTTGTCGGATCATTTGGATCTTTTCGATCGTCAAGCGTACCAACTCGGGTCCCAACAATTTTGCTTCTCCTACCTCATTCCAACATATTGGAGAGCGACACTTCCTTCCATACAATGCCTCGAATGGAGCCATGCCTATGCTTGCTTGGTAACTGTTGTTGTAAGAAAATTCCACCAACGGCAAGTACTTATCCCAACTTCCTTTGAAGTCTAATACACAAAGTCTCAAAAGATCTTCGAGGGTCTGGATCGTCCTTTCCGATTGTCCGTCCGTTTGAGGATGGTATGCAGAACTAAAACGTAGTTCAGTGCCCATAGCTTTTTGTAGACTGATCCAAAAGCGTGAAGTGAATCTAGGATCTCGATCAGAAACTATGGAAACTGGCATGCCATGCAATCTCACGATCTCATTTATGTACATACCGGCAAGACGTTCAAGTGAAAAGTTTTCTCGTATAGGCAAGAAATGAGCAGATTTGGTCAATCTATCTACGATCACCCAAATTGCATCTAAGCCTTGAGAAACTTTTGGAAAACCCGTCACGAAGTCCATATTGATGTGTTCCCACTTCCATTCGGGAACTTCAAGTGATTGTAATGGACCTTTAGGAACTTGATGTTCTGCCTTGACACGTTGACAAGTTAGGCACCTTGAGATAAACTCCGCAATCTCTCTTTTCATATTGTTCCACCAAAATGTATGTCGAAGATCTCGATACATCTTGGTACCTCCTGGGTGGATTGCAAACGGCGTGTTGTGTGCCTCCATCATGATTTTATGCTTTAATTCAGGATCGTTAGGAACACAGAGTCGAGAGTTGACTCGAAGTATTCCTTTCTCGTCGATTCTTGCTTCGGGAATGGCACCTTCTTGTACTTTCTTTATCATGTTTATCAGTTCCGGATCGGTAGCTTGAGCAGCTTTAATTTTATCGATTAAAGTTGGTTCTACTCGCACGTGAGCAATCTTCGAGCGGGTCCCTGGTGTCTTTAGCTCTATCTCCATCTTTTGCAAGTCGTACAAAATACACTTTTGTGTTGTCAGCAGTGCACTTGTACTTGCATAAGATTTTCTGCTCAAAGCGTCAGCTACAACGTTCGCCTTTCCCGGGTGATACTGGATTGTGTGGTCATAATCCTTTAACAGCTCAAGCCAACGTCGTTGTCGCATGTTGAGTTCCTTCTGGGTGAAGAAATACTTGAGACTTTTATGATCCGTATAGATATCCACTTTTTCTCCGTACAAGTAGTGTCTCCAGATCTTCAACGCGAAAACGACTGCTGCCAACTCTAAATCATGAGTAGGATAATTTTTCTCATAATCTTTGAGTTGTCGAGAGGCGTAGGCTATAACCTTTCCATGTTGCATAAGGACACAGCCTAGACCTTTGCCAGAAGCATCGCTGTAGATAACAAATTCTCCTGATCCTGATGGTATGGTCAGAACAGGAGCTGAAACCAGTCTCTTCTTGAGTTCTTGGAAACTTTTCTCGCATTCCTCGCTCCATATGAATTTTGTGCTTTTCCGAGTAAGCTGCGTTAATGGAGTGGCGATTCGAGAAAATCCTTCTACGAATCTCCGATAATAACCAGCTAGACCCAGAAAACTTCGGACTTCGGTTACTGTTTTGGGTTGCTCCCAATTTAGTACCGTTTCAATCTTCGCAGGATCGACTGATATTCCTTGACTAGAAATCACATGCCCAAGAAACGCGACCTCCTCAAGCCAGAACTCACATTTCTTCAACTTGGCATATAATTTGTTTTCACGGAGCTTTTGTAGTATCAATCTCAGGTGTTGTTCATGATCCTCGCGACTCTTGGAGTATATGAGGATGTCATCAATAAAGACAACCACAAAATGATCCAAATGTTCCTTGAATATCCGGTTCATCATGTCCATGAAAGCTGCAAGAGCATTAGTTAGTCCAAAAGGCATGACTAAGAACTCATAATGCCCATAACGAGTTCTGAAAGCAGTCTTTGGAATGTCCTCAGCTTTAACCTTTAACTGATGATATCCAGAACGGAGATCAATCTTTGAGAAATGTTGAGCGACTTGCAATTGATCAAACATGTCATCAATCCGAGGTAACGGGTACCTGTTCTTGATGGTGACATGGTTCAATTCTCGGTAGTCAATGCACAATCTCATACTCCCGTCTTTCTTCTTCACAAATAGAACAGGAGCACCCCAAGGTGATGCACTCGGACGAATGAAACCGGTATCCAACAATTCCTGTAGTTGGACTTTTAACTCTTGAAGTTCAATGGGAGCCATTCGGTAGGGAGCTTTGGAAATGGGCTTGGTATCGGGTTCAAGATCAATATAAAAATCAATTTCACGGTTTGGGGGTAAGCCAGGAAGTTCTTCAGGAAAAACGTCAGGAAACTCATTAACAATGGGAATATCATTCAAGTTTGACGTATTTTTGTTCAAATCAGTGACATGAGCTAAAAAGGCTTGACATCCGTTTTTCAATAAACGAATGGCTTTATGGCTAGAAATAACAGTTATAGATTTCAATGGTTTAGTTGCTTGAATTTGCATGACAAGTTGATTAGGAATATGAAAACTAATAATCTTATGAAAACAATCAATTTTAGCATGATGGGTAGTCAACCAATAAATTCCTAAAATCACATCAAATTCATGCATCTCCAAAGAAATAAGGTCAACAGGTAATGTGAGGTTGTTGATTTGAACTAGGCAAGATTTATAGACAGTAGATGTAATGGTCATTTCTCCTAATGGGGTTTCAACTGATAAGTCAAAGTCCAAATTTTCAGGAGTTAAGTTTAAACGCTGAGCACATGCAGGTGAGATAAAAGAATGGGTAGAGCCAGTATCTAACAAAGCGTAGACTTCACGAGAATTTATGAATAGCTTACCGGTTATCACCTCGTTCGAGTTTCGTGCCATTTGGGATGTCACAACAAAAGCTCTCCCTTGAACTACAGATTTTCCTTTATCCGCGCTAGCTTTTGGTATCATCATTGCAGCTGGACTTGATTTTGTGGCAGGACAAAACCGCGCAAGATGACCCTCTTTCCCACAACTGTAGCACTTTTTGGACTGCAGTGTACAGTTTGGGCTGATGTGACCTTCCTGACCACACCTATAGTATCTCACTGGTGGTCGATCTTCTCCCCTTGAAACTGGGGTCGGTGCTGGTGTTGGTACTGGTGCTGGTGCCCTTCCATAATTATTATGGAATCTCTTTCTTTTGAAATTGTTCCCACTAGATTCTCCTCTTCTGTTATTTGGTGTGGAATTACCACCAAAGTGTTGGTTACCTCCTCGATGGTTCTCGTTCCTGTGGTTGTTGTCACTCCTTTCTCTATGCTGATCATTAACTCTTGGCTGCAATGTTTCATCTGTTTGCTCCACCCTTTGAGCCCTATCTACAACATCTGAATACAAACTGAATTTATGAGAACTAAGTTGTTGACGAATTTTGAGTCTCAAACCTCTCAGGAACATTCGACTCATTCGTGCTTCGTCATCCACAAGATGGGTGGCAAAGCGAGATAACTCGGCAAACTTGGCTTCATATTGGGAGACTGTCATGTTTCCCTGCTCCAGCTTAATGAATTTCACCTCTTTCATATGGCGGATGCTTTCTGGGAAATACTTCTCGTTAAACAGTTCTTCGAATTCTGTCCAAGACATTTCGAGTGCTGAAGGTTGGATACGTTTTACCGCTTCCCGCCAATGGTCCGCCTCACCTCGTAACATAAAAGTGGCAAATGGCACCTTCTGATCATCAGCGCATTGTAAGACATCAAGTATTTTTGTCGTCTGCTTTAGCCATGCCTCCGCTTTGAGTGGGTCAGGTTTCCCGTGGAATTCAGGTGGTCCTAATTCTTTAAATTGCTTAACAGTGACCATCCTCAAATTGCCAGCGTTTCTACCGTTATTATTGACTGGATTTCCTCTTCCTTGATTCTGTATGAACTGCATGAAATTCCTAAAGAATCCATCGTTCATCATGTTATCAGGAACATTATTTCCTGAGTTGGCAGGAGGATTGTTTGGGGCCTCTTGATTCTCGGCTACATTTGCTTCAGGCATTCCATAGTTAACCTCTTGATTTCCAGATGCCATACTAAACTGTGGTCACAAAATAAATGTTAGTTCAAATAAACTGACTCATCACTTCATGTTCCTACATTCAAATCGACTCATTAGATAATAAAATCTATTTTAGGTAGGACACACTAGTGACTGATTCTATTCGTCTCTCCCCTCCTAGTTCTACCCCAGATCTCCATTAAAGACCATATCCCTAAGCTCTGATGCCAACTGTGACGCCCCCAAATTTGGGCCCACACAGCCCAAACTTGAGTCGTCAAAATACTACAACAAAATTATTACAACAAAGCACAACGTACAACAATACAGTGTATAATAATACACAACTAAGTCTTCACTATTATTGCCACACTATTTTACAAAACGTGAAGACTATGATAACTATTCCTCGGACCCTCACTCCATTCCCCGGCTAGACCCTGTTATGTTTTCATCTCCTGTTGAAAAACAATGGAACAAAAGAAAGGGTGAGCTCAAATAGCCCAGTAGAGAATATCATGACTAAGATAATGACGAATAAATTATCATTAGTCTTCAACAGTTGAGTTCTTGATAGAATACAATAGACTACAAGGTTTATATCAAAAACTGCAGTTAAATTCTTAAACAACGTTCAGATCAATAATAGCAGCGGAATGAGTAATCTATTAGAAGAATAATGCAGACTATAATGTCCACTCGGTTCTCTTTTTAGGAAAAACATCATCAACTTTTATCATATGAAATATCATTAGTCAAGATAATACAAATTCACAGTTCCTGATCATAATCATGCAGATCAACAGTTCATCTTTGCACTACGGGCCAAAGACATTCAATATAACACCAACGGTCATGATTATACCAGATTCAACCTTTGGTCATAATCATACCAAACAACAGTTCATCTTTGCACTACGGGCCAAAGAGAACATTCACCACGTGCCATAAAAGACACCGAACAGATGTATCGCCTTTAACCTATTATATCGCCTTTAACCTATCATCTGTTCAACAAATATATCACATCTGTGCCCCCGGCCACAGATATTCACAACAGCTTGATTTTTGGATGATTAGAATGATATAAATGATGAACAGAAGAAATAGGATAACAATAAGTATCGGAAGTTTACTTTGTACAGATTCAAATAATGTCCAAATTGTCAACATGATGTGGAGTGAAATTTAAAAATGATATTCAAGATCCACAGTTCAGAATAACGGTTACAATTCAATAGAAAGGTTCACGTAAATAGGAAGGTTCAGTTGAAATAATGAAGTTCAACTATTATGGAACATATAATATTTTCAGGAATTATAGAAGCAATAGTTCCATAATAAATTTCGATTTAGGAGTATGAAAGAAAATAATATCCCTTACCGTAGCAGGTTTGATTAACAAAAGGTGAAAGAAATTAATACAAAGGGTTATTCACCAACAGGCGGCAATCCGCTCCGTAAGGTTATTCCCACAATTTAATAGAATTTGAGTACAAAGAGTTATTCACCAAACAGACGGCCCGCTCCGTAAGGTTATTCCCACAATTTAATAGAATTTGAGTACAAAGAGTTATTCACCAAACAGGCGGCAATCCGCTCCGTAAGGTTATTCTCAGAGATTAATAATGAATGAATACGAAAGGTTATTCACCAACAGGCGGCAATCCGCTCCGTAAGGTTATTCCCACAATTTAATACATGGAAATAAAAGGCACGTCTTATGAGTAAGGAAGAAACAATATTATTATCGAGAATCAAATAATGATAATCCCTTACCATAGTACGTTTGAATAATGGAAGATGAAAAAGATGGTATCCCTTACCTCAACACGTGACTGGATATTGATTTAAATGAGGTTGATTAACTTGAACAGTACACGTATACTTATAGATCTTCACAAATACTCAAGATGACTTAAGCACACTTAGAGAGAACTTTCACAAGAAGTATTTAGAGAGAGAAAGAAAGAACAAGTAAGGAAGTTTATGAAAAATCCTTAAGTTAAGGCTTCTATTTATAGCCAAAAATCTTATCATTCATTTAATCTAAACCATTCATTTAAAGATCATCTTTTAATCTACACCATCCATTTCAAATATTATATTATCTTTAATCTACACCATTCATTTCATATCACCTAATAATCACCTAACTTTATATTATAAACAAATCAATTTAATTATTCAACAATAATTCACACTTTAATCTACACCATTCATTTCATATCACCTAATAATCACCTAACTTTATATTATAAACAAATCAATTCAATTATTCAATAATAATTCACACTTTAATCTACACCATTCATTTCATATCACCTAATAATCACCTAACTTTATATTATAAACAAATAACTTTATCAATTCAATTATTATGACTAATTGTTATAAATACAGTATAGTTAACTCTTAGATATCAAGTCAATAAATTAATGAAATACAACTGTTTAAATAACATCATAATAGAGATAACAATAATGTAAAATAAAGCATACGTTACTGTGTAATGACAATTATTGATTCAATAATGTGAATTACTGTGCATATGTTACTGTGACAATTATTAGGTTCAATAATTTTAAAAACAGTGCAACAACAATTATTGACTCAATGATATAAAATACAGTGTAATGACAATTATTAAATCAATAATGCAAAATACTGTGTAACAACAATTATTGAATTGATAATATAAAATATTATGCAGTGACAATTATCGATGAAATGATGCGTAACAGTTACGGTGTCAATTATCATACCAAAAATATGAGACACTATGCAATACCGTGTGTTACTGTAGAGTACCGAGTGCTACAGAAAATACCAATAACTACCGTATGCTACTATTCTTTTATCACCGGTATTTTAACAGTTCCGTTGACTATTTT